>JAAVTG010000582.1:0-37150 GCA_011947345.1 Phytophthora quininea | reverse complement strand
ATGCATCATCACGGAAAATCCGCTCCACTACCCTAGCTACATCCTGCAACTTCATCCAGGTTTTGACATCGCGGCGAAGGGTTTCGTCGTTTGTGTCGCTGAAGCTGAGTATAGCCCATAGCACTCGAAGGCGGATGGCAGCGACTTCTTCCGCTGTGATATCTGTCCTTCTCTTCAAATCACGGACGCCACTGACGTAGCTATACGCTTGAGCGAGACAGAAGACACCACAGCTGACGCCATCGTCTTGAGTGGGCCTTTTCAACTTGGTGACGACCACTTTTGGAAACTGATCATTGTCTCGTGATGGTGACATTTTGCCATCGCTAGCTATACTTTCAACATTTGATGATACCAATGCCGTGGCTTCAGTAGCCTTCTTCACACCGCCGTCGCTATCCCCCGCAGAAGCAATCTCGGTCGCCATCATTATAATGCGTGGAGTAGTCTTTCTTCGTGGTCTGGTTTGTGCGAAGTTGCGCAACTTGACACGACTTGCATCGCGGTCGATCCATTTATGAAGCAGTGTCAATGTGTACGAGTCCCAGGTGGCCTCACACACGTCTAGATTGGATTTCATGCCAAGAGGATCGTAAAGGGTAACCCACAGCTTGCCCTTGGACGCGGCAACTCCGTTCAGTTGGACTTCGACGATCCGGATCATCCAATGCTCCAATCCTTTCATGTATACAGGAACTAGTACGTACGAACACGAGGACAGTGCGTAGTCCGGAAAGATGTAGTCACCCGAAGTGACATCGGCTGACGCAACAGCGTAGCATCCGATACAATAGGTGCTAACGTAGTACAACGCAGCATCCATCACAACATCATTTAACCGCTTCTTTCTTGCAAGGCGTCCCAACACCTCGTTAAAAGGGCGCACCTTCACGATTTTCGTCTACTGATTCGTGACCTGATGTCTCATTTTCATCTACGTCGTCGTCGTCAACGTTGCCTCCGACCTGTTCAAATGGCTGCAACTTCCATTTCTGCACGAAGGTGTCCACCACTAGACGCAAGTCAGCAAAGGCCTCATAAAACCGCAGCGACGGTAGTTGCTGGAGAGCGTCAATCACGGGCATCACTTCCGCACGCACCATGTTGTACTTCTCACAGTCGGAAACAACAGGTTGCTTACAGGCTTCTCCTCGCTTTAACTTCACGTAGGCAATTCGCTTCCTGGACCCGAGCATCACTGCAGAGGCAGGTTCGTGGCAGCTATCACCGGTTAGTCGGCTCACCTATCGGAGATGTCGGACGGTTTCATCGATGGCAGGAATCACTGACCGCGCCGCACTCACCGACCATCGGCTGTCAAGTTGCTCAACTTCAAAAGCGTCTTGGTCTCGTAGAGAAGCCAAGACACTGCATAGATGTTTACACGGGAGCCGAGTCGACACGAAAAAGACACAATCACATTCAACGACTCCACGGAGCGGCCATGTGACTTGAATTTGGCTACCCTCCGACAGCGCAAGCCGGTACACATCACGGAGCTCCTCGTGGTCGTGACTCCAATTCCAACTCACTCCCCGGTAAGGTAGCGCTCCCACTGACCCACTACCAACGCCACAGCGAACACACTCAAAACGGCTCCGAGTCGTTGCAATTCTTGCGGTAGAGTGTCCGCCACAGGTGGGCAAACTTCAAACAGATTAACAACACTTGACACGTCGCGCAACACACTGAGCTGGTGCTGCATCATCACGCGAACGCATCGATCGACGCTGGTTTTCTTGCCAAGCAACTGCTTCAGTTGATTCCATCCCGCTTCTACGCGGTTAGTAGTCGTGTTTCCGGCAGAAAAACAGCGACGACGACCATAGTTTGCCCACATATTGCTGCAGGACTTCCAGTTCCTGAAAAGTATCCTGCAAAAGCAGGAGCAAGCGTTTTCAAGCGCCGTTCGAATTCCTCCAATCCGTTTTGAAATTGCTCGCGAGTCGGCATGTAGAGTAACTCTTGGAATCGCTGCTCCACTTCGGCGCGGCGGGACGGCGCCACAAAATAATTCTTGCCAACCATCATCTCTCTCTCACGGCGGAGTGCATGAAATTGACACAGTAAAATCTGAGGAATAACATGCGTTAGCAATACGAATAGTCTACAATTATCACGCAAATGGCCTTACCGCGGCTTGTGGAAACGCCTCGCGAAGTGTTGACCACTCCGGCGGCTGTTGCTGCTGTTGCTGAGGGCGGCACCTGGCCGCTCTCGAGCTGGCGCCGCATGCGCAGCATGTCCTCCTCGTACTGCTGGCGGATGCGGCGGTGGTTGGCCTCCAGCGCCTTGAGCGACTGCTGGATCTGGTCCATCTCCACCACCTGCGACTGGATCAAGAGCTCCATCTCGAGCTGCTCCATCTTGGCCATGTTGAGCTGCTGGATGGCGGCTTCGTACTCGGCCTTGACCTGGTCCAGCATCGCCCACGCGGCTGGTGGCGCCCGTGGTGAGCTGAGGGGAGCGCCAGGGTTGCCCGAGGACGGGCCTGAAAATGCTGGGGCTGCTGTTGCTGCGGGGGCGGCACGGCGTTCGGGTTGCCGATCCGCGCGCCGGTCTGCCGACGACGTGTACATGGCGAGTTAGCTAGACGTGTGTCTGTAGTGATCAACTTTCAAGCGCTGCGTTGCATTCCTGATGTCATAAAAGCGGGAGACACATGGAGGTTGCTGGACCATGTCGGGAAGGACGGAAGCGCCAACCATCACCTGTGGAGGCTCACGGGCGACTTGGTGGTCATGAGGAATAAGACGCTTAGGAGGCGTTAGTCGCAATGAGCTGGCTTACGTGGCTGGGTCCCGCGCGTGCTGGTTCTGCTCCAAATGCATTTCCAAAATTGGGTGGCTTGAATCGCGAATGCAGGCTCCTTGCGGGAGCCAGGAGCGAGGGGGCGCGGGTAGATGGGCACGACCATTCCAGTGATTTGATTTGCGTCCTTTCCTCCAACTACGTGCCGTCCACTAAAATGACGCGGTACGTCAAATCACGGGATGCGTCATACACATGCCCGAAAAACTCTTTTGCTCAACAAGAACGTTTTTTTCCGCTTGCTTCTGCACAGTTTGCTGAAAAGGAACTGTACTTTCGACCGCTGCTTGATAGGGTGTTTAGAGCACCAACAGTGCGGAACAAAGTGCATACGACATCATACCCAAAAAGTCTGTAACGAAGCACAAGCCCGAAATTCTCAGCAACCACTACCGCGCCAGTGCAAAAGTTAGTTACTTTTGTTTGTGTTGCCAATCTTGTACCTGTATGAAAAGTATTGCACTGTTAGTGGTCTAATGGTCTGTTAGTGCAGCGACTTGCTCTCCGATTGACACGTCCGTGTAAAATAGCGTACACCATCGATTACTCCCTAAGATTCTGTCGTCTATCCGCCCAAACAGTGGACGGCGCCCCTCGTCCTCCACCAACAGTCCACGTTCCGGTCTTTGCGCACAACACTAAAGCGCCCCGCTTCGACGGTACACTTCCTCACCTCGATGAGACAGCCAGCTGCTGCACTGGCGAATACATGGCCACCTGGGTGGTGGCAAGGCATCGGCGAGGCGTTGTGCGTCCCACCCATTTGGGCTCACATTTTCGCCCCCTTCGACGCGTTCGCAAAATCAGTGCAACATGCGATCGCGCCTCAAGCGTCAGCAGGACGTTACTGCTTTCGCTAGCCATGTTGTGGCTGCAGTTAGCTGAGTTGTTGGTCAGCGTTGAAGTCTGCGTGAGCAATGAGACGGTGGCCTATCCTGTGTAAAGTGTATAATCTGGGAACAGTAGACTTCCAGTGCACAAAATATGTAACTGTTGATGTGTACTTAATCTTGGTGAATTCTGTCTACATTTTTACCAATCCGGGCCAGTACCGTGATGGTTCATGTAAGTCCGATTTCGTGCCAAACAGCGCAGTATTGTCAAACAAAATGAAATTTTCGGGCGATGACTTCAATCGGCCACGGAAATGTCAAGTAGACAATAAAAACTAGTAAGCGGTCGATTTTCGTTACTTGGTTCCTGAGAGACTCGACGGGTGTACGTAGAGGTTTTTGACTATGTCGGCAGCTATCAAGATTCATACAAAAATACTTGTTTACAGTGCCGGACACCATCGAGCCCCCAAATAGGTGTTGTAGGCCCAATTCTTATCAGATTTGCACCTAACAAGGACCAATCGATAGGAGCTTTGCAGCTTATTATTATGGTTGTGTAAACGTCTCCGGTTTAGCACAAACGACTGCAATACAACCAGAAGACTGACGGTGGTTTTCACGTCTGTTCTACCCGTAGTAGCCATTTTGTTGTGTACTCACATCAAATCGCTGGATAATATAAGATTAAATATAGGACCGACCATTTCTGCACATCTGGGACAGGTTTTGTACAATGGGGGCAAGTTTATTTGGACGCCGTTTCCGCCTAAAAGGGACTCGCTGATCCGGTTAGCACAGCAACTCCCATACAAACGTAGCTCGGCATCTAGAGTTGTGCTGAAGTAGATCTCTTCGTATTTTTTCAATCGTTTTCTCCTCTTTCCAATGCTATCAAATGGTGTCCGGCGCTGTTAGTGTGTTTCCCGTGCTTTCTCTGCCACCAGTTTGCTGATTCAAAGGTGAAGCGATGTTGAGTTTCACTTTATGGTGTTTTTAATGACATCTTGTACCAGTTTCAGGGATGGATGACAGCTCTGTCTGACGGCATCACCGATTGCTTTTGGTTTCGATGCACTCTACAACTCCCGTTCCCGCAACCTTTTCTTGAAGAGTACCTCAAACGGGCAGCACCCAAGGCAACCTGGGTTAGACTCAAGAATGTCAATCCGTAAGCACGCGTCTTGCCGTGTATAAAACAGAGGGTGATTGCGGTTTGCCCCACGTTCATGTTTTGGCTGTAGCTGCGCAGGAGACGAGGTACCGGTATTGATGTCACTGAAAGCTTGCTTTACGTACTTTCGGGGGTTTAATCAACGTTATCGCGCCACTACTCTTCTCCATTGCTACCATAAACTGCAGTTGTCTTTTGCATCCACGTGACAAGTCGAAAATTGCCGACAGCTTTGCATCAAGCGCATCCTACTCAGCTTTCCTTGTATTGGATCGAATATGTGTGCTCGTGGGGTAGTTTTATATTTTAAACGAGACAGCGCCGCAGTCGAAGCTTCTTGAAATATGTCCAAATAAATGCCACAAAGGAGCAAATGATATGGTAGCTGGCGTGCAAGATGAAGTTCACCCCAAGCGCAGCAACAACAACAGAAACGGTCTATCAGGCAGGGTTAAATCCAAAATTTTAAGTATTCGTTGAGGAGGGATAAGGGCTTCAGTGGAAATAATAGGTTCCATGTGTCAGAGGACAGAATAAACGTAATATGGTATACGGTACAGCCAACCTGACACGATGTGCCCGTAAAGTCTGGCGGATTGTGGATGGATGGTGACGCGCAACAAGTAGCGCGACAGTAACCGAGAGCGTGGAGAGAACTCTCACTGCCTGTCCAGCAGAGGACAGGGGATTGAGCGCTGTGGAGTAATGATGTGAACAGGCTCCAAGCGAAGCAAGCTAAGTCCTGGACCGAGCGCCGCCGGCCAAGGACCATACAGATTCTGAGTTAATCTGAGAAACATGCTTCTGGCGGCCACTTGCAGCGTTCCCCAGAATAGAGCCCCATAAGTCTCAGGATTGTGACAAGCTCCCATAATCCGGGAAATCCCAGTCAATCTGGGGATTTTCCGTGGTATCTTTGGAAGCGACTGTTCAAGCACGATCCCCTGATTTGGCAACTGCACGAGGATGCGCACTGGGTTCCTGCCAGGAGTACCTTTAGTTTGCATGAGATCTTTAACCCTTGTAGCGCGGTATTCTGTATTATACAGAATAAGTACTATTACAGGTAAAAGTATTCCGAAAGCTTAGAAGCGCGTTATTTCACCGCACATGAAATATTGTATGGGCAGGTATGGAAGCAATCACAATGGATCTGTGAGGGTAAGATAGACGGAAATTGCTCTGCCTGTATAGAAAATACAGTATAAAACCAGCAGAGGTTTGCAAATTCTGTTTGAAGCCAGTTATTCGCAAAGTCCCACTTTTTCAACCCCCAAGTCACTCAAGATTTTGACCACGCAACCAACCAGCTTCGGTCCACGCTACGAATATGAACGCGCCCGGCGAAAAGTCGTTCAAGGCCCTCTGGCGTCAGCTGTCCAAGGACGGTTGGAAGGCGAGAAAGCTGAGAGGGCTGAATGTCGACTTCACCTACGTAAAACCGGGCGTCGTAGGCAAACTGGATAGCGCGAAGCGTGGTGAGGACCACTTTGTTGATGAGTTGGATCGTCTATTTGTTCAAAAATCATGCTTACTAACACTGTAACTTTACAGGCGAAAAAGAGTTGATGACCTTCGCGAGGCGTGCAGGACTTCTGAAGCACAGCGCTCATCCCCAAGAGCAGACGGCAGCTACTGCAGACGTTCCAGAAAGAGAGGCGGCGGTTATGACTTCAGCACAGCTAGAGGAAGAGCTGCACGTGGGCTGTCCTGCTGCAACTCGGACTGTTGAGTCGTCTCTACCCGCACCTTCTGCTCCGGCGTCCAGCACAGCGGATTCTCCTTCGGTTGCTGTTCCGGTGTCCAGCGCAGTGAATACACCTTCGGCTGTTGCAGCTACAATTCCTGATGCAGATGTTCAAACCGGTACGTATATTCCAGAATACGCTACGCGGTATGATACAGAATAACTAATCGGTACAATACAGATTATCCTTTGCAGAATATGGCTACCACCAACCGCGCTGAGGAAGAGACCAAGAACGAGGACGAAAACGACTTCAGCGGCGTGGACCTCTTTGACACGGACTACTTCATGGATGCCTTGCGATCGGAGCGCCTGTTTGGACCTGTTGCCCCGGATGACGTCAATATCAGTGACGATTTGGCTCTTGACGACGATGACGGTGAGGACGGCGAAGACGATGCGCTGGACGCGCCCCCAACTCCTGTGGATTACGAGAGCGACGTGGAGTCGGACGATGACTTCGAGGATGACAGCAATGAGTTCTGGCAGGACGACATCGCCATGAGAGGTCTTCAGTGGCGTGTATTGGACCAGAGCCATTGTGGTATGTATCATACAGAATACTTTTGTTCACTCAATCTAATTATGTATGGTGCTGAATACAGGTGAGTTACAACTGGACGGCGCGGGCGACTTGTATAGCGGGAGCTACGGCGTGACGAAGTCGGCAGCAGCTTTCGCCAAGTCGCCGATGGGAATGTTTTTCTACTTCCTTCCTAAAACCTTATGGGTTCACATTGCTACGGAAAGCAACGAATTTCGAATCGAATGCATCCCAGCTGTGGCCAACAACATCCGTCGAAAGCAACTCGCTGCTCAAGCTAAGGATCCACGGAAGACAGTACAACCATTAGAAGATATTGTCGCCAAACTGGAGCGTGTGAAGCCAATCAAGCCCCATGAAGTTGTCCACGTAATTGGTCTGCTTGCCGCAAGGACGTTGTGCAGCCACAAGGACGGGTTGGAGAAGCATTGGTCGACACGTGAAGATGGAGCTGTCCCACGAGGAACCTTTGGACGCTACATGAAGCGTGATCGCTTTCGGACCATCACACGGTACTTGCACTTCGTACGCAACTCCGCTGGGGCTGCGACACATGACAAGGCGTGGAAGGTGAGGCCGATCCTCCAAGTTCTTGATAAAACGTTTCGACGTGGATATCGTTTGGGGTCACGCGTGAGTTTTGACGAAGGCACAATCCCGAACCGCAGTCAATTCAATCCGATCCGTGTGTACAACAAGGACAAACCTCATAAATACGGAACCAAGTGCTACATGACATGCTGTGCTGAAACAGGGTACTGTGCAAGGTAAGACAGCTATTCTGTGCTATACAGCATAAGCTATTCTGTCCTGTGCAGCATAGTCAATTCTGTGTACTACAGAATTAGCTGCTCTGGGGTTTTCTTTTTGTATTCTGTATCACGCAGAATTAGTTCTTGACTGCTAACGACAGTGCGTTTTGTGCTGTATTGTACAGAGTTGAAGTCTACCTGGGAGGCGAATCAAACAAACGGAAGGCCAAAGGCGTTGCCCAGAAAGCTGTCATTCGCAACGTGGCGAAAGTGTTCGATGGAATCCCGGGAAAGCGACTCATAATCGCAGACAACTTTTATTCTTCGTGTGCGCTGACACTCAAGTTACTTGAGAAGGGTTTTACTACGTTGGCACTCTACGAAGTGATCGTCTCGGATGGCCAACCGCCCTTCCATTCGCACAGAAGTCGCGCCCAAAGGCATGCACCGCGGAACCTACCGGATTGCACAAGCCGTGCAGCACCCTGAACTTGTTGCGGTAGCGTGGATGGACTCCTCGCCGGTGCACTTGGTGGCGGCTGGCTGCTCAACTAAGCAGACTGCAGTGAAGCGAAGAAATAAGACGACAGGAGCTGTGGAGTTGGTGCCATGTCCGCAGCTAGTAGCAGATTACCATGCTGGAATGGGTGGCGTGGACACGCACGACCAGTTGCGTTTGCAAAGCTACTCCCTGCAGCGATGTGTAGCGTTCAAGAAGTATTACCGCCAGCTATTTTGGGTTTCGTTGATATGGCGCTAGTCAACGGCTTCATTATTCACAAGTTGGTGATGAAGAATTGCGGACAACACGTACCTACACACGCCGAATATATACGTAGGCTGCACCGGGAGCTGATGGGTGTGAGCGCGGTGACATTTGAAGCGAACATGAACGCGGAAGAGTTCGTGACGGCGCCGATACCTGCGGCAACGCACCGACTCCGAAACAACACGAGTAAGTATAGACGAAAAAGGCGCCAACATTCCTGCAAGGTGTGCTCGGCGATGGCCGACTCGAACACGAAGAGCTTCGAGAGTAGCTTTTACTGCCCAATATGTAAGCAGCAGCGCGGGGGTACGTGCCGCTGTGCGCAAAGGTGCGCCGCGAGGAGACTGGCAACACGCTGACTTGCAGCCAAATTTGGCACACGGTGTGGGGTGCGGAACGCTGATTCCGGTGCATCTGCAGAAGAATATCCGCTATCGCAAACGCAAGCACGCAGACTCGGATGGAGAGGAGTCGGAGGAGGACCACAACGTTGACTACGTGGACGGAAGAGAAGACAGCAGTTACGAAAGGCACAATAACTAAATTCACAGTCTAAACTCACCATATTCGTTTCGTTCTCACCAAACTTTTCGGCCGGTTCTTCTCTACGTCCTTCTAGTAGTTCAGAACTGGCCGAAAATTTGGTGCTCGATACTGGAGGGGAGCAACGGCCGCCAAGACACGTGTGGCTGGCGCGCTTCTGGTGGAAGGAATCACCATTACCGGGGAATAAATTGCGGCAGTTATGCATGCCGTTACTTGCAGTTGTGGGGCCAATAGGAGATCGCAAATACAACAACCGGCAGGATTCCGAAGTGTTTTTGGTCATTTTGCAGTGGCTCTGTCTTGTTTCGCAGCATCTTCATCACCCCATCCGCGAGAGGGCTTATTACAGATAAGTTGTGGCAATTTTCCAGCATATACTTTATTCAAATAAAACTTATTATTCTGTATAATACAGAATTAGAGTCCGCGCTACATGGGTTATCCAAACAGAGTTCGTTTTACCTTCTAAGTGGCAAGCCGGAAGATTGGCCCGGCGGAAGCGGCTCCACGTCCGTCAAGTTATCCTAAGGTCAAAGAGGCGGGCGCAAGAGGCGTTCGACTGCTAGTATCCTTTCTCCATATCTACGTGCTACCAGGCCCCGGTGGGGTAGGCAGTGCGCTATATTACGGGGAGCTTTGCTTCCTAAGAGTGACTTGCATAGTGTTCTGGGCTGAAAAGCCGATATTGTGTGGGTTGCTGTCCTCTCGGGGACTGGTGCGCGTGCTAGCCTTGGGTCTGGGCTAGGAGTTAAGCAAAGAGACCCTATAAGGCCCGAGTCCTGGGCCTCCCAAAGAACAGAGGACAAAGATAGTTTGTGTAGTGTATAGCTTTATTGGTTGAGTAGTCTTCGTGCCCAAGACTACAAGGTTCAAGTCGACCGGTCAAGACACCCCCTGACGCGGGCTCGGTACGCTGCCTGGAAGAAGTTATCCCCAGATATCACCACGCTGCTACTTCGTCTGGCCACACACGCCTCGGACAACTTTCCTGAATTTGCAGCGCCACATGCAGCACTAAGGTAATCAATTCGAACAGTTGACGCTTTCAGTAAACTCATTGGCCCCTACCGTCGTTGAATTAATGCTTCCAGAGCTGACAGCATTATGGATCAATTCACCAGCAACGCTGGATGCTAGTATATCCCGTGCACGTCATAATACTGGGATTACTGCGTTGACGCAGCACGTTCAAGCTGTCGCAATGCATAAAAACCCGACTGGCAGCGTAGTAGAGAATCGCTCTGGCCCCTCCTTGATCCTTGGATGACGTCTGTGCTTTTGTGCCACTTCGGTAGGTTGAGGGTTACCAAGTCCTACCATGAGGTTGACCGATGCGATACCGATTGCACACACGGATGCATTCCCCTGTGGTAATATCAATCTTGATCATTGGTAAGTCGTTCCAGAACGAGGGAGAGCTAGAAAGAACATTCGCCTTCAAGAATATGTCCTCTTGAACGGGCATCTTTTGCCTTTAGAGGACATTTTCTCGAATAAATTATCTTGAATACACCTCTCACTCAAAGAATTCACTTTGGCAGAATAACACACGTTCGCCTCGTTCCGGTCTTGTCGCACAGCTCCACTCACTTAAATAAAATGTCTAAAAACTCCACATGAAAAGCGCACAGTCATAGCAAAACCTATTTCATAGTACGGGGTTAACTGGATCTCGTGATCACCCTCACGAATCATTGTCTCCTCGGCAGCTCGATATCTCCGTCGGTCACCTACGCCAGTGTGTTGTCCGATTTTGATGATTGTGCGTCATCACAAGAGTGCGTGTTCTAGCATCACAACACCTCCATATGTGGGTCCTGTTGGCCAGATAGATCATCAGGGACTTCAAGGCGGACAGTCCTGCGTCTGAGTGCTGAGTGCGGGTTCATCGACACGATTCGAGGTAGATCCCGTGCTAGAGCTCTTATCTTCCACACGACCACGTAAATTTTCTCACGAGCAGCCTGGTTGGGTTTTCTTATAGTTTTGACTTTGACGCGGCGAATCATTGAATGGTTGAGGTCTGATGGCTCGCTCTTAGTTCGGAAATACCCTCTATGTACTTCACACTTAACCGACCACTTTGGTGAGTCCCAGAGCTCAGAGCAACATTGATGTTTCCTCACCCCCTCTTCTTGGCTGAGAACATCGTCTGTGATATTTTTTTATCTCTGGTTGCCTCCTGTGCTAATTCGTCGTTAGAATGCAAATTGCGAAGTGAATTAGTTCATCGAGCTCGAACATCATGTGAATCGACGAGAATGTAAGGGATATGTGCGCAGGAGTCAATGAGGTGAACGATGGAGCTCGGGGCTTCCCCATTGTGCTCGTCTGAAAACACATATAGGGAGGTGTACTTATGCATAGACTACAGAGCGCTGAACCAAGAGACGAAGAGATAGATTTTTAGCTGCCAGGAATTGATGAAATCTTGGACGCATTGTTCGGCGCCTTGAGGTTTACTACTCTAGAGCTACGATCTGGGTATTGTCAAATACCAATAGTTGAAGGTGACCACGATAAGAACGCGTTCATGGCGTAGAAAAGCTCTACCAGTTCGTAAGGATACCGTTTGACCTCACAAACGCGCCATCGCCTTGAATATACCTTCAGAAACCTCCGTTATGAACTCCCTCAATCCCTCACCGAGATGGTAGAGCTACCATTGCTTGTCAAAGAATGTTTACTATATATTTATGGTTAGCGATTGTACTGGTGCCGTTTCAATGGCTGGGCACCGTCTTGCGCGAGCATGCAAAAAAAAACAGCGGACAATTAATGTTTTTTTAATAAGATTCCCTCGAGGCAAAACGAGCTCTGCTTTGTTCAGCGGAACGTGCTCGATTTCTCCGACGGTTGCAATGAACTTGCGGTAGTAACTGGCGAGATGAAATAATTTCTTTACCTCCTCAGGCGCGAAAAACTTGGTGACCTCTGTGACCAGCCGCTCTGCGGGCCGAAATCCCTTCCGACTTAACTCATGGCCAAGCATTCCGTCGACGTAGTCGCAAAGGCGCAGTTCTTCCATTTCAACGTCAGTCCTACCGTCGTCACGCGTTCTAGCACTCACATTACTTCGAATACGTGCTGCTCGATTACACCGCGAGTGAAATCACTATCTCGTCAAGGTAGGCCAAATGTATTAATCATTTTAGTCCACGCAGTACCATATTCATAACGCGTTGGATGGTTAACAGCCGACCCGAAGAACATGGAACACAACTGGATAATCATTGAGACGTGCCCAACTTCTATGTGCGCATGTTATGAGCTCAAGAAATATCTGTAGAAACGATGATCAATCTCGCTTGCAATAGCGGCAGACCGGCGTAATCACGTGAGTCACCTCTACACTACAAAACAGATCATCAGGCATTGACGGAATTTCTTACCGAAATATGGTATCGATGAACACTGAATATCCCGGATACTAGCATCTTCAAGAATAGTGGATATACCCACGAAGATATACAGTATAAGCATCGATGACTGTTATAACAAGAAAAACGGCAATGCCATACAGTACGTGTGGTCATCGCTCGCCGAAACGACAGCTTTGCGTGGATCGAGCGTCAAAATCGATGCACGTGATGTTGTCTCACCACACGTTACCCGTGGTTGGCTGAGCTTATTCCATGGGCGTACAACGGCTAATGGTGTCTGTGATTGAGTAGAAGACAGGTAACCCACACCATCCGAATCCGCACGCGAGATCGATGACGGGCCATCACGCATTCGGATGTGGTTAAAAGGAGGTCTCGACCGAGAGAGAATTGCGGACCCGTTGCAATGTGGTTGGGCGTGTTACTGGACCCTCGCCTGACGGATACTAGGCTGTTTCATGAGTCGAATAAAATAACAGCCAAGCAGCTTCTGGTGGCCGCTGCTGTCGAAATTGAAATGCACCTTTCGACGCTGCCCCCACCACCATCAAAAGACGAACCCCGACTCACCTGTTGCCAGGAATAAGAAAACAAGTGAAGGCTGGCATACGCGCAGAAATGTTTGAGAATCAGCGTCTTGATGAGTGTCCAGACATATAACTGAAGCTCTACCCGACTAAATATCCGATTTCAGTGTCAGTACAAGGTTGACAACTTTGTAACCGTTGCTGCTACAATTAGCGATGATGTTAACCCCCAAAGTAGTGGAGCGACAATGAATCGCACTTTACAACGTCCGTGCTATCGGAACGAGAATTTCCCACCGCGGGGAATGCTGTTGTCGTCAAGCGCAGCGTTTTCAATCCCCCTGTTGTTTGCAGCACAATTTTTATTCACGAGAAATACAGAGGAGAGTGCTAATGCAACATTAGTTTTTGTATTGCTGTGAATAAAACACTGTTTTTTCAATAGTTCCGGCACCCGACCATTTTTCAGGAACAGATTCACCACGTCATGGAGGTCGCTTCCACCTAGGGTATGTTTAACGAAATGTCAAGTATCACGATCGGTTCTCTGTAATATCACATCAACACACCCATATTGCTACGGACGGAGCTAATCATTCTTGAAGTAGTGATGCACACGATGCTGATGGGGGACAGGTTGTCAGCGCCCGTGCGTCATCAAGGCCAGCAAAGTACTGGCGTACTGCCAAGTGCGTCGCGACTATAATAAACAACGCAAACATGACCAGACACACGCGGAGATTTTCAAAACAGATTACCTACCCTGTATCGTTTTCTTGGGATTGATTTGACCATTCGCAATGCTGTGGTGGTGCCAAGACGACAACCCCGAATTGTGTCAGATATACATGCACTTTCTTTGCAACCGCGCCATAATGTTGACAATGCGATGATGTTTCACGATGGCGAGGTTATTGTCCGTGCAACAGATGCAGATAAAATAAATCGGCCGTAGCTAGGGCTACCCGAAGGCTGGGTTAAAGGTTTTAGTTTGAAATAAAGAATAACAATTTTGTGATGTTTGAGGCGCTGCAACTAGCGCACCTGCTTCGCAGCAGCGTCATTTGCTCAGTACCCGAGTCAAATTGTCCTCAAAGTCATGACAGCTTTATGTCTTTTGCCATCGCTTCTGTGAGATTGAAAGTGACTAAGCATATTTGCCCTGTGGATAAAACGACAGAACGCTAATTAATCTCTGTTGGGCTGAGCTTATCAGCACTTCTTTCCCTCACAATAAAAACAATGTATTTGTACTTTTTTGGGTAAATAGGAGTTTTTCAAAATTATATTTTGGAACTACTAAATTAATCAAATGGCGCTATCATTTCATCCCAAATACTATACGAACACCAAGTCAGTCGAACAGTGCTGAATTCCCACCTCGTCTGCAACACCTGAAGATGGAGCGGTCATCGTCTACCTGCGAGAGCTTCCTGTCCAACGACGGCAGCGACGACCTCGTGGTGCGCTATAAGTGGGGCGGCGAGGCCATCGGCCTGGACCTCATGCGGCAGTCGGCGCACACGACTGTGCGCACCATCCACTGGGGCTCCGACGCTTTAGGCGTGACGCTGGGCGTCGACGAGGCTTCTCGCCGCGTTATCGTCACGCGCTCGACCCGGTCCGACGTCCACGTGGGGGACATGCTGCTGCAAGCCAAAGGGGTGCCGATCACGGAGGAGAACCTGGCCGAGCGCCTGGCACTGCTGAAACAGGAGCACGCGCTGTGTCCAGGCATCCCGTTCGTCTTTACTTCCCCGCCGCCGCCTGTGCACGTCAAGAAGTGCGAGGGTGCCCTCAAGGAGGCCGGCGTGGACTCAAGCTTTGAGCTGCGCTACGTGGATGGCCGCGTGGTGCGGTACCTGGACATGAGCGAGCTGCAGGTGCTGATCCGCAACTCGGCCAAGCCCTGCAGCTTGGCGTTCGTGCAGAGCAAGGAGCACCAGTTTTACAGCGTGCTGCAGAGGCAGGAGCAGCAGCGGCGCAGTCAGCAGCAAGCAGGCCAAGTAGCGGCAGCTAGTGCAGGACTGGCCTTGGCAGCAGCCATGGTCGTCAACATCACATAGCGCGAGGGATAGCAGACCAGTCTGCCAACGCCATGTACATACTTTTAGTTGAACAAGGCTACTTTTAAGCACCATTTTATAAAACGTTCGTAAATTGATGAATTTCGATAAGACGTTCGGACGACACGCGACATAGGGCCAGTCGCCTATAAACAACCGGCTTCCCTCCATTTCCCGAAGTTCGAGTCGTTGCTGCTGTCATGGTGCGGTCGCTGCCGCTGCGCAGCGGCTTCTTCAAGCCCCGGAGCTGTCGGACACCGACCAGAGCGAGCTGCTGCAATGGAGCCGCAGCCTCATCCCGGACCTGATCCGCCAGCCAGACGTCGAGTGGACGACCGTGTCCGAGAAGCGAGGGGTGACGCTGTATGAGGACCGACAGAAGGGAGGACTCACCTACTCGATCCGCGCCGTGGCCACCGTGCGCGCCTCATTGGACGACATTATGGACGTGTTCCTGGCGCAGACCACCGTCGACTACCGCAGTTTGATGCAGTTGCAGCTGCGCGAGTTCTTCGCGGACGCGGCCGTGCTGTTCCATAAAGAACAGAACGAGTCCGAGGCGCTGAGTATCAAATGGACAGCAGCGCGCACCAAAAGAGTATGGCCAGTTTGGGCAGTCAAGTCGGGGTCGACTTTTGCTTCTTAGAGTACGCGGGCGTCATCTCGGCCGACTTTGTGGACGGGAAAGCCGCGAGATCAACGCACAGGCAACATCAAAAGCGCCAGTGGGCGTGTGTCTGTACGAGTCCATCGACCAGGCAGAGTGTCCGTCGCTTTATGACTCGCACAAACTGGAACGAGCGTCAGTGTCCAAGTGTGGATTCATTTTCCGACCAAGAGTGGACGAGGGAGTCGTCGAAGCCACGTTTGTGTGTAGTATCCGACAGCCGCCTGGAGCTCGCGCGAGAAGGAAATTGAACCGCGCTCTGCTAGCGCATTGGGCCGAGTCGGTCGGCGGCATCGAAGAAGCCATCACGAGAAGACGCATTTCCAAGGAGCTGACGAAGAGAAGAGTGCCCACTTGGGTCAACGACAAGGATCGAGCGTGCTGCCATTTGTGCTTGAAGACATTCACCAATACGAGACGCAAACACCACTGCAGAGCTTGCGGCGAGATTATTTGCCGAGCTTGTTCAGTGTACAAGAGCGTGGATTTGCAGAGTGTGGGCTTGACGACTTTAAGGGTCTGCAAAGCTTGCATGGATGGCACCTCGGCAAGTGCAGAGGACCGGGAGAAGGAGGAAGCGAACTTGAAGGCTGCAGCAGCGGTGGCTGCTGTTACTGAAGCCGCGAAGGACGGCATGCCTTTGCCTCCTGGAGTGGACAACAGCGTACTTCGTGATGCGGTTGAAGAGTACGCCTTGGCGCTACCTGGATCACAGGTTTCTACTGTGCCAGACCTTGTCGGTATTGCTTGGTTGCAGCAACTTGCCGCTAGAGACCAAGAGAGCAAGGCGATGGTGGGCGCTTTGATGGAGCGGCTACGACTCGATACTGCGCAGAGAGATGCAGCAGGTGCGTCGACTGAAGAGCAAGTCGACATTTACGATACTCTGTGCGATCTGGCAGCGCAAACTCTAGCCTGCAAGTACGCTGTGGTGAGTCTTGTGGACGAGAACCGGCAGTGGTTCAAGAGTGCTGTAAACGTCAAAGAGTCCGAAGTGCCTCGTGATTTCAGCTTTTGCGAGTACCCAGTTCGTGACCAGCGGCCACTTGTGGTGATGGACACACTGCGCGACCCGCGATTCAGAACGAACCCGTTCGTGACAGGACCGCTAAGTGTCCGCTTCTTGGCAGGTGCTCCGCTGTTTACGGTGGATAACGAATGCGTCGGAGCTGTGTGTGTTGGATACAGAACCCCGCGAGTCTCTACAGGAGTCTCAGATTGCCACCATGCAGAATCTTGCACACCTGGCCATGGTCATGGTGCAGGAGCGACGAGAAGCGCAGAGCAAAGTCGCGCGTGCCATGGCGAACTCGCAGCTTGTGCCTGCGCGCCAAAACGGCAACCAACTGACGAACGCAGCCAACTCATCTGACTTGGTGCCCCTCAGCAGCTACAACGAGACCGCTATGGTTGTTCAGGGACAAGAGCGACCGAAAGAAGACCCAGTACTGAAAGAGCAGATGATCCAGCTACTGCACAAGGCTTCGCAGGTGCGCGACCAAGTGAACCAACAGACACACAAACAGCAAGCCGGTCTCCAGAGCTCTGCTGAATAGAGCCCCTATACAACAGGAGCAAACGACACATATCCTAGCATCAAGGATGCTGTGGCGTACAAAACAACAAAGAATGAAAGCAATGGGGGCGTTCAGGAATAAAAAAAAATGAAGAGCAGAAGATCGACGTCAAGTAGATAGAAGACTTCTGACTTTGGCTGTCGTACTACAAGACCTCAGCTCAGCTTCGAAGAAGACGGCAAACGCGCGCACATTATCAGCGTGAAACCAAAAGCAAAAAGCGATGGAGTCGTGCGCGAATTGTGGCTAAGAGGAATAAAATGCGTAGAGTTTAGTTGGCTTTCCGATGGTATTTCTCGTCTACAGATTCGACCACTGAAAAACAGTTTTATAGAAAACGGATCTATCAAAATTCGATGAAGGTGCGACGGCATGGCTGCGAGGCTCCGCTGCATCCGTCGCAAGTCGCGGTGAGTTGCTTGCCAATAAGATGGGATGTATTACACAACAAGTGACAGCTCCTTCTGCAGGTGGTGCTGGTGGCGAGTCTGTCGGCTGTGGTCTTCTACGTCAGCGTCCAGGAGCTGCCGATGCGACGCACAATTGAGTTATTATTCGCCGTGCAATTCTCCGTCACCACATTTTTATTTATTATTGTACGTTGGCTCGGGTATTTTATCAGCTGTTGCAGATTCACTTCAACATGGTGCTGTGTAGATTTCTCGCTTCGATCCATCGTATAAGCAGCAAGAACAACCGATGGAAGGCATTATTGAGTCTGTGGGTAAGGACGCTACTGGTCTACTACCGTCCCATGCCGTGGGAGTTGTCTGTCAAGAATGCGGCCTAGCACCACTCACAACCGACACCAGACACTGTGGCAGATGCAACAAGTGCGTGCCGGGCTACGACCACCACTGCATTTACCTCAACACGTGCATTGGGACTCGCAATTATTCGCTCTTTGTGGGGCTACTGTCGTGTACGATCCTGCTGCTGGTAACGCAGCAAATTGTCACCGGATACGCTATTTCTCGACTTTTTCGGACGAAGCGAGACACTCTACGAACTCGTCTCGAGCAATGTGGCTGTGTGCGATCTCGCTCTTACCCATGTTGGAGCTGGTGTTTCTCGTCGTGCTCGGATCCTTCCATCTCTATATTGCATTTCTCGGTTTGACTACGTACGAGTGGCTTTATCGATGGCTGGAACGGCGAAATGAAGGAGAACGTGTGCTTGATTCGAATTGATTTCTTGGATGGAATCGCTGTCAAGCTCGGGGCAGTGCTTACTCTCCCTTTTCAAGAGTGTCTCCCCAACTATGTTTCAGCAACTGCGATCTATGTTCTAGAGTGTTACCATGCGCTAAGGAAGCGGGTGTTGAAGCTTGCCCAGAGCTCAGACGTGATAGTCCAGGCATTTGCACCTGCTTCGGATTACTGCTCCTAGGGTATTTGGCGAGCAAGCACAGAACGGTGGTGTACCACAACCACGCAATGCGGTGGTGGATAATCTTCACAAAGACTGTAGCATTTTTCGGTTCACTCGAAGACTTTAGCGACTATCTTAATGCCCCAAGCACCTATTTTATCGTGGATGGTATCTTGCCGAAGCAAGCTCACGCTAAGACCACCAGGGGTGCGTACTGCAGTGCCAAATTCCAGCGGAATGGGGCCAATTCCGGCGGAATTTTCTTTCCAGCGGAACGGCCGATCCGCTGGCGCGTACTGCATACAATTCGAGCGGAAAAATGACCATATTCCAGCGGATTCAATCCTCCCGAATTCCGGCAGATAGCGGATTGATCCAGCGGATTGAGTGCGAGCTGCCTTTTTAAACACATATTTTCCAACGCGAACTTTTGTTTCATGAACGAATGCTATTAGACAACAACCTCGCCATCTCTACCAGCTACGAATACGAGGTAGCTTCGCCACATGTCGGATGCTATTTTATCGCTAACCTGTTTCATCGATGCGTCGTCCATTTCGTCAGTTCCAGTAGCTCTTTGTGCGGCCTCCGTGTTGTCTTCTTCCCTCACATGGCTGTTCTGAAGCTTCTTGTCCGCAAATTCATCTTTATGGCAACGAATGAAATTGTGGATCGCAAACGTGGCTTGCACGAGGCCCACCTGCGCGCCCAGCTCGTAGTTGGGCATCGATTGGAGGATCGGGAATTTCTTTTGATGGAGCCGTAGGTTCTTTCAATGACGTTGCGTAACGATGAGTGCCGCAGATTAAAAAGCTCTTCCTTCGTCTGTGGTTTTTGACTTCCCTCGCCAAATTCCTTTAGGTGGTACGTGACGCCTCTGTATGGCGTCAACGTGTGCTTGGTTAAGGCATAACCAGCGTCTCCTAGGTAATATTTTCCTGTAGCAAACAGTGAACATTTAGTTAGTATAGCATCTCCGAAATCAGTAGCAAAACACACCTTCTGGGATCACAAAGTCATGTCGAACTGCTCACTTGGCGTCGCAAGATTCGCAATTACTGTCGCCTGTCAGCCAGAACGACGCCAACGTCTATGCCTTCAATGACGAGAACGTATCCGCCGACAATCCGAGTGACGATGATGAAGATGGTAGCTCTGGCGAAGCTAGCGACGGGGAAGAAGAGACGGAAGAATCGGCGGGTAATGGATCTCGCTGCCGCAGCCGTGGTCGCTGAACATCGCTCAGTCCGTCCCAGGAAGGCGACAACAACGACGGTTGTTCCAAGCGCCACAAGAGCACGGGGAAGAAGATGACCGAGGCCATCTTGGAGCTTGCTGTTGCTCACAAGACGCTTGCGGACACTAGTGCAGCTCGTCGAGAGGGTGATCGTATGTGCAAACTTTCGCGGTCTGACGTTGCGATCGAAGAGTTCAAGGACCAGCTAGCGAGCACGATTGAGGTGGCTGCACGTTTCCGGTTTATTCAACTGCTGGCCACGAACCCGAACGCCGCAACGATGTACTGCGGCATGGACGACGAGTGTAGATTCTACTTTGTCCAGGAGTTTTTGGCGGCCAACACGGATTTCCAGTAGTTAACGTTTTAAAGTGCGGTAAGGAAGCGATCAACGAGGTTACGGCGACGACGTTGTACCTGCCTGCTTATTGTGTTCGCAGTTCGTTTAGAACTGTCGTTACGGGCTATTTCGCGCTAGATCACCGGTATGCCTCGGTATTTGTCTTCTTTCACTATCACATAGCGAAACCAAGAGAAAAGCTTTGGACGATACGAGCGTCTCAAACATCTTCTCCTCACTGTACCATACCAGTTTCAACACTTGGCAAGACACACGAGTTAGATTTACCGGTATTGGCAATTGCGGAAAAACAAAAAGCTTGAGTTCATTATGCTGCCTACCGAGGGGCGCATTTTCCAGCGGGCGCCCCTCCAGCACCGCATGAAGTTGGTGTCCTCGATTCCTCCGCGCAGGGATACTGCTGTCCCTTGTCTGCGGAGAATGGGACGCCTGCCTTGGAGTGATTATACTGCCGGGAGCTCAGCCATGCTCTGTGTGGACCGCTGGTCGTGGGTTGATCCGCGCGCCACTTTCAGATTCGCTCCAGATGCAGAAGACGGCGCTTGGCGATGCCAGCACAGACCAAGGTGGTGCGGCTTCAAGCTGGGGTCCACAACAGGAACACGTCGATGGTGAGCGCGTGGGTTTGAAACGTGCAACGATGGATACGCGTAAAACAGGAGTGGGTGCTGCTGTCCAGACGATGATTCCTCGCCTGTGAAGCGACAGCGGCACTGGTGTGAGCTGAGAATTGAAAGTGATGATTGTGATGACTTGCTGTGGCGTCTTGACGCTGCCTACGAGATGGAGAACAAAACCTCGCGGGATGAGCTTCACTCTGCTAGCTGTCTTCACGATGATTTGGATGATGTGGATGTGCGCGAGCTTGCTGCTCAGGTGATGGAGATCGTGAAGCACAGGATGGCGCAGACAAACTGTGACGACCCTCCTGTGATGCACAGTCCTGATGACTGCAGCGACCCCATGTCAGACAGCGAGGATCTTCTTCGGCACCTTGATGATAACTACGAGTCGGAACGTATGGAGGTATCACGAACTAGTTGGGGAGAGTCGAGCACAGGTCTAGCTGACGGTGATAGCTCCCAATTGTGCGATGACTACGATGTGCAGGCTGTAGCATCTCTCGCGATGGCGCTGGTGAAACAACAACACACGATTGATGAAGAGGCTACTGCGACTGGCAATCGTGTATGTGCATCATCAAGAGTATCTCAGCCGGCGCGTGAGCGACAACGGTTGTACCAGCGTCGCTATCGCCATGCACAAGCCTCCAAGGATAATCAATCAACGCAGGATGCCGTTCTCGAGCCAGTAAGTGCTACCGATCGCTTGAAAGCACTGATTCGAATGCAGAAAGCGTTGGGACCTGAAGGAATGGAGGAGTGCGTGTGTGTTTCGTGCGACGAGTTGACACCACGGTGTAAGGCAACCCGACATGAGACCTCAGATTGGAAACTCGTAAACAAGATGAGGCAAGCCTCGGGGAAGCAGACAAAACACTGCCTCTAGCTTTATTGGATTTTTATCGTGCGCCACCTTTTGTAATTCACTTGGAGAACGTAGTGGTTGCCCCGCGTAGCTTTCGTTGTTACGTGGACGATGGTGGCCACATGGACGCTTGGTTCACGATGTGTAACTCTTGTCTGAAGAGTATACAGCGCGGACAAATCCCGAAATTTGCAGTTGCGAACGGTTTATACGTTGGCTGCCTACCAGATGACCTGCAATCACTCACGTTACCGGAGAGGCTACTGACGCAGTTGATCAGTATCGCGGCAATGACTCGTGTCATGAGAGGAGGCCGGCACCGCTGCATTCGTTCCCACTGTGTGGCATTTGATTGTACGCCGTCACCGCCTGTGATGCTGTTACCAAGATCAATCGCTGACGCTGCTTCTTTTCGAGTAGCAATTGTAGGCGACTTCACGGACGCTCAGGTGCAGAAAGTAAGAAAAATGCATCAAATTCGCCGCCAACAAGTTCAAGATGTGTTTGATTTCTACAAGCAAAACAACGGCTTCTACGCCAGTGTTTCTAAAAGTGACAATGTGTTGCAAGATGGGATTGATGCCGAGTTACTTGAACACCTTATTCTGGAGTACATCGAAGACGAGGAGGGCGTCGTCGAGGATAGCGTTCGCGAAAACCTTCAAAATATTAGAGGCCACTCTGACGCATGGAAGGTGGATATGGAAATTGATGAGTTGAGCGTGGTTGAGCGAAGGATTGGTCTATCTGATGCTGCGAGGGTACTGTTAACTCGAGATCACGCGTTGCTAACCCCAGATAAGCCCACGCGTGAATTTCTTGTTAAGCGCTCAAACAAGATTTCAGCAGATGTATCGGGCGACCTTCTCGCCAAAATGTTCCCACATCTGTTTCCTTTTGGGCGGGGTCACCCAGGTGAGCCTCGACAGGGCTCGATCTCGGTACAAGAGTGCGTGAAGCACTACACGCTGCTCTCTAGTCGTCGTTTTGCCGAGGATGAGCTTTTACGTTGGTAGCGTTTGATCGAATCTCGATGAAAAACATGTACACACAAAACTCTATTCGGTGCAAGCGCTACCCAAGCATCTACAGTGGTATCGAGTCGATTGAAGCAGGTGAATTAAAGAGAGCTCTAGTGGAAAATGAACAGCGTCAGCAAGGCCAGCGACCGGCGCGAGCGGAAAAGGACTCTGCAGCGCACAGATTTCTGAAGACGGTGGAGATCGCTTCGGCTGCTGTCTGGGGAAGTAATGCAGAACGTGCAAAATGCAGACAAAAGGGATTCGCCTACCAGACCCGGTTTGGCCAGCCATCTCTTTTCATTACGCTCACACCAAATACAGACAACTCCATGGTCATGGCGCATTACGCTGGAGTTACCTCGGTCGACTCACTTTTGACATTCTAGAGTCTGACTTGCCTACCAAAGCCCAGTTGCGTGAGGCTAGCCTTGGCAACGACTGTGCATCAGCACGTCTCTTTATGCGATGCGTAGACGTATTCATTAAACACGTGCTTGGTATCGACTCATCTACAAAGAAGCAGATGCCATTCAAGGGCTTAGTTGGGGATGTTACAGCTTATTTTGGCATGGTTGAGACCCAAGGCCGTGGAACATTGCATATTCACATGCTGATTTGGTTGAAAGGAGCTCCAACCAGTACTGCTGACCTGGATAAATTGCTGAACGGGTCAGGTGGAAAGCAATTCAAAGAACGAGTGGAATCGTACGTACAAAGCGTCGTTACGAACACCATCCCGCTTCCTGTTGAAACATTTTCGTGTTCCAATTGTGGCGCTTCGTTCTGTGATCTTGTTGGTCTCGTTATTCCGACGCAAGCCCGTCAGAATCCGCGATGTGGAATTTACCACTCACGAGCGCATGGCTCAATTGTGGAGCCTGCTCTTCTGCAATGCAGTGTATGCTCAACGAAGTTTAGTTCACAGCATGTGCTGCGCAGCATGCTTCTCCAACATAGACCAAATCACTGGCCGCCATGGCAAAAACCTTTAGTAGCAACAGAGATTGACGATGAAGCATGTCTGGAAACGGTAGCACGAGATTCTTTGAACCTGGCAACAAATAGAATTTGCGAGCGGGAGAGAACTCAGTGGAGTCTGAGAGATGCATGCGTCGATCTTACAGCGCAAAATCAGTTTCCTTCTGTTTGGATAAGCAAGTACTAGAGCAAGCAAACAGTTTTCAGATGGCGACGTGCTCGAGTGACGACGATCCGTACCAGAACGATGGATTGGTACGTCCTGTCGAAGCGTTGCCTCCAATGCCATCTGACTGTAGAATGGGACAACGCGGCATGGACTATATGGTCTCGACACTAGTGGTGTTACTAAATCAACACTGGTGGACTCACACAAGCAGTTGTTTTAAATCCTCTAAAACTACGGTTAATGACTTCTATTGCCGCTACCTATTCCCTCGGAATAGAAATGTGAAGACCTCTTTCGACGCGTCTGGAGTAACACTAGAACGAAAGCTGGCACACGAGTTTATTAATGGGTTTAGCTACGAAATCATGGCAGCATTCAAGTGTAATCACGACATACAATTTCTGTTGGGAGGCAAAGATGCAGCTGACAGAATACACTACTGCACGAAGTACGTCACGAAACAGCAGAAGCGCCTTGATTCAGTGATAGTGATGGCCTTAGCCTCGTTTCAACGCCGCCAAGAGAGAGAATTATGCGACGACGGGGTGCAAAACGATGATGCCATTGCAAAGTCGAGGAAGCGCGTGGCCTCCATGGTATATACGATGACAAATCGCCAAGAAATTGCTGGCCCACTAGCTGCCTTGTACTTGTATCGAGGTTCATGTTGTTACGAAAGCTCGGATTGCGCGTTTATCCCTCTAACCGACATTCTCCGCCAACTCTGCTCTGAAGAGGAGTATTCGTGCAATTTAGTCGACGAAAGTGGAGGGTCAGGTATGCCTAGCTTTCGGGCCGTTTCCTATTTGGACGATTACATTTGCCGCCCTGCGTGCCTTGACGAAGTGAACATCTATGAATTTTCTATGAGGTACTTCCGTAAGAAAGATTCGCGGGCGTGTGACGCCAAGCTCCCATTTAAGGCGCAACATCCATTGCACACCACGCATAGTCTGGGTAAGCGCTATAAGGAAGTTGTGCCAGTAATCCAGGGTTCTCGGGTGCCCTACGTTGGAAGCCACTCGACCAAAAGCACACAATACAAACGTGTCGTACTATCATTGGTGCTGTTTAAGCCTTTTCGATCCCTTTCGGATCTGGTCGGCACGGAAACAGACTCTGGAGACCAGTGGCTTACAGCATACACAGCTTGGGAATGCTCGCGCAGCCCGTTTATTGTGACCATTATGAAACACATCGATGACTACTACTGTGGTGCCGATAAAGCAAAAGATAATGCAGACCAGCGATATCGTGAAGACGTCGATGCATCGGCATCTACCAGTAGGATTTATGATAGTGGTGGAGATAGCTCCGATGACGATTCTGACTCACTGCTAGACGGCTACGATACGCAATGTGATGAAGAGTATGAAGGCTCTCCAAAAGACGCATTTATTAATCCATGGGAGCTACAGGAAATGCATCCTAATGCTGTGCACGATAGCCGAAGCCTCGACCCAGTCACATGTCCGACATCTGCACAACCGGACAGTCGTGTTGTAAGCATTCTAGATGTTTTCAAGACACATCGAATGCTGGATAGTAGTGCCATCAGCACTGCTTCGCTCGACCAAGACGCCGTCAATGCAACAAACTTCCCTAAAATTGAGGATATGCGCAGCTGGGTGCAAGACTCGGCTACCGATTGTCAGCTGACGCAGTCTTCCTGTCCTCAACGTCCTGCGCGTGATACGGAGGTGATCGAGCTACTAAATGACGCCTTAGAAGATGAAAGTACTGCTTGGTGGAACTTAGTACCTGCAAGAACTACAGCACCGATAAGTCGAGAGGCGAAATACGCTACGATCACCGCCATTTCGCGCTGTTTTACGTTGAATGAAAATCAACATGATGCCTTTCGAATTATCGGGACAGCTCTACTGAAACGGTGGCAAAAGTGGAGAATTTGAGCTATACTACCAATAATCTCGAGGACGGCATGCAGAACGACCAACTTCGTTTTTCTTGGGTGGGGAGGGCGGCACGGAAAAAGTCGGGTTCTGGAAGCTGTTGAGACGTTATGCCAGAGTTGGGATCGTGCCGATTGTCTTGTGAAAACCGCTTTAACAGGAAAAGCCGCAACATTGATTAACGGGAGAACCCTCGCTAGTTTTCTGCTCCAGCTAAAAGTAAGCGCCGACCATCATCGATTTACCTCGATATTCTCGTCATCGATGAGGTTTCAATGATGAAAAAGGCCGAGCTCGCCAGATTGGACAAGTATTTACGCATTGCAAAAAGCTTAAGCACATTCCGTTCGGTGGCATTCATGTTATTCTCGTCGGAGATTTTCTACAGCTACCACCAGTCGGAGGGAGCCCTCTCTATAAACCCCCAAACGGAAAAGGCCATTGTGATGCAAATGAGCTTGCCGGGTATCAATTGTGGCGGTCTTTCGACAGTGTGATCATCTTGGAGGAATCTGTTCGCTTTAGAGCAGACCCTGAGTGGGGCCGCGGCTGCCAGTTTGCTCGAAAAGGAACTTGGCTACCCGAATTCGTCGATCTTATCAACTCTCGAATCACGAGCACACAAAATGCTTTCGAGGAGTGAAAATAGGTGACTCTATCCCTTATTTCATCACTCCAGACAATACTACCCGACTAGCAATCAATAACTTATTTGTTGCGACAGCGGCAAAGGTGTTACCGCAGGAGAGTATCCGGTGCGTGTTACCGCTAATTTCAGTGGCAAACTGGACAAGCTCGGGCCTCTGAAGTTCGGCAAATTATGGCCCTACCCGACACGAAGTTTGGTCGGATGGCCCCTTACCTAGATCTTATAGTTGGCATGCCCATACAAATAACACAAACATTCGGGATGCAAAGATGGTTGCAAACGAAACTCTCGGTACACTGGAAAAAATACTCTATCAGCAAGGTACCAAGTTCTATTATGCCTACGATAGTGTGGGAGATGTGACAGTAAAGATTCCTAGCGTGCCTCCATTGGCGTTGATTGTGCGAATCGGCATTCGGCGAGGTGCAACAGCTACGGCAATGCGCGGTTGCTCGGATTCAGATTTATTTCCGCTCTTTCCAGATGCTCGTCCATATAGTGCGTGTGATATTTCACTTGCACCGACCGCTTCAGGAAACCCGCGAACTCTTTCCGTCCGAGTGGAGCAGTTTCCCTTGGTTTGTGCTGTTTCGTCGACGGTGTACAAAGTATAAGGTGATACGCTTGACAAGATGGTCGTGACTGAATGGAAGTCTGAAAATCGACTTGCAAACAAGCGTGAACAGCCCTACTTGTTAGTTTCGAGGGTAACCTCGAGGTATGCGTTTCAGACGCTTTGTCCGCTAACAGAAGCCATCACAAAGTGGGCGAGGCCATTGCAGGAGGTTCTTGATGAGGAGGACCGGCTATTAAAGCTCAGTAACAACACGCTACAGTCATTAGGAAAAATTATCAACTAAGTCGTGGCACAGTTTATCACAGCACTTTATTTTGCACTTGTCATGTCAAAATAGGAACAAGCTGTCATACGCTGTGCATTGCAGCTTTCGCTAGCAGGAGCAAGAGCTGATACAATCCAAGTTGCTCTCCTGTTGTAAGAAGCTCCTCCTGTTCACGCACATGATCGGGCCTGAAAGCGTTGAGGTCGACGATTAAATACTGATGATGAAGTTCGTTTTACGTTACAACCGTGTTACACGTGTGGTGTCAGCCTCGAGCTGTCTTCTGAAGGCAATTTCTGCCAGGAAAGACTTCACAAATTTCACGAATTAGATAGCAGTATGGCACGACATTTGCAATGCTGGGCTAGGTTCACCAAGTTTGCTCGAATCAGCGACGCATTTCTCTTCGACTTTTAGATGTAGTTCCACCCCCATGGACATCACGATCTCCATAAACCCACCATCAGGCAGGTCTCCTGCCCCTCGGTCTAAGTCTCCAATGGATCTACCCGCCCAAGTGGTGATGCTTCATTTCTCAAATGTCGCCATACCTCTCAAAGTGCACACACGATATCAGCCCTCCTACAGCGCCAATACACAGAACTACCGAGCATTTCAGTCCGACAAGTGTCACCTTGCCGTCGCGCACATCTTCTTCACCGCCGTACGAAGTCGATTTCGCCAGAGTGGAGAACTTAGTGGACGTCCCAGGACTTTGCACACGTTGAATAGAGATTTGGTTGTTGCATTGGCAAGATTAAACTACGCAAAAAGAGAAGAAAACACACACACATCTTGAGAGACGGTTCACCCCTGCAGTTCTCGTCAATCAAACCGGCATCTTGCTGGAGCAGCTCACGCACGCGGCGTCCTTGGTCTCCCGAAGAAGAATGAGTGATAGCGGTTTATGTGACGGCGCAATGACATCGTGCCACTTGCGACGAAGGGGCAGTTGCGGACGTAGCAGAACAGACCGTCAACCATTTCAAGATCATCGATGACAGCGACGAGAAGAGGAAGGTCGACGTCGATAGCCCGATTGTAGAACGGTGAGTCCAGGCGCCCGTGGATGAAAAGATTGTTGGTGGTGTAACCAGCAGGGGCGTAGATGAAGTCCCCTCGGAAGTGCATCATGTCTCCTTTGTTGAGCCGTATGGTATCCGCATTGGAGCGAACAGCAACCAGTCGGTTCCACCCATAACCGTAAATGACCGTGTCGTCCTGAGTGGTCACCAAAAGCGACGCAGGAACTGACCTCGTGTCCGCAGCGTGGGTGTCGGGCAAAGGTGGGGGTAATCATGACGAACAGGCTGGTCTTGGGCCCCCGCCAAGGTTCTGAGCAGCCTCCACTCCGACGCTGTTGACTCCGGGAAAAAGGTCTCGTAATGGCGGCGAAACTGGTTTGTCAGCATGCGATTGACTGGTTGTGGCAGCAATGCACTCGGCCGATAGGTGTCAAGGGCTTCGCCATTCCAGGTGCCATTGCTCCACGATAACGTGTTGCCGCGCGCAAGTCTCAGCATGAAGTTGATGGTCGCATCATCGACAGCCTTGTAAAGGACAAGATATCCTTCCTGAGCCAGAACTTGACGTGCATTCATGGCATTCACGATGGATTCGTTGCACTTCCTCGCTTCGCCAGAGCTTGGCCACCAGGTCTTGTTCAGGGTTGCTGGTTTGGCTTGAGCAGCATATTTGAAAATAACTGCATATCGGCCAATTAAGGGCGTCATAAATCACCGATGGGGCAGCACAGCACTACTAGGACGGCATTCAGTGGAGACGGTGCGCGAAATATGCTAGCAACAACGGGAGCAGAAGGATCCTCGTTCTTTTCCCAAGGCTGTTGAAGTTACGAGTACTTGAGTTCCTTAAACAAGTCGCTCCGAAGGGCAGTTGGCACTTCGCGCAATGTGTCCTAATGCCCACACCTCCTGACTTGAACTTGCTCGGCGAGACTCTACTGTGTCCTAACTGATGAAAATGAGGACAGTAGCTGACTTGAACTTCCATGGAGCCGTAATAGAGCAGCGTAGTGCTCTCGATGCCTGGCATCACTCGATAATTTACCCAGGAGCCGAGAGCAGAGCCTACTACGACACGGGTGCAACGTTTGTGGTGTGAATATTTGGTTGAGGCTGAAATGTTCAGGTGGTAACGTTTGACGCCCTGTATTCGTATCAATGCACGTGTATTGACGTCAGCAACCAGGACAGCGTAAGTACAATGCTTTACGTTTGCTAAGAACGTTGTCTAAGCGACATGCCTTGCTGTAGCCGTGACGCTTTGATGAGTGGTCGTGGCAAAGGTGGTAAAGGTCTTGGACAGGGAGGCGCCAAGCGCCACCGTCGCATTTTACGTGACAGCATCCAAGGGATCTCAACAGCTTCTATCCGACGTCTTGCCCGCCGTGGAGGTGTCGTCAGAATGTCTGGGCTGATCCATGAGTATACCCGGGCAGTGCTGAAGGTTTTCCTGAAGGAACTTATTCAAGATGCCGTTGTCTACGCGCAGCACGCCAATCGAAAAACAATCAAGACTATGGACGTCATCTACGCGCTTAAGCGCCAAGGCCGCACCTTGTATGGACTCAGCAAGTGAATCTAGGATGTTAGCTGTTGTATTCTGGCAAAAAGCTAAGAGAATATTGTTTAGCGCACTACATGAATTCAAAATCGCGTGATTAAATTGCATTCAATAATTGCCGTCGTTGCCAGATGGAATATAGCTAGCTGTACTGCCGACTCCGCTGCTGCTGCTGCTGCTGGAGGATGAAGAGGCAGCACTCTCATGAACGATAGTGTCAATTTTTGTCAATGCTGTACTAAACGAACTGCGGCCCCCGGGTGGAAGCCCGGGTAAGCAGTGTACTGATAAAAGAAGATATCCCAGCCCTCTGTTGTTGGTTAGATATTTGTCCTGTCTCGGGCGCAACTGAAGAAGTTATGCAGAGTGAGCAACCAGCGCCTGATTGCTCGCTATTGGATATTGGCGCTTGAGATGGAGATGGAAACGCTCTTCGAGCACGTGGGAACCAAAACGACAAAGTATGTAGAATAGTCCATGTCATAGGTACGTTTCAAAAATCTAGATGTTTAAAATAGTTTAGGACGTTTCAAATTAGAGCACTGTCTCAGTATCTGAGACATCTCAATGTACTATTTAAACTTGTGTTTATACTTACATTAGTTAATTTTTCAGCCAATCTGACAGACACGCATTTTATTGTTTAAGATGGTGCCTTTTGGTCATTTTTGGTGTGGATTGGTGGCTTTTGGTCCCAGGATAATCCCGACAATACCGGTCAAGCCCCCGGTAGCCTTTTTGGTAGGCTAAACGAGTGGCACGTGTGCGCCCATAGTACCGCTTTTGAGATGCTTTGATGCGCTCTTTGTTGGCGAGGTATTGTTCAGGTGAGTATGCCATTTTTGAGATCGAAGTCGTTCAACCTCAGTAGTATCTTACGATACGCTACGTGTGGTGCTGTCAGTCCACAGCAGGTGCCATATCCTCGTGCTCTCTCCACCTCTTCTCTGTCTGTATGCGCTTCCACTCCATGCACTCGCAAAACACCTTCTTGTTCTGTACGTAGACGGATGTTCGCATCTCCAAGCCATCCTCCGCAACAACAAAGCCTTCTTTCAAAAGCAGCGAGAGAAGTCTTGCGAATTCAGCATTCCACGCGCGCACAACCAAATTCGCCTATGGCATCATAAATAATGTTAGAACAAGTAGTATTCAGCACGTACTCAAAAGATTCGTATCTGTTGCCGATTACAAATCCTTCCGATGTGGACTCGACGGAAACTTTCATCGTCGGCACCGTATACGACCGAGCATCAAACCACTCGTGCATTTCTGCAGAAAGAGCAAGACGATTGCTTGGGTCGTTGTTATACTTCTTGTAGCCTGGATATCTCAGGCAATGCTCTCTGGACATCACATGGCAGCTCTGTGCCTTCCCCACCGACCCGAACCACTCTTCGCTCTCGAGACGCTGATACTTGAATTCGTTAGCCGTTGTGTCAACGATCGAGGTGGTGGTTGATAGAGATAACATCGAGGCTTGGGGAGTCGGTGTCACTTGGATCATAATCCCGACCGTAGATGCGCCGAAGTTGGCTTAACTCCCAAGAAATTCCAGGAGATGCAACATTTGTTGAAACGGTGTGGCCGTTGAGTGCGGATGATGAGGTGATACTTTCGTCCTGTAATGCATTGTCAAACAGCAGAGCATTCTCTCCTGTCAAACAAAGAGTTAGTCCAACCAAGCAACACAAGCTGCATCAACAGGATGAGTGAACTTACTGGTCTCGAACAGACTGTGGATGCGCAATGTTTTGCCTTCATACCAGAGGGCGCTATCCTTGTCCTCGGCACGGCGCGCAGGATCGTAGTATCCAAGGTATAACCCCGCCAGTCGATACAGCCTGCAGCGAATCCCTTTCGTGTTCAACGCGTTTTCAACGGATCCAGCGACAAGCCACAATCCAGGTTGTGCGTGTTTTTGCTCCGGAACCACCACCAGCACGTGAACTTGGTCCTGATCTGGGAGCTGTCCGACGCAGTTTTAAGACGCTGCAGGGATGTCATCTTCACGAGCTTCGTGTTCGAGTGTTGTGCGTCCCCATCTTGATCGAGGTCCACAGATGCCGCGCCAGCCTCGTCTAGCCCTAGCCACGCGCCGCCCACCGTCTTCGCCAGGAAGAGCTGCAACTTATCGGCAGGAAAGTTGTACATCTTCTTCTCCTTGATCGCGTCCTTCAAGTCATCCACGAAGTCGCTCTCGTCCACTCGCACCGAGAACACGCTCTCCTCGCCAACGATCACACAGAAGAGCTGCACCATCTTTCCTCGAGCCGGCAGATTCTGGAATGAGGAAGAAGCGAGGAATTTCTGGACGTATTTAAGCGGAAGTGAAGGCGTGTCACATAGATTGAAAACCCATTTATTTGACTACCAGGAATATAGTCAAATATGTTAAATACATTCCTGGTAGTCAAATAGGCGGGCGAAATATATTCCCAGTAGTCAAACGCGTTTTTGGTAATAGTACTAGACAGCTCTGGACGCGGCCGGTGGCAGCAGACGCGGCGTCCTCCGACGTCTCGGGTGGCGTGGCGGTCGTCCCCATGTGCGCGACACGGGAAGTTATCGGCAGATGACCTCGGCACCGATCGACGGTCAGTTGGACATCATGGATCGGATGGCCAATCTTCCAGTAATGCCGACAGTGGAGAAACCAAGCCAAATATTGTTGGGTCGTCACTGCAGACATCCATAGCAGCACCCGCGGAGTCCTCACGTCGACCCGGACGCAAATCACGGAGGCCAAAGTTCGCTCGATCGGCCAGTTTCGATCTGACTAATTTGCAGTCCTCTGCTGCTTCACCTGGGTCTTCTTTGGGATCGCCAGATATGAATCGAGGCAACACTTTTGGTCCGGATGACGTTAGAGGTGGGGATGTTTCGAGCTGTGACAGTGGGTCCGAGCAAGGTCGGGGCCTGAGTTGTCCAGAAGTTCATCCATAACCGAGGTCAGTTGGAGAACGATAAACCAATTTCAGACCCCTTTTCACGACGCTTGTGGCCTCTCTCTCATTTGCCGCAGTTGTTTCCTCAACCACAGATCTCTCAGCTCTCCCGGTCCCATAACGGAAAACATTCTGGCCTTGCCCGAGTCCAGCATCACGTCGAACGCATCCACGACATCTTGAGCTGGCCAAATATCGACGTAACTCTTCTGTACTTCCAGCACAGCCGTCTCCGCTGGCGTCAGTATCTCGTTCTCTGCTTCTAGCTGTTGCACCTGCTTATCACCCTCCATAATCTGCTCTGAATCCTCCGTAATCACCAACTGCCCTCCGGGCCCAGTAACCTCTGGGTGTCGATCCCTAAAGCGGCTGTACCAGCCTGTAGACAGCACGGCGTCCGGCCCGTTGATGCTCTTGAGGACCTCGTTGGCCTTCACCAGCAGCTCTCGTCGTCTGACTGGCAGTCCAGCGGTCTGCAGTTCTTTCATCCATTGCAAAAGTTGCTGCTCTCCGTCGGATGTGAGAGCCGGAGGGTCCTCTCTTCTTGGCCAGAGTAACCACTCCACGTCGTCGTCGAGACACGTACATCAGCAGGGTACGGTACGGGATACGCTGCTCTCTTCCAACCACCGCGGCGCGCTCTCCGCCGTCCACGACACGCTCCACAGCCTTCGCTAACGCTTCGTCCCCATACTGCTTCCTCTTCTGCGGCGTCATATTCAGCTAACGGCGTTTTCATTGGCTGAAAATTTGGCTGGGTTACCTTTCGCACCATTTGGAGTATAACCTCATGCCGCGCAGTCGCAGTCGCAGCCGCAGCGGCTCGCTAGACAGCCTGGGGCGTCGCAGACGTCGCCGCAGCCCCTCACACAGTCGCCGAAGACGTCGGTCCCGCTCCGTGTCGCGTTCCCGCTCGCGATCGCCGCCTCGCAGCCGCCGCAGAGATCGCCGAAGCCGCAGCAGAAGTCGGAGCCTGGTCCGCCGCCGTCGCTCCTACAGCCGCAGCAGAAGTCGATCTGCGTCTCGCTCGCCTGTCGGTCGACGTGGACGTCGCTCAACGTCTCGCTCGGCGCCTCGACGTGGCGAGAAGAAGTCCGACAGGTATGTGGTTACACAAAAGTTATTGGTGGGTTACGCTGTGGATTGATGTTGGTTGTTGTTACTTTGAATTTCTAGACACGATGTTGACGTCAAGAGCCACAAACTCGAGGGGAAGGAGGAACCTGTGAATACCTCTCTCACTTGAGCGAAGAGGAGCAGATGAAGATGCTTCTGGGCTTTGGAGACTTTGACACCACCAAGGGCAAAATGGTGGAGGAGAACGCCAAGACGGCGGCTACAGGAACCGCTCGTCGTGAGACCAAGAGGGAGTACAGGCAGTACATGAACCGCCATGGAGGCTTCAATCGCCCACTGGACAAGAGCTAGAGTAACTTGTCTTCCTCCGAGGTTACGTGCTGTGGCTGCAGGACAATAGATGAGCTTGGACTTTTGCTACTGTTTATCTTTGTGAACTAACTTTTTTATGTATTGTTTTACTTTCTCTTCGGGCTGCCTCGGCCTCTAGAAGCTGCAGCTTGACGTTTGCCTCCACGTTTGGCGAGGCGTGCAGCGTACGCGACTTTAGCGTCCGCTTTCCGTTGGGCCTCTTCAGCACGACGGCGACGCTCGTCTTCAAGACGCAGCTCTTCGCTCAAGAACCAGTGCATCCACTCGTCTTCGTACTTCATGACCATCCGCTCGTCGAATTCGCGACGCATCTCCAAGCGCTTCCTCTCAGCTTCACGAGCGATTTCCTGCTCGACTCGGCGCTGTCGATTTTCTTCCAGCTCCATTTCCAATGCGGCGCGGACTTCACGCTTGAAATCACGAGCACGAGCTAGGAAGACTTGACTGCGAGCATTGATGGCGTCGAATGGAGCCCGACGCTGCTGTTTCTCGGCGACCAGTGCTTCTGTTTTGGCTTCGCACTCGAGGCGGAATCGTTCGTGTGGAGGTAGTCGTTTGGCTTTGATTTGCGTGTTTGATTTGGCATTTTCTTCTTGGAGTTGGCTGCGCTGAGAGCCTCAGCGTGAACATCCACCACCTCCGGTCTCCTGGCCAGTCCTGTTGAAGCTTCGACGTTGAAAGCGCGTAGTAGTGCGGCATCGTCCAAGCCACAAGCCGACTGTTGAGCTTCCCACTCACGCACGTATTCGTTCTCCAACGCCTGGACTTTGCTGCTATCATGTTGAATTGGATACCGAGAAACGACGTGGTGGAGGTCTATGATAGCGGATGGAAGCTGTCCAAGTCCACGATATGCCTCCGCACGACACAAGAAGAGATGGATACTCGGTTCGGGGATTGTCAATGGAAGCTCCGATGCATCTTCTAGCTGCGCCTCTTTTTGATTGTCTGTCGGTTCTGGACCTGGCAATGGAGCGTGCACATTTTGCAGAGCCTTCGTAAAGCTGTCGACAGCTTCAGCATATTGAAGCAAAGCCATCTGAACGAGACCCTTTAGATGATAAGCTGTGGTGAGCTCTACGCTGCCGAATTGAGTTGCGATGTCGAGATCTTTTAGTGACCCGTGGGCAAATGTGTGGTGCTGCTCTCGAGCTGTTGAACGGTTCTCTACTGCTTGCAAGTAGTTGGATTTGACGGTGTCATCTGGTTCGGTGCTGTTGTTATCGACAAGAGATTTTGGTGGAATATTTTCTTTTGCTGGAGCTTCTGGTTGCTCACCGCGATTTTGTTGCTTTAACTTTAAACGAACTTGACGAGCGTGAACGAGCTCAGATCCGTTAATGTCCCGCTCACAAGTAGCCACGATAGCTGAAGTCTCGTTAATAGTTTGCCTCGCTGACTTCGACTGCACAACGAGAATGTGTCAGTCGGTAGAAAATAAGAGAAACTTTAATGAGCGAGTACGTACAAGCATATACCGGCAGAGTCCACGCTTATAGTGCAACAATGGAGTCTGCACATTCTGCTCAACAAATGAAAGATTGTTTGCGTCGACTAATAACTCCGACAAGATCTGCTCTGCTCTGGTGAAGTCTCCAGTGTCAATAAGTCGAGATGCAAGAGCAATTCGGTCGTGACGATCTTGCACACGCTTGTGCTGCTGCTCAGTGAACGGGTTATTTGAGAAGTCGCAAAAGCATTTCATGCGATAGATCGCTGGCGGCGCTGTGACCAACAAGTTATCGCTCGCATACAACGACTGCAGCTTGGTAAGGTCGATTACCGATGTTGGCAATGACTTGAGTTGGTTGAACGAGACATTCAATTTCGACAGCTGCATCAACTTCCCGATACGTAGAGGTAACGCGTCGATTTTGTTGTGGTCACACCTAAGATCTCTCAGTCGTATGAGCTGCGTGAGCTCGTCGGGCAGCACCTGCAGGGCGTTCGTATGGAGATACAACACTTCAAGTCGTCGAAGATGAGCGATTTCCGTGGGGAGAACACACAGCGAGTTGTTGGAGAGATCCAAGTGCTGCAGCTGACTGCAGTACAACAAAACAGCAAGGGGCACTTGTGTGAGGTAATTGTCAGCCAGTACAAGTTCCTGGAGCGTGTCTTGCATCGTAGCGTGGCCAATTAGCAAGGGAAACTCCAGCAGCGCATTCTGCCGCAACCGCAGCGTCTGGACTGGCGAGTCCTTTAGGAAGTCCGAGGACTCGAACATGACAATCCCGCAAGAGGAAGCGGAAAATGTGCTGATACTTGTTAGATGCCGGAAGAAAGCGTCGAGATTGATCAACTTGGCGTTGTTGTCGAGGTTTAATTGGCGAAGCTGAGTCAATGCACCAAAGTCTACTGGGAGTTTCTGCAGTTGATTGTCCGAGAGCTGCAATGTCTCCAGCTTGTGAAGAGTTCCGATACTGTCAGGAAGAGTTGCCAGTCGATTATGTGCCAAATCCATTTCCTGCAAATTGGACAAGTCTCCTATTGACTTGGGTAGTACTCGAATAACATTATGGTGCGCAGAGAATTTTGTTAACGATGCCAGCGCCGGAATTTCGTTGCTGAGACTCGTGAGCTGATTATTTGAAAGGTCCAATAGCGCAAGAACACCACACTTTTCGATCGACTTCGGGGCTTCAGTTAGGCGGTTGTCATTAAGCAACAGCACTTCAAGATTTTCAAGCAATCCCACACCGACCTGCCATTCCCGAGTTTCTCGAAGCAGCTTCAGGTCT
>JAAVTG010000581.1:600000-896913 GCA_011947345.1 Phytophthora quininea | reverse complement strand
TTCTGAAGCTTCTTGTCCGCAAATTCATCTTTATGGCAACGAATGAAATTGTGGATCGCAAACGTGGCTTGCACGAGGCCCACCTGCGCGCCCAGCTCGTAGTTGGGCATCGATTGGAGGATCGGGAATTTCTTTTGATGGAGCCGTAGGTTCTTTCAATGACGTTGCGTAACGATGAGTGCCGCAGATTAAAAAGCTCTTCCTTCGTCTGTGGCTTCCCTCGCCAAATTCCTTTAGGTGGTACGTGACGCCTCTGTGGCGTCAACGTGTGCTTGGTTAAGGCATAACCAGCGTCTCCTAGGTAATATTTTCCTGTAGCAAACAGTGAACATTTAGTTAGTATAGCATCTCCGAAATCAGTAGCAAAACACACTCAGAAAGTCATGTCGAACTGCTCACTTGGCGTCGCAAGATTCGCAATTACTGTCGCCTGTCAGCCAGAACGACGCCAACGTCTATGCCTTCAATGACGAGAACGTATCCGCCGACAATCCGAGTGACGATGATGAAGATGGTAGCTCTGGCGAAGCTAGCGACGGGGAAGAAGAGACGGAAGAATCGGCGGGTAATGGATCTCGCTGCCGCAGCCGTGGTCGCTGAACATCGCTCAGTCCGTCCCAGGAAGGCGACAACAACGACGGTTGTTCCAAGCGCCACAAGAGCACGGGGAAGAAGATGACCGAGGCCATCTTGGAGCTTGCTGTTGCTCACAAGACGCTTGCGGACACTAGTGCAGCTCGTCGAGAGGGTGATCGTATGTGCAAACTTTCGCGGTCTGACGTTGCGATCGAAGAGTTCAAGGACCAGCTAGCGAGCACGATTGAGGTGGCTGCACGTTTCCGGTTTATTCAACTGCTGGCCACGAACCCGAACGCCGCAACGATGTACTGCGGCATGGACGACGAGTGTAGATTCTACTTTGTCCAGGAGTTTTTGGCGGCCAACACGGATTTCCAGTAGTTAACGTTTTAAAGTGCGGTAAGGAAGCGATCAACGAGGTTACGGCGACGACGTTGTACCTGCCTGCTTATTGTGTTCGCAGTTCGTTTAGAACTGTCGTTACGGGCTATTTCGCGCTAGATCACCGGTATGCCTCGGTATTTGTCTTCTTTTCACTATCACATAGCGAAACCAAGAGAAAAGCTTTGGACGATACGAGCGTCTCAAACATCTTCTCCTCACTGTACCATACCAGTTTCAACACTTGGCAAGACACACGAGTTAGATTTACCGGTATTGGCAATTGCGGAAAAACAAAAAAGCTTGAGTTCATTATGCTGCCTACCGAGGGGCGCATTTTCCAGCGGGCGCCCCTCCAGCACCTCATGAAGTTGGTGTCCTCGATTCCTCCGCGCAGGGATACTGCTGTCCCTTGTCTGCGGAGAATGGGACGCCTGCCTTGGAGTGATTATACTGCCGGGAGCTCAGCCATGCTCTGTGTGGACCGCTGGTCGTGGGTTGATCCGCGCGCCACTTTCAGATTCGCTCCAGATGCAGAAGACGGCGCTTGGCGATGCCAGCACAGACCAAGGTGGTGCGGCTTCAAGCTGGGGTCCACAACAGGAACACGTCGATGGTGAGCGCGTGGGTTTGAAACGTGCAACGATGGATACGCGTAAAACAGGAGTGGGTGCTGCTGTCCAGACGATGATTCCTCGCCTGTGAAGCGACAGCGGCACTGGTGTGAGCTGAGAATTGAAAGTGATGATTGTGATGACTTGCTGTGGCGTCTTGACGCTGCCTACGAGATGGAGAACAAAACCTCGCGGGATGAGCTTCACTCTGCTAGCTGTCTTCACGATGATTTGGATGATGTGGATGTGCGCGAGCTTGCTGCTCAGGTGATGGAGATCGTGAAGCACAGGATGGCGCAGACAAACTGTGACGACCCTCCTGTGATGCACAGTCCTGATGACTGCAGCGACCCCATGTCAGACAGCGAGGATCTTCTTCGGCACCTTGATGATAACTACGAGTCGGAACGTATGGAGGTATCACGAACTAGTTGGGGAGAGTCGAGCACAGGTCTAGCTGACGGTGATAGCTCCCAATTGTGCGATGACTACGATGTGCAGGCTGTAGCATCTCTCGCGATGGCGCTGGTGAAACAACAACACACGATTGATGAAGAGGCTACTGCGACTGGCAATCGTGTATGTGCATCATCAAGAGTATCTCAGCCGGCGCGTGAGCGACAACGGTTGTACCAGCGTCGCTATCGCCATGCACAAGCCTCAAGGATAATCAATCAACGCAGGATGCCGTTCTCGAGCCAGTAAGTGCTACCGATCGCTTGAAAGCACTGATTCGAATGCAGAAAGCGTTGGGACCTGAAGGAATGGAGGAGTGCGTGTGTGTTTCGTGCGACGAGTTGACACCACGGTGTAAGGCAACCCGACATGAGACCTCAGATTGGAAACTCGTAAACAAGATGAGGCAAGCCTCGGGGAAGCAGACAAAACACTGCCTCTAGCTTTATTGGATTTTTATCGTGCGCCACCTTTTGTAATTCACTTGGAGAACGTAGTGGTTGCCCCGCGTAGCTTTCGTTGTTACGTGGACGATGGTGGCCACATGGACGCTTGGTTCACGATGTGTAACTCTTGTCTGAAGAGTATACAGCGCGGACAAATCCCGAAATTTGCAGTTGCGAACGGTTTATACGTTGGCTGCCTACCAGATGACCTGCAATCACTCACGTTACCGGAGAGGCTACTGACGCAGTTGATCAGTATCGCGGCAATGACTCGTGTCATGAGAGGAGGCCGGCACCGCTGCATTCGTTCCCACTGTGTGGCATTTGATTGTACGCCGTCACCGCCTGTGATGCTGTTACCAAGATCAATCGCTGACGCTGCTTCTTTTCGAGTAGCAATTGTAGGCGACTTCACGGACGCTCAGGTGCAGAAAGAAAAATGCATCAAATTCGCCGCCAACAAGTTCAAGATGTGTTTGATTTCTACAAGCAAAACAACGGCTTCTACGCCAGTGTTTCTAAAAGTGACAATGTGTTGCAAGATGGGATTGATGCCGAGTTACTTGAACACCTTATTCTGGAGTACATCGAAGACGAGGAGGGCGTCGTCGAGGATAGCGTTCGCGAAAACCTTCAAAATATTAGAGGCCACTCTGACGCATGGAAGGTGGATATGGAAATTGATGAGTTGAGCGTGGTTGAGCGAAGGATTGGTCTATCTGATGCTGCGAGGGTACTGTTAACTCGAGATCACGCGTTGCTAACCCCAGATAAGCCCACGCGTGAATTTCTTGTTAAGCGCTCAAACAAGATTTCAGCAGATGTATCGGGCGACCTTCTCGCCAAAATGTTCCCACATCTGTTTCCTTTTGGGCGGGGTCACCCAGGTGAGCCTCGACAGGGCTCGATCTCGGTACAAGAGTGCGTGAAGCACTACACGCTGCTCTCTAGTCGTCGTTTTGCCGAGGATGAGCTTTTTACGTTGGTAGCGTTTGATCGAATCTCGATGAAAAACATGTACACACAAAACTCTATTCGGTGCAAGCGCTACCCAAGCATCTACAGTGGTATCGAGTCGATTGAAGCAGGTGAATTAAAGAGAGCTCTAGTGGAAAATGAACAGCGTCAGCAAGGCCAGCGACCGGCGCGAGCGGAAAAGGACTCTGCAGCGCACAGGTTTCTGAAGACGGTGGAGATCGCTTCGGCTGCTGTCTGGGGAAGTAATGCAGAACGTGCAAAATGCAGACAAAAGGGATTCGCCTACCAGACCCGGTTTGGCCAGCCATCTCTTTTCATTACGCTCACACCAAATACAGACAACTCCATGGTCATGGCGCATTACGCTGGAGTTACCTCGGACGACTCACTTTTTGACATTCTAGAGTCTGACTTGCCTACCAAAGCCCAGTTGCGTGAGGCTAGCCTTGGCAACGACTGTGCATCAGCACGTCTCTTTATGCGATGCGTAGACGTATTCATTAAACACGTGCTTGGTATCGACTCATCTACAAAGAAGCAGATGCCATTCAAGGGCTTAGTTGGGGATGTTACAGCTTATTTTGGCATGGTTGAGACCCAAGGCCGTGGAACATTGCATATTCACATGCTGATTTGGTTGAAAGGAGCTCCAACCAGTACTGCTGACCTGGATAAATTGCTGAACGGGTCAGGTGGAAAGCAATTCAAAGAACGAGTGGAATCGTACGTACAAAGCGTCGTTACGAACACCATCCCGCTTCCTGTTGAAACATTTTCGTGTTCCAATTGTGGCGCTTCGTTCTGTGATCTTGTTGGTCTCGTTATTCCGACGCAAGCCCGTCAGAATCCGCGATGTGGAATTTACCACTCACGAGCGCATGGCTCAATTGTGGAGCCTGCTCTTCTGCAATGCAGTGTATGCTCAACGAAGTTTAGTTCACAGCATGTGCTGCGCAGCATGCTTCTCCAACATAGACCAAATCACTGGCCGCCATGGCAAAAACCTTTAGTAGCAACAGAGATTGACGATGAAGCATGTCTGGAAACGGTAGCACGAGATTCTTTGAACCTGGCAACAAATAGAATTTGCGAGCGGGAGAGAACTCAGTGGAGTCTGAGAGATGCATGCGTCGATCTTACAGCGCAAAATCAGTTTCCTTCTGTTTTGGATAAGCAAGTACTAGAGCAAGCAAACAGTTTTCAGATGGCGACGTGCTCGAGTGACGACGATCCGTACCAGAACGATGGATTGGTACGTCCTGTCGAAGCGTTGCCTCCAATGCCATCTGACTGTAGAATGGGACAACGCGGCATGGACTATATGGTCTCGACACTAGTGGTGTTACTAAATCAACACTGGTGGACTCACACAAGCAGTTGTTTTAAATCCTCTAAAACTACGGTTAATGACTCTATTGCCGCTACCTATTCCCTCGGAATAGAAATGTGAAGACCTCTTTCGACGCGTCTGGAGTAACACTAGAACGAAAGCTGGCACACGAGTTTATTAATGGGTTTAGCTACGAAATCATGGCAGCATTCAAGTGTAATCACGACATACAATTTCTGTTGGGAGGCAAAGATGCAGCTGACAGAATACACTACTGCACGAAGTACGTCGCGAAACAGCAGAAGCGCCTTGATTCAGTGATAGTGATGGCCTTAGCCTCGTTTCAACGCCGCCAAGAGAGAGAATTATGCGACGACGGGGTGCAAAACGATGATGCCATTGCAAAGTCGAGGAAGCGCGTGGCCTCCATGGTATATACGATGACAAATCGCCAAGAAATTGCTGGCCCACTAGCTGCCTTGTACTTGTATCGAGGTTCATGTTGTTACGAAAGCTCGGATTGCGCGTTTATCCCTCTAACCGACATTCTCCGCCAACTCTGCTCTGAAGAGGAGTATTCGTGCAATTTAGCGACGAAAGTGGAGGGTCAGGTATGCCTAGCTTTCGGGCCGTTTCCTATTTGGACGATTACATTTGCCGCCCTGCGTGCCTTGACGAAGTGAACATCTATGAATTTTCTATGAGGTACTTCCGTAAGAATGATTCGCGGTGTGTGACGCCAAGCTCCCATTTAAGGCGCAACATCCATTGCACACCACGCATAGTCTGGGTAAGCGCTATAAGGAAGTTGTGCCAGTAATCCAGGGTTCTCGGGTGCCCTACGTTGGAAGCCACTCGACCAAAAGCACACAATACAAACGTGTCGTACTATCATTGGTGCTGTTTAAGCCTTTTCGATCCCTTTCGGATCTGGTCGGCACGGAAACAGACTCTGGAGACCAGTGGCTTACAGCATACACAGCTTGGGAATGCTCGCGCAGCCCGTTTATTGTGACCATTATGAAACACATCGATGACTACTACTGTGGTGCCGATAAAGCAAAAGATAAGGCATACCAGCGATATCGTGAAGACGTCAATGCATCGGCATCTACCAGTAGGATTTATGATAGTGGTGGAGATAGCTCCGATGACGATTCCGACTCACTGCTAGACGGCTACGATACGCAATGTGATGAAGAGTATGAAGGCTCTCCAAAAGACGCATTTATTAATCCATGGGAGCTACAGGAAATGCATCCTAATGCTGTGCACGATAGCCGAAGCCTCGACCCAGTCACATGTCCGACATCTGCACAACCGGACAGTCGTGTTGTAAGCATTCTAGATGTTTTCAAGACACATCGAATGCTGGATAGTAGTGCCATCAGCACTGCTTCGCTCGACCAAGACGCCGTCAATGCAACAAACTTCCCTAAAATTGAGGATATGCGCAGCTGGGTGCAAGACTCGGCTACCGATTGTCAGCTGACGCAGTCTTCCTGTCCTCAACGTCCTGCGCGTGATACGGAGGTGATCGAGCTACTAAATGACGCCTTAGAAGATGAAAGTACTGCTTGGTGGAACTTAGTACCTGCAAGAACTACAGCACCGATAAGTCGAGAGGCGAAATACGCTACGATCACCGCCATTTCGCGCTGTTTTACGTCGAATGAAAATCAACATGATGCCTTTCGAATTATCGGGACAGCTCTACTGAAACGGTGGCAAAAGTGGAGAATTTGAGCTATACTACCAATAATCTCGAGGACGGCATGCAGAACGACCAACTTCGTTTTTCTTGGGTGGGGAGGGCGGCACGGAAAAAGTCGGGTTCTGGAAGCTGTTGAGACGTTATGCCAGAGTTGGGATCGTGCCGATTGTCTTGTGAAAACCGCTTTAACAGGAAAAGCCGCAACATTGATTAACGGGAGAACCCTCGCTAGTTTTCTGCTCCAGCTAAAAGTAAGCGCCGACCATCATCGATTTACCTCGATATTCTCGTCATCGATGAGGTTTCAATGATGAAAAGGCCGAGCTCGCCAGATTGGACAAGTATTTACGCATTGCAAAAAAGCTTAAGCACATTCCGTTCGGTGGCATTCATGTTATTCTCGTCGGAGATTTTCTACAGCTACCACCAGTCGGAGGGAGCCCTCTCTATAAACCCCCACGGAAAAGGCCATTGTGATGCAAATGAGCTTGCCGGGTATCAATTGTGGCGGTCTTTCGACAGTGTGATCATCTTGGAGGAATCTGTTCGCTTTAGAGCAGACCCTGAGTGGGGCCGCGGCTGCCAGTTTGCTCGAAAAGGAACTTGGCTACGAATTCGTCGATCTTATCAACTCTCGAATCACGAGCACACAAAATGCTTTCGAGGAGTGAAAATAGGTGACTCTATCCCTTATTTCATCACTCCAGACAATACTACCCGACTAGCAATCAATAACTTATTTGTTGCGACAGCGGCAAAGGTGTTACCGCAGGGAGAGTATCCGGTGCGTGTTACCGCTAATTTCAGTGGCAAACTGGACAAGCTCGGGACCTCTGAAGTTCGGCAAATTATGGCCCTACCCGACACGAAGTTTGGTCGGATGGCCCCTTACCTAGATCTTATAGTTGGCATGCCCATACAAATAACACAAACATTCGGGATGCAAAGATGGTTGCAAACGAAACTCTCGGTACACTGGAAAAAATACTCTATCAGCAAGGTACCAAGTTCTATTATGCCTACGATAGTGTGGGAGATGTGACAGTAAAGATTCCTAGCGTGCCTCCATTGGCGTTGATTGTGCGAATCGGCATTCGGCGAGGTGCAACAGCTACGGCAATGCGCGGTTGCTCGGATTCAGATTTATTTCCGCTCTTTCCAGATGCTCGTCCATATAGTGCGTGTGATATTTCACTTGCACCGACCGCTTCAGGAAACCCGCGAACTCTTTCCGTCCGAGTGGAGCAGTTTCCCTTGGTTTGTGCTGTTTCGTCGACGGTGTACAAAGTATAAGGTGATACGCTTGACAAGATGGTCGTGACTGAATGGAAGTCTGAAAATCGACTTGCAAACAAGCGTGAACAGCCCTACTTGTTAGTTTCGAGGGTAACCTCGAGGTATGCGTTTCAGACGCTTTGTCCGCTAACAGAAGCCATCACAAAGTGGGCGAGGCCATTGCAGGAGGTTCTTGATGAGGAGGACCGGCTATTAAAGCTCAGTAACAACACGCTACAGTCATTAGGAAAAATTATCAACTAAGTCGTGGCACAGTTTATCACAGCACTTTATTTTGCACTTGTCATGTCAAAATAGGAACAAGCTGTCATACGCTGTGCATTGCAGCTTTCGCTAGCAGGAGCAAGAGCTGATACAATCCAAGTTGCTCTCCTGTTGTAAGAAGCTCCTCCTGTTCACGCACATGATCGGGCCTGAAAGCGTTGAGGTCGACGATTAAATACTGATGATGAAGTTCGTTTTACGTTACAACCGTGTTACACGTGTGGTGTCAGCCTCGAGCTGTCTTCTGAAGGCAATTTCTGCCAGGAAAGACTTCACAAATTTCACGAATTAGATAGCAGTATGGCACGACATTTGCAATGCTGGGCTAGGTTCACCAAGTTTGCTCGAATCAGCGACGCATTTCTCTTCGACTTTTAGATGTAGTTCCACCCCCATGGACATCACGATCTCCATAAACCCACCATCAGGCAGGTCTCCTGCCCCTCGGTCTAAGTCTCCAATGGATCTACCCGCCCAAGTGGTGATGCTTCATTTCTCAAATGTCGCCATACCTCTCAAAGTGCACACACGATATCAGCCCTCCTACAGCGCCAATACACAGAACTACCGAGCATTTCAGTCCGACAAGTGTCACCTTGCCGTCGCGCACATCTTCTTCACCGCCGTACGAAGTCGATTTCGCCAGAGTGGAGAACTTAGTGGACGTCCCAGGACTTTGCACACGTTGAATAGAGATTTGGTTGTTGCATTGGCAAGATTAAACTACGCAAAAAGAGAGAAAAACACACACATCTTGAGAGACGGTTCACCCCTGCAGTTCTCGTCAATCAAACCGGCATCTTGCTGGAGCAGCTCACGCACGCGGCGTCCTTGGTCTCCCGAAGAAGAATGAGTGATAGCGGTTTATGTGACGGCGCAATGACATCGTGCCACTTGCGACGAAGGGGCAGTTGCGGACGTAGCAGAACAGACCGTCAACCATTTCAAGATCATCGATGACAGCGACGAGAAGAGGAAGGTCGACGTCGATAGCCCGATTGTAGAACGGTGAGTCCAGGCGCCCGTGGATGAAAAGATTGTTGGTGGTGTAACCAGCAGGGGCGTAGATGAAGTCCCCTCGGAAGTGCATCATGTCTCCTTTGTTGAGCCGTATGGTATCCGCATTGGAGCGAACAGCAACCAGTCGGTTCCACCCATAACCGTAAATGACCGTGTCGTCCTGAGTGGTCACCAAAAGCGACGCAGGAACTGACCTCGTGTCCGCAGCGTGGGTGTCGGGCAAAGGTGGGGGTAATCATGACGAACAGGCTGGTCTTGGGCCCCCGCCAAGGTTCTGAGCAGCCTCCACTCCGACGCTGTTGACTCCGGGAAAAAGGTCTCGTAATGGCGGCGAAACTGGTTTGTCAGCATGCGATTGACTGGTTGTGGCAGCAATGCACTCGGCCGATAGGTGTCAAGGGCTTCGCCATTCCAGGTGCCATTGCTCCACGATAACGTGTTGCCGCGCGCAAGTCTCAGCATGAAGTTGATGGTCGCATCATCGACAGCCTTGTAAAGGACAAGATATCCTTCCTGAGCCAGAACTTGACGTGCATTCATGGCATTCACGATGGATTCGTTGCACTTCCTCGCTTCGCCAGAGCTTGGCCACCAGGTCTTGTTCAGGGTTGCTGGTTTGGCTTGAGCAGCATATTTGAAAATAACTGCATATCGGCCAATTAAGGGCGTCATAAATCACCGATGGGGCAGCACAGCACTACTAGGACGGCATTCAGTGGAGACGGTGCGCGAAATATGCTAGCAACAACGGGAGCAGAAGGATCCTCGTTCTTTCCCAAGGCTGTTGAAGTTACGAGTACTTGAGTTCCTTAAACAAGTCGCTCCGAAGGGCAGTTGGCACTTCGCGCAATGTGTCCTAATGCCCACACCTCCTGACTTGAACTTGCTCGGCGAGACTCTGTCCTAACTGATGAAAATGAGGACAGTAGCTGACTTGAACTTCCATGGAGCCGTAATAGAGCAGCGTAGTGCTCTCGATGCCTGGCATCACTCGATAATTTACCCAGGAGCCGAGAGCAGAGCCTACTACGACACGGGTGCAACGTTTGTGGTGTGAATATTTGGTTGAGGCTGAAATGTTCAGGTGGTAACGTTTGACGCCCTGTATTCGTATCAATGCACGTGTATTGACGTCAGCAACCAGGACAGCGTAAGTACAATGCTTTACGTTTGCTAAGAACGTTGTCTAAGCGACATGCCTTGCTGTAGCCGTGACGCTTTGATGAGTGGTCGTGGCAAAGGTGGTAAAGGTCTTGGACAGGGCGCCAAGCGCCACCGTCGCATTTTACGTGACAGCATCCAAGGGATCTCAACAGCTTCTATCCGACGTCTTGCCCGCCGTGGAGGTGTCGTCAGAATGTCTGGGCTGATCCATGAGTATACCCGGGCAGTGCTGAAGGTTTTCCTGAAGGAACTTATTCAAGATGCCGTTGTCTACGCGCAGCACGCCAATCGAAAAACAATCAAGACTATGGACGTCATCTACGCGCTTAAGCGCCAAGGCCGCACCTTGTATGGACTCAGCAAGTGAATCTAGGATGTTAGCTGTTGTATTCTGGCAAAAGCTAAGAGAATATTGTTTAGCGCACTACATGAATTCAAAATCGCGTGATTAAATTGCATTCAATAATTGCCGTCGTTGCCAGATGGAATATAGCTAGCTGTACTGCCGACTCCGCTGCTGCTGCTGCTGCTGGAGGATGAAGAGGCAGCACTCTCATGAACGATAGTGTCAATTTTTGTCAATGCTGTACTAAACGAACTGCGGCCCCCGGGTGGAAGCCCGGGTAAGCAGTGTACTGATAAAAGAAGATATCCCAGCCCTCTGTTGTTGGTTAGATATTTGTCCTGTCTCGGGCGCAACTGAAGAAGTTATGCAGAGTGAGCAACCAGCGCCTGATTGCTCGCTATTGGATATTGGCGCTTGAGATGGAGATGGAAACGCTCTTCGAGCACGTGGGAACCAAACGACAAAGTATGTAGAATAGTCCATGTCATAGGTACGTTTCAAAATCTAGATGTTTAAAATAGTTTAGGACGTTTCAAATTAGAGCACTGTCTCAGTATCTGAGACATCTCAATGTACTATTTAAACTTGTGTTTATACTTACATTAGTTAATTTTTCAGCCAATCTGACAGACACGCATTTTATTGTTTAAGATGGTGCCTTTTGGTCATTTTTGGTGTGGATTGGTGGCTTTTGGTCCCAGGATAATCCCGACAATACCGGTCAAGCCCCCCGTAGCCTTTTTGGTAGGCTAAACGAGTGGCACGTGTGCGCCCATAGTACCGCTTTTGAGATGCTTTGATGCGCTCTTTGTTGGCGAGGTATTGTTCAGGTGAGTATGCCATTTTTGAGATCGAAGTCGTTCAACCTCAGTAGTATCTTACGATACGCTACGTGTGGTGCTGTCAGTCCACAGCAGGTGCCATATCCTCGTGCTCTCTCCACCTCTTCTCTGTCTGTATGCGCTTCCACTCCATGCACTCGCAAAACACCTTCTTGTTCTGTACGTAGACGGATGTTCGCATCTCCAAGCCATCCTCCGCAACAACAAAGCCTTCTTTCAAAAGCAGCGAGAGAAGTCTTGCGAATTCAGCATTCCACGCGCACAACCAAATTCGCCTATGGCATCATAAATAATGTTAGAACAAGTAGTATTCAGCACGTACTCAAAAGATTCGTATCTGTTGCCGATTACAAATCCTTCCGATGTGGACTCGACGGAAACTTTCATCGTCGGCACCGTATACGACCGAGCATCAAACCACTCGTGCATTTCTGCAGAAAGAGCAAGACGATTGCTTGGGTCGTTGTTATACTTCTTGTAGCCTGGATATCTCAGGCAATGCTCTCTGGACATCACATGGCAGCTCTGTGCCTTCCCCACCGACCCGAACCACTCTTCGCTCTCGAGACGCTGATACTTGAATTCGTTAGCCGTTGTGTCAACGATCGAGGTGGTGGTTGATAGAGATAACATCGAGGCTTGGGGAGTCGGTGTCACTTGGATCATAATCCCGACCGTAGATGCGCCGAAGTTGGCTTAACTCCCAAGAAATTCCAGGAGATGCAACATTTGTTGAAACGGTGTGGCCGTTGAGTGCGGATGATGAGGTGATACTTTCGTCCTGTAATGCATTGTCAAACAGCAGAGCATTCTCTCCTGTCAAACAAAGAGTTAGTCCAACCAAGCAACACAAGCTGCATCAACAGGATGAGTGAACTTACTGGTCTCGAACAGACTGTGGATGCGCAATGTTTTGCCTTCATACCAGAGGGCGCTATCCTTGTCCTCGGCACGGCGCGCAGGATCGTAGTATCAAGGTATAACCCCGCCAGTCGATACAGCCTGCAGCGAATCCTTTCGTGTTCAACGCGTTTTCAACGGATCCAGCGACAAGCCACAATCCAGGTTGTGCGTGTTTTTGCTCCGGAACCACCACCAGCACGTGAACTTGGTCCTGATCTGGGAGCTGTCCGACGCAGTTTTTAAGACGCTGCAGGGATGTCATCTTCACGAGCTTCGTGTTCGAGTGTTGTGCGTCCCCATCTTGATCGAGGTCCACAGATGCCGCGCCAGCCTCGTCTAGCCCTAGCCACGCGCCGCCCACCGTCTTCGCCAGGAAGAGCTGCAACTTATCGGCAGGAAAGTTGTACATCTTCTTCTCCTTGATCGCGTCCTTCAAGTCATCCACGAAGTCACTCTCGTCCACTCGCACCGAGAACACGCTCTCCTCGCCAACGATCACACAGAAGAGCTGCACCATCTTTCCTCGAGCCGGCAGATTCTGGAATGAGGAAGAAGCGAGGACGTATTTAAGCGGAAGTGAAGGCGTGTCACATAGATTGAAAACCCATTTATTTGACTACCAGGAATATAGTCAAATACGTTAAATACGTTCCTGATAGTCAAATAGGCGGGCGAAATATATTCCCAGTAGTCAAACGTTTTTGGTAATAGTACGAGACAGCTCTGGACGCGGCCGGTGGCAGCAGACGCGGCGTCCTCCGACGTCTCGGGTGGCGTGGCGGTCGTCCCCATGTGCGCGACACGGGAAGTTATCGGCAGATGACCTCGGCACCGATCGACGGTCAGTTGGACATCATGGATCGGATGGCCAATCTTCCAGTAATGCCGACAGTGGAGAAACCAAGCCAAATATTGTTGGGTCGTCACTGCAGACATCCATAGCAGCACCCGCAGAGTCCTCACGTCGACCCGGACGCAAATCGGAGCTCAAAGTTCGCTCGATCGGCCAGTTTCGATCTGACTAATTTGCAGTCCTCTGCTGCTTCACCTGGGTCTTCTTTGGGATCGCCAGATATGAATCGAGGCAACACTTTTGGTCCGGATGACGTTAGAGGTGGGGATGTTTCGAGCTGTGACAGTGGGTCCGAGCAAGGTCGGGGCCTGAGTTGTCCAGAAGTTCATCCATAACCGAGGTCAGTTGGAGAACGATAAACCAATTTCAGACCCCTTTTCACGACGCTTGTGGCCTCTCTCTCATTTGCCGCAGTTGTTTCCTCAACCACAGATCTCTCAGCTCTCCCGGTCCCATAACGGAAAACATTCTGGCCTTGCCCGAGTCCAGCATCACGTCGAACGCATCCACGACATCTTGAGCTGGCCAAATATCGACGTAACTCTTCTGTACTTCCAGCACAGCCGTCTCCGCTGGCGTCAGTATCTCGTTCTCTGCTTCTAGCTGTTGCACCTGCTTATCACCCTCCATAATCTGCTCTGAATCCTCCGTAATCACCAACTGCCCTCCGGGCCCAGTAACCTCTGGGTGTCGATCCCTAAAGCGGCTGTACCAGCCTGTAGACAGCACGGCGTCCGGCCCGTTGATGCTCTTGAGGACCTCATTGGCCTTCACCAGCAGCTCTCGTCGTCTGACTGGCAGTCCAGCGGTCTGCAGTTCTTTCATCCATTGCAAAAGTTGCTGCTCTCCGTCGGATGTGAGAGCCGGAGGGGTCCTCTCTTCTTGGCCAGAGTAACCACTCCACGTCGTCGTCGAGACACGTACATCAGCAGGGTACGGTACGGGATACGCTGCTCTCTTCCAACCACCGCGGCGCGCTCTCCGCCGTCCACGACACGCTCCACAGCCTTCGCTAACGCTTCGTCCCCATACTGCTTCCTCTTCTGCGGCGTCATATTCAGCTAACGGCGTTTTCATTGGCTGAAAATTTGGCTGGGTTACCTTTCGCACCATTTGGAGTGTAACCTCATGCCGCGCAGTCGCAGTCGCAGCCGCAGCGGCTCGCTAGACAGCCTGGGGCGTCGCAGACGTCGCCGCAGCCCCTCACACAGTCGCCGAAGACGTCGGTCCCGCTCCGTGTCGCGTTCCCGCTCGCGATCGCCGCCTCGCAGCCGCCGCAGAGATCGCCGAAGCCGCAGCAGAAGTCGGAGCCTGGTCCGCCGCCGTCGCTCCTACAGCCGCAGCAGAAGTCGATCTGCGTCTCGCTCGCCTGTCGGTCGACGTGGACGTCGCTCAACGTCACGCTCGGCGCCTCGACGTGGCGAGAAGAAGTCCGACAGGTATGTGGTTACACAAAAGTTATTGGTGGGTTACGCTGTGGATTGATGTTGGTTGTTGTTACTTTGAATTTCTAGACACGATGTTGACGTCAAGAGCCACAAACTCGAGGGGAAGGAGGAACCTGTGAATATCCTCTCTCACTTGAGCGAAGAGGAGCAGATGAAGATGCTTCTGGGCTTTGGAGACTTTGACACCACCAAGGGCAAAATGGTGGAGGAGAACGCCAAGACGGCGGCTACAGGAACCGCTCGTCGTGAGACCAAGAGGGAGTACAGGCAGTACATGAACCGCCATGGAGGCTTCAATCGCCCACTGGACAAGAGCTAGAGTAACTTGTCTTCCTCCGAGGTTACGTGCTGTGGCTGCAGGACAATAGATGAGCTTGGACTTTTGCTACTGTTTATCTTTGTGAACTAACTTTTTATGTATTGTTTTACTTTCTCTTCGGGCTGCCTCGGCCTCTAGAAGCTGCAGCTTGACGTTTGCCTCCACGTTTGGCGAGGCGTGCAGCGTACGCGACTTTAGCGTCCGCTTTCCGTTGGGCCTCTTCAGCACGACGGCGACGCTCGTCTTCAAGACGCAGCTCTTCGCTCAAGAACCAGTGCATCCACTCGTCTTCGTACTTCATGACCATCCGCTCGTCGAATTCGCGACGCATCTCCAAGCGCTTCCTCTCAGCTTCACGAGCGATTTCCTGCTCGACTCGGCGCTGTCGATTTTCTTCCAGCTCCATTTCCAATGCGGCGCGGACTTCACGCTTGAAATCACGAGCACGAGCTAGGAAGACTTGACTGCGAGCATTGATGGCGTCGAATGGAGCCCGACGCTGCTGTTTCTCGGCGACCAGTGCTTCTGTTTTGGCTTCGCACTCGAGGCGGAATCGTTCGTGTGGAGGTAGTCGTTTGGCTTTGATTTGCGTGTTTGATTTGGCATTTTCTTCTTGGAGTTGGCTGCGCTGAGAGCCTCAGCGTGAACATCCACCACCTCCGGTCTCCTGGCCAGTCCTGTTGAAGCTTCGACGTTGAAAGCGCGTAGTAGTGCGGCATCGTCCAAGCCACAAGCCGACTGTTGAGCTTCCCACTCACGCACGTATTCGTTCTCCAACGCCTGGACTTTGCTGCTATCATGTTGAATTGGATACCGAGAAACGACGTGGTGGAGGTCTATGATAGCGGATGGAAGCTGTCCAAGTCCACGATATGCCTCCGCACGACACAAGAAGAGATGGATACTCGGTTCGGGGATTGTCATGGAAGCTCCGATGCATCTTCTAGCTGCGCCTCTTTTTGATTGTCTGTCGGTTCTGGACCTGGCAATGGAGCGTGCACATTTTGCAGAGCCTTCGTAAAGCTGTCGACGGCTTCAGCATATTGAAGCAAAGCCATCTGAACGAGACCCTTTAGATGATAAGCTGTGGTGAGCTCTACGCTGCCGAATTGAGTTGCGATGTCGAGATCTTTTAGTGACCCGTGGGCAAATGTGTGGTGCTGCTCTCGAGCTGTTGAACGGTTCTCTACTGCTTGCAAGTAGTTGGATTTGACGGTGTCATCTGGTTCGGTGCTGTTGTTATCGACAAGAGATTTTGGTGGAATATTTTCTTTGCTGGAGCTTCTGGTTGCTCACCGCGATTTTGTTGCTTTAACTTTAAACGAACTTGACGAGCGTGAACGAGCTCAGATCCGTTAATGTCCCGCTCACAAGTAGCCACGATAGCTGAAGTCTCGTTAATAGTTTGCCTCGCTGACTTCGACTGCACAACGAGAATGTGTCAGTCGGTAGAAAATAAGAGAAACTTTAATGAGCGAGTACGTACAAGCATATACCGGCAGAGTCCACGCTTATAGTGCAACAATGGAGTCTGCACATTCTGCTCAACAAATGAAAGATTGTTAGCGTCGACTAATAACTCCGACAAGATCTGCTCTGCTCTGGTGAAGTCTCCAGTGTCAACAAGTCGAGATGCAAGAGCAATTCGGTCGTGACGATCTTGCAGACGCTTGTGCTGCTGCTCAGTGAACGGGTTATTTGAGAAGTCGCAAAAGCATTTCATGCGATAGATCGCTGGCGGCGCTGTGACCAACAAGTTATCGCTCGCATACAACGACTGCAGCTTGGTAAGGTCGATTACCGATGTTGGCAATGACTTGAGTTGGTTGAACGAGACATTCAATTTCGACAGCTGCATCAACTTCCCGATACGTAGAGGTAACGCCTCGATTTTGTTGTGGTCACACCTAAGATCTCTCAGTCGTATGAGCTGCGTGAGCTCGTCGGGCAGCACCTGCAGGGCGTTCGTATGGAGATACAACACTTCAAGTCGTCGAAGATGAGCGATTTCCGTGGGGAGAACACACAGCGAGTTGTTGGAGAGATCCAAGTGCTGCAGCTGACTGCAGTACAACAAAACAGCAAGGGGCACTTGTGTGAGGTAATTGTCAGCCAGTACAAGTTCCTGGAGCGTGTCTTGCATCGTAGCGTGGCCAATTAGCAAGGGAAACTCCAGCAGCGCATTCTGCCGCAACCGCAGCGTCTGGACTGGCGAGTCCTTAAGGAAGTCCGAGGACTCGAACATGACAATCCCGCAAGAGGAAGCGGAAAATGTGCTGATACTTGTTAGATGCCGGAAGAAAGCGTCGAGATTGATCAACTTGGCGTTGTTGTCGAGGTTTAATTGGCGAAGCTGAGTCAATGCACCAAAGTCTACTGGGAGTTTCTGCAGTTGATTGTCCGAGAGCTGCAATGTCTCCAGCTTGTGAAGAGTTCCGATACTGTCAGGAAGAGTTGCCAGTCGATTATGTGCCAAATCCATTTCCTGCAAATTGGACAAGTCTCCTATTGACTTGGGTAGTACTCGAATAACATTATGGTGCGCAGAGAATTTTGTTAACGATGCCAGCGCCGGGATTTCGTCGCTGAGACTCGTGAGCTGATTATTTGAAAGGTCCAATAGCGCAAGAACACCACACTTTTCGATCGACTTCGGGGCTTCAGTTAGGCGGTTGTCATTAAGCAACAGCACTTCAAGATTTTCAAGCAATCCCACACCGACCTGCCATTCCCGAGTTTCTCGAAGCAGCTTCAGGTCTCCTTCCACGTAAGGCAGTTCCTTCATTCGGTTGTGTGAGAGGTCAAGATGTCGAATCTCTCTTAGCTTCCACAGCTTTGGGGAGAATGTCTGGATAAGGTTGTGTGACGCGCGGATTTCTCTTAGCGTTGTGGTCGTTTGGAGACACGACGGGAGCCGAGTGAGCTGGTTGTAACTAACGTCGAGCATTTCCAAGTGGATCAAGTCTTGGATCCCTGACGGGATCCGCTCTAAGCAATTGTGCGAAAGCACAAGGGTTTGAAGATGCTGCAGATTCCAGATCCGCGACGACAGCTTCCACGCGTCAAGACCACTCAAGGTCAGCGAATGCACTTTATCAGTGGAGTCTTCTGCTGCATCGACGATCTGCTGTGCTTTGGAGCGTGGAAGCTTGCGACGCTTCTTCTTGGAGGTCTCTTCGTCGTCTTCAGGTTCGCCGTCATCATTTGCGGCTAGTGCTCCAGCAGCCTCTTCCTCCTCCGCATCTCGTGCTGCATCCCGTTGGAAGCTGTCAAAATCGTCGTCATCGTCTTCATCGTCGTCGTCGTTTTCATTATCGTCGCCACCGCCGTCATCAGGAATTCCAAGTGTCCGAAAGAGCGCAGGTTTGGTCCAAAAGAAGTATTGCTCTTCAAATTGGTGTACAGTGTTTTCCCACTGCTTGGATCCAAGGTGAGTTGATACTGAGCTCGAAATATCCGGCGAACTCGCTTGCGGTCTTTATGACCGTGAAACATCGCTTGCAGACGCGCTACCGCAAACTCCAGATAGGTCAAATCTTCCTCGACTTCGTCGGTATCTTCAGGAAGTGTCCACGAGGTCTCGCCAGTGTGGATGTTATAGTAGTACGTCGTCTGGGAGGCCTCATCGAAGGCTTGTTGCCAGAGACTACCTGTAAGGTTGGTCTCTGCTGTGGACTCCCTGGAAGTGTCCATGAGGTATCTCCTGTACTGACCACCGATAAAAGCAAGATTACTTAGTTGATGTCGTCATGGGAACACGTGTACTTGCTCGCTTACAGGCGATTGAAGTAGTATGCACGGCCAGAAGTCTCGTCAAACGCTTCTTCCCACACAGAGTCGCTCATTTTGGAACTTGTGGATCGGCAAACGGCGCCTTTTCATCTGCAACTCCGAAAATCTTCGCATAAAATTTCATGTGACGCTACTACATCTTGGACCCCCTTTGTGGTGAGTTCTGCCGAAAAATGCATTGACGGGAATACAATTAAAATAGTCCTGGTAAAATTATTTGCTTCGTAAAAAGTGAGGACTGCTAAATAATTTAGACACATTTCTCAAGTTACTTATTTCTCGGCTGACGACAGCCTTCCATTCTTTGGCTATCCTTCGGAGCTTTCGTTTTGCTGTGTTCTCTCAGAGTTCATTCGCCAACTTCTGTCCTGACAGTACAGCAATACTCCAATGCCAGAGTTGCCAACTTTATCTGTACAAGCGAACAGAACGCTTCGGATTGTGAAAGTAAGCATCTGTTCCCCCAAATGCCGATAAACCCGGCATAAGCGATAACGCTTAAGTTTACTATAGCATAGCAAACTTCTATTTAACTACAGCGCTACCAGTCGTTCCTCAGGGAGCACTTTTGTCGTGCTCTCCTTCCTAATCAATCACTTCCGGTTTTCCCGTCAACTACAACTACTTCCTCTTCTCTATTACGCACACTGCCCGTCATAGGTCATGAGCCAAAGCCAAGCCTCCAGCGACGACTTCCCACATCTCATCGGTGCTGAAAACTTCGACGTGTGGAAAGCTCGTTTATGCGCAGCCCTCGACTGCAAGCACCTTCTCGGCTACGTCAACAAGCCAGACTACGATGGTGTTTCCAAGGATGAAGATGACAGCAGTGAGAGCTCCATGTCCGACACCGAAGACTCGCCAAAGTCCAAACCGGCAGAGAGTGCCGAGCACGAGTCTGATGCTGGCGACTATGAAGATAGCGACGACGATCTCCGCCCTAAGGACGACTCGGACGAAGAATTTGTCGTCTTGGACACTTCGGTCAAGCGCAAGAACTTGCCGGTCATCCGCCCCTTCAAGTGCAGTCAACGTAAGCGTGAAGTGAAGAAACCCACCTCTCTCAGCCACCGCGAATGACGTAGTCAGGAGACCAAGACGAAGGCTTTCCTGATGAAGACAATGGACAACACCCATGTCCGCCTTGTCAAACATCTCACTACACCCTACGAGATCTTCAAGTCCATCTGCAACAAGTTCGAGGGCGCCGCTGTTCATGGCGACCCCTACTTTATCCTGCACTTCATCATGGAACTCAAGTACGAGGAGGGCTCCGACCTCAACGCCTTCTTCCTGAAACTCGAAAATGCGATGCGAGCCGCGTGTGAAGTCACCGAATCGGTGATGACGGAGGCGCAGAAGTCCTTGTACGTGTTCCACTCCATGCCCAAGTCCTGGAAGAATGACCTCCGTATTTGAAAGGGTCAGCGGAAATACATCCCATATGAAAACCTTAAGTTGAGCGTTGAAGGGAAGGTTCGTGACATGCAAGCTCAAGAGCGTTACACCTTGTCAAAGGGGACCCCGAAACGACTACAACGTCAAGTGAGTGTGCTCTGGTGGTGTCTGCGCCCCCCTCTCCCGCCATCAAAAACCCTACGCCAGCAACCATTGCTCGTATTGCGATCGACCGCGCCACAATATTTGTCAGTGCCGTGGATTGCAGAAGGACCTGCGCGATGGCCGAGTGAAAGATGGCACAGTTCTGCCAGCGAACTTCATGGTCAAGGGTCTCTCCAAGCGCGAGCACCAGTACCGAAACGGCTCCAAACCCCGCAACCCCAACCGCCACAACAGTTGTGATGCGGACAACTCCACTGGCCGTTACAAGGGCCGCACCTCCAATCACCAGCACTCTGGTCGAGAGCGACGCAACGACCGCCATGAGGACAGCGATGCTGACAACGATGAAGACATGTCTGGATCCCGCAAGGTTTATCGTCAAGAGCGCCGTGATATCGGCCTCATTGCGGTGGTCTCCACTGTGAACCTTCCCGTGAGCCTTGCTGCCCAGGTCAACACATCGATGGATACGGCTTGGACGATCGACTCTGGACGTACGTGTCATGTGACTCACGAATCCTTGTGGTTCTCGGAGATATCCAGGAGTGGAGGGTCCATCACCGTTAGTGGGAACAACCAAATCCCCATCGAAGGCATTGATCGTGTCGAGCTGGATGTGACCGACTCGAAAGGAAATATGAAGACGCTTATCCTTCACGGTGTCCTGTACGCGTCCCTGCTGCACTTCAACCTACTATCGGTTCTGGCCGCTGTGAAGCACGACTGTCGCTTCAACTTCGAACGCAAGATCTGCGCTATGCAAACGGACCAACACTTTGAGATCAAGGTGTCAATGGTGATGACTACGGATCTGTACCAGTTCCATGCTCACCCTGTGGGATTCCCTACGGCTCTCATTGCCTCTGGTACGCAACGATCATTCCTGCTTTTGCACAAACGTCTTGGTCATCCTAATGTTCGCGTCATGCATGACTTATCTAGGAGCGGAGCCATCCATGGCCTCGACGATGCTACGCCTGTAAAGCCGTCTGAGCAGTTCTTCTGCACTGCATGCACGTTAGCGAAGTCACACCGCTCACCCTTTTACTCTAATATTGTTGTTGAACGTGCCAAATCTCCATTGAAAAAGTACATACCGATATCTGTGGTCCTCTCTCTGTGCCTAGCCTAACTGGCTGTTTCTACTTCCTGATCTTTATCGATGATTACTCTCGATTCATGTTCACATAGCTCGGAGCGAGCTATACGAATGCTACGAAAACTTCCGTAAGAAAGCCCTAAACATCTTTAGGTATGATGTTGACACTCTGGAGTGCCCAAATGCAATCCCCGACTGTGACATTCAAGTCTTACATCCCGGCAATGCAAAAGAATACGAAAACTGGGCCGAGTGATCTTCAAAAAGTACTGGACTCATGCTCGATTCATGAACGCCTACACTCCTCAACAGAACGGAGTAGCTGAACGGCGGATGCGGACAATCATGGAGAGAGTTCGAACACTGCTCCTTGATGGCAAGCTTTCCAAACAACTCTGGGCTAAATGTGTGAGCCATGCAACCACACTAATCAATATGGCTCCGAGTTCCACAACAAATGATTGGACACCATACGAGCTGTGGTATAATCGTATACCGTCCATGTAATACATCAAAGTCTTTGGATGCAGTGCATACGTCCACATCACAGAACAGTATCGTGGTAAACTCGACACTCGAGCACGACTGTGCATGTACCTCGGCATCCCGGATCATAAGAAAGGGTATCGCTTGATGGACATCAACACACACACCATTATCTACAGCCGTGATGTTGTATTCAAGGAGGATGAATTCCCTCAACTAGCGGGCGTGACTGACACATCTGACTCAGCCCAGCCCGCACAATAGCAGAAATCAACGGCTCCATCTGCACCCGCGACGACATTGCCTCCTGCTCCTACACCCACGCTACCTCCACTCAGGAGGCTCCCAAACGAACGCACTACTCGTTTCGAGCGGAGACAGAACTTCCTCCGCAGACTCCTGCACCTAAAATACCTTGCCGCTCTGGCGGTGACGCAGAAGTAACCCTCTCAGCTGAGGAAGATTTGAAAGAATAGGAGCAACGCAAACACCTATTGTACACATTACTAGCAATTCGGTTTGTGACTGAACCCACTACGTACCGAGAGGCAATGCGATCCTCTCAAGCTAATCAGTGGCACAAAGCAGCTCGCTCTGAATACAGATCCTTAATGGACAACAAAACTTGGATATTGGTTCCACCCCAAAAGGGCAGAAGGTACTATCAGACCGTTGGGTCTTTGTCGTTAAATACACCGAAACAAGAAAGATTGACCGCTTCAAAGCGCGTCTCGTGATTAAAGGATTCCTACAAAATATGGCATTGACTACAGTGAAGTCTTTTCCCTGTTATGAGGATGGAGGTACTCAGACTCCTTCTCACGATTGCCGCTTTACTCGATCTTAAAATCCATCAAATGGATGTGAAGACGGCTTTCCTAAATGGTTTTCTTGAGGAGGAAATCCAATTGGCTCAACCGGAATGGTTCAAAATCCCGGGCAAAGAGCACTTTAGTGTGCAAACTACTAAAGAGTCTGTACGGGTTGAAGCAAGCTCCCCGTGTCTGGTACAAACCCCGTTCGCCTTCCTCGAGAGTCTCGGGTTTCAAAACCTTATCAAAGATCGGTGTATTTCGACGTACTGTCGACGACGTAACCTGTTACATTGCAGTATATGTCGACGATTTACTCGTCATTGCGCCCACACCAGCTCTCGTGCATGAGCTAAAATCCGCCCTGAAAGAGTGATTCTCCTTGACAGATTAAGGGAGGTGACTAACTTACTCGGCTGGTCCATTCAACGTGACCGTAAAAACCGAACGATATTCATCCGCCAACACAAATACGCTACCAAGGTCATTGACCGCTTCAGCAAATACATTCCATATCCGATAGCAACACCAGCAGAACGAAATACAAAACTCTCTGTGAGCAGTCAACCTCAAAGCGAAGAAGAGAACGATGAGATGAAAGATATTCCGTATCGTGAAGCCGTGGGCAGTGTCATGTACCTAATGGTAGGCTTTCGCCCTGACACGGCATTCTACATGCGCGAGGGCAGCCAATTCTTAGCCAACCCTGGAATGGAGGACTGGAAAGCAGTGATTCGAGGTCTGAAGTATCTATCCGGAACGAAATCCTATGGTCTCCTCCTAGGTGGCTCGCTAGAAGTCACACAACAAAAACTAGCAGACATCTTTATAGCGTATAGCGACTCAGACTACGCCAACTGCCCCGATACGAGACGCTCAGTAGGTGGCTACGTGACGATGCTCGGCAGCAGTCCAATTTCATGGCTGTCACGTAAACACCATACAGTTGTTCTCTCGACAACGGAGGCGGAGTAGATTGCTCTGTGTCATTGTATGCAGGAGATGATCTTCCTCAAACTGCTATTGGCAGAACTAGGATTTACTACCACAAAAGCAAACCTCATTCATGAGGACAATCAGAGCTGCATCAAAATTTGCTACAATTCCGAACTCCACGGACGGTCAAAGCATATTCACGTGCGATACTGTTTCGTACAAGAAAAGTAGAGCGACACGAATCCACCGTCGCATACTGCAACACCAAAGATATTGTCGCAGATATATTTACAAAAGCTTTAGACAAGCACCAGTTTAGACAACTAAGGGCCAAACTCAGGATAACATCCCACGATGATCTATCAGGCCATTCCGTCTAGTGTACGAAAATAATACTAATGCATGAAGCTTGCCTACAGCGTTTTTTTTTTTTTTTTTGTTTTTTGTTTTTTTTTTTGGGGGTCTTTTTCCCTTTTTTTTATCTTTTCTTCGCACCAAGGTTTTCTCCTCGCCGAGGTTTCCCAGGTCTAGTACCGAATACAAAGGCAAACGAAGTAAATACCATGCACAAACACAACTTTGCTGGGTAAGTTTATTATCGATAAGGCAAACCCGCTGAAATCCTTACCGATGCCCATCATCTACTTCTTCCTGAAGACGACGAAAGGCCGAATAAAGGCAATGTAGTTGATCCAGTCTGCTGACAAGACTGGTTTGCCGTCGTCACCGTCGAGATAAGACGCTGGTTTCCCTGGACCTGTAGCACAAACGCATGCCCAACAAACTGGTGGTTATAGGCAGCACAAAGATGGATCCCGTCTCGAAGATCCACTTCGCCAAGCACGCGCGCCCCCGACGTCCCGGGATTGTCAAAATGTCCTTAGAGATTGCCTTGAAAACGAAATATCTTCTGGCGTCCCGTAGACGACGCAGGAAGACTAGAAACACTTTCCACGAAGTACCTTCAGTCAAATCGATCTGGTGGACGTGTAGTTCCTCAGCCACGAAGTCGGCGATATCCTTGGACGTCACGATATCCGGTTGCCCCGCTAGCTCAGACGCTTGTTGTGGCGCATGGAACAAGCATAGCCCAGAGATGTCAGCACCAATGGTGGTCTTGCCAAACTTGTTCTTCTTACAGAAGGCGTCAAAACACTTCTGCTTCTGTGACAATTTCCATCGATCAACAAGATCAACTTCTTGAGCGAAACTGTCTTCCAGAATGACTCGGCGAGGTTCCCAAGTCCGTTGGTAGTATCATCATCCACCGCCGCGACGTGGGCCTATCCAAAGCACTCGGTACAAAAACCCGCTGGCATGGAGCTTCCTATCAATAATTCAAGCAACTAGCCACGTCTGTTTAGTGGTGGCATAGTCCTCTTTGACAGTCAGGCGTTGGTCGCCGTAGTAGCGGTCGTATATGTGATAGTACAACTTGCCACTATTCGACTGGTCACTGCTCAATGGGCCACTATTCGGACTGCCACTGTTCACCGGTCCACTATTCGGGCGGTCTCTGTTCGCGATGTCACTACTCGGACGGTCATTATTCGAGATATCACTATTCGGACTGTCACTGACCGGAATGTCGCAATCCAGAGGGAATTCATCACTTTCACTCTGAATAATGACCTCGTGCTGTTCTTCCTCAGCCAGGGCACTTGCAAGTGCCTCGACAAGCCTGAGCTTCTTCCGAGGCCGCACTGCCTTTGTCACAATGGTTGTTGACAGCGCTGTGGCCTCCGCAGCCATTTTCACGGCCCCCGCAGCCATTCCTGCACTACCAGCAGTCGCTTCCATAGCCCCCGCAGCTTCCAGAAGAGCGTCCATGCCTGCATCTAATGTTGAGTGTGGCGGTAGCTTGGTTTCTTGGTATTCCAGACAGGCATACTGAAGCTCCAGTGTCCATCTTTCAGTGCAGCGAGACCGCAGAGACTAAGTTGGATCAGCTCCTGGATCTCCAGCAGCCTTCAAATCTTGGAATGGGCGACTACAGCAACCTGGTCCAACACGTATGGACTCAATACACGGATTACCAGGAGATCATGCGCGACGCAGACGACGGAAGAGGATCTCTCAACGCGTGGATTCGTCAGCGTGCCAGAGACGTGTACGAGTGAGTGGACTGAATTCTGACTAGTAACCTGCCGCTAAACTTCTATGAAAATACGGCAGCTTGGCGGTAAGAGCTTCATGCTTTTGTTTATTTAAGTGCTACTTAGCTATACTTCGCTGTCACCGATTTCTGTGGAGACGCTGCATGCCGCTATGGTGAGCGTGACGTTAGCTATCGAGGATAACATCAAGGACGAGATGCCTGACCAGTTTGGACTCATCATTGACGGCTGGTCGCAAGCCTCTGAGCACTTTCTCGCGGTCTTCGTGTACTAGGAGGCGGGAGAAACAAAACATTTCCGCTCTTTCTATGGATCATCTCATCAATAAGACGGATGACGATCTTAGCGCCAGGACACACCAGTCCTTTCTGTTAACTATGCTAGAGAGAGACTACGGTAAAGATGTAGCGAATTGTTTGCTTATTGTCGCCGATAATTTTGCCGTAAACAGGCTGCTAGCAACTCGCTTGGGTATTTCGCTGGTGGGCTGCGCGAATCACCGGCTGAATTTAGCTGTATAAGCGTATCTACGTGGCTACGAAGACGGCCTTGCTGAAATCCAGGCGCTGATGAGAAAGATGAAGTCGCTCAACCACGCTGCCGCCCTCCGGTAAGCTCGGTTGGCATGATTACTTCAGAAATTGTGCTAACATTATGATTTCCTGTGAAAGGTTCAAAACTCCGCTAAAGCCTATTCTGCGACAAGACACTCGCTGGGGCTCGACGTATGCAATGGCCGAGCACTACTTTCAATTGCCGAGTCCCTCCCAGTCGAAGACGACGAGATCGCCGACCGCCTCCTCAGCGCGCGGATAGTGAAGCACCTCCGTGGCCTGCTCGCGGAGCTTGGCCGCGTGCAAAGTGTAAGTAAGGCGCTCCAGGCGCATGGTATCACCATGCTCGACGCGCGAATGTGGCTGGATGGCTTAATTGAGGTGTAACCGCAACCGTCTTTCCGCGTTTACTTATGTTCATTTCTTATGCTTTTAATAGGTTATTCATAAAGGTTTACACTATTTGGTACTGCTGTAGAGCCGCAGGCAAATATCGTCCATTCTCCAGACTTTGAGAGCGCCTGCGCCAAGGTTTTAGCAGTGAATACGGCGGAACCGAACCGGAGCCAGCAAGCAGCGCTGCAGCCGTTCGAGAAAGCTGACGACGAGAGCAAGGACGAGAGCGAAGAGGAATCTTTCGTCACACAGTTTCAGCGGAAGTGGAAGCGGGCGCAAAAATGCAAAAGTATGTGCTGCTGGAAACAATTCCCCCAACTTCCAACATCGCTGAGCGCTATTTTAGCCTCGCTCGGATTACATTCGGCCATGAGCGTCACCGAACGACGCCGTACACGTTGGAGAAGATTTTGTTTTTGCGCGTGAACTAACGGCTGTGAGGCGATTGCACAGTTGATGAAGTGCTGAAAGAAAGCTAATTACACTGCGGTTTTAGCATGTAGGTTATGCAGAGTTCATTGTAATTATTGATCTTTCATGACGCTAATTACTTACTGCTGCATCTTCCTTTCTTCAGGACATTATTTATTTCCTTGACAGCATTCTCGTCAGTAAAAATTCCATATTCGGCATCTCTGGTTAGCGCAAGATAACAGGCGCCCCAAATGCAAGTTTCTGTGAAATCCACAATATTCTCGTGGATAATAAATCAGTAAATAGCAATACCACCTCAATGACATACATATCGATCTCAGCTTATTGCTTTCTTGCTGACTTTTTAATATGTATGTATGGCAACAATTGTGTTGGAACCTATCCGACCATACTTAGTTTTTGTAATAACTATTACCAATACAATATTTAAAAATATCATAAAAATCTTTTAAAAATCCTCTCTTGGAACAATATTACATCTGTGAGGAAGCCATCTTATAGCGTTGGGGGCACCTAAAAAAATATGCACTACCCTACAAAGTCATAGCGTCGAGCAGAGATCATTTATATATTTGCTTCCAATCCGACCCCTCCGATCATAATGGGCTTGGACGACCCCAGGCCTGGCAATAGCAAGCGAGGTGAAGTGAAGCTGTTTGGGGGTATTCGTACGCAATTAAAAAAATTCATACTGAGAAAGCGAGCAATCACAGCCTAACAAGGATTAATTGCGTGGTCACCGTAACCGTGTAGTCCAGATGATCCCTGTTTCACCGTGAAATAGGAGTTACTAATAAACCATGGTCAAATGATCTATTTTGATTGTTTGTTGGTGATATTATCTCTATAATACATTGTCCAGTCCAGTCGTGGCACGCGTGGTTATCCACTTCCGATTGTGACAAAGAACAATGCCCTGGCGTGCATACTCAACATTTATACAGCTGAGATTCAAGACAAGGCGCCTGCAAACTCTTCGGCGTCCCGCCAGAAACGCTGATACGAGTACTTGCCAAAGCCGACTGCGCTTCTGTAAATATTCCGAAGCATTTCCCAGAGGCTTCAGCTCGGTGGCCAACAAAACAAATGGATAGAGGCCGATTTGCTAACAGATTCAGCATTTTCTGTGAGTGCTCGATGACGAATCGAGTAATTGTGCCTCGTAAAGATGGAGACTGGAAGAGATCCAGTCCCGAATACCGGGCAGGTTTAACTGCGATGGTTCAGTGTTAAAGTGAACTCTTCCGACAATACAATACAATATATTCCTTTTATCCTCCATGCTAATGCTCTACTCTAAACTCGTGCTCGGGGTCTGAGGCAAAAGAAGAAGTGAGCTCAGCTTCGAACTGCGTCCACGACGGCTCTCCTTCGCATCTTATCGTCATCGCGCTGGTTGTTTGGCAAGGGGCTCGCTGCCTATCCAAATCGCAGCTGTGATCTGGTCCCCTCGTACTTGATAAGAAAAATATATATCACTTTGATGGAGTTTCCGCTTCAGTTAGTCTTTTGTTCGCCCGGCAGTCAGGTGGCCGCCTGCCTGGTTCTCGGGCAGACATCACACAATCGTTCTCTCTACACTGAAGCAGAGTACATTGCCCTATGCTATTGCATGCAAGAACTCATGTATATTAAACTTCTGCCAAAAGAAACTGTCTAGCAAGGCACCAAGCTAACATGGAGACAAAAACAAGTTACAGTAAAATCTGCAACAACCCTGAGTTCCGTGGGCGCAGCAAGCTCATCGGCATTAAATAGTTCCTCATACAGGAGAAAGTACCCTGAAAGAAGTTTATATTTACTTACTGTAACACAAGCGAAACATCTTCACTAAGTCGCTAACAAAGCCATTATTTGATAAATGAGAGAGCTATTACGAGTAAAAACACATGTTTTCGATTAATAAATAGAATAAAAACTATTGTGGCAGGAACATTTGTTTATTGTTAAAAACTGAAAAAGCCTACCAAAACAATCAGCTTCAGACAGTTTTACGTGCTTGTTCCTCCCGCCTTAGAATATTTTACGGATAAACCACAGAAGTTGCGCAGCGCAGCCTTAGTGCTCTTGACCTTTCCTTCCCATAGTGATCCGAGTTTTGATAAACCCGTAGATGCCGTCGATCTTGACACAACTTACAGCGCGGTAGATTTTGTGGGACTGAGGCCGACGATGGTAAGCCGCGAGCGCTTAAGAGTCCACCGTCTTTTTGAAGAGAGACATGGTCGATCTCGACACCTCACGCTTGAACCTCACCAGGTTGATAAGATTTTGGTCTGTAGAACGAAGCGACAGCTGCAGGGCGTTAATGTTATAACACCCAATGTGTTCATCACCGTGATCCGAACAACTCGCGAGTACGACGTAGACTGCGAAGAATTTTCGCCATGGTCTCCATAGTTAAGAAGTCATATTTCTGCATACAGTCATTAGCAAAATATAAGCCACGCAACGCAAATTCTTCGGTCAAGTCACTCTGGTTTTGACAAACAACAGGTTTTCCACCATTGCAGGTCCTCCTGAGCACTCGGTATATGAAGTAAGGTCCTTGATCCCGAACAGCTCTCGGTGAGACGGAGTCTTGCGTGCAAAATTCCGTAGACGATTCGAACCACGCAGCAGCAAGTTCTGCGTCACGCGAAATGGCGGATTCTCGACTGCTATGCATAAGTCTGTTTCCTTACTATTGTTGTTTGTTTCTGATTCTCATAAACTCTAGCTATTTCTATTCTGTCCTTGGATAGACTACAAATAGAGTTTTTTCAGCCAAGCCGATTACAGACAACGACGAATTAATCCGGCAACGCAAAAGCCGGCATTGAAGCTTGCATAGACAATTTCCCGCTTTTTTGGCCAATCAAAAACGCAAAAATAAACATTTTGACCTATCACTACAGCTAATATTTGACTGGTGCACAGCAAAATGCCGTGAACTCTAAGCTAACTTTCACTTTTCGAGATGCCTATCAAGCAACGAACCTACACGATCAAGGAAAAGCGCGAGGCAATACAGGATATCGCCATTTACGGCGTCGAGCAGGTTGCGCGGGACCTTCAATGCCCTCGTGGAACTGCCGACGGCTGGTGGCGACAGAGGGCCAAGATTTTAGCGTTTCGAGGAAATGCTACGTCAAAAACGCTAAAAGGTCAAGGCCGTAAGGAGATTTACCCGCACGTTGCAGCCCTGATAACCTACATGAAGGACGAGCGGCGTGAGGAAAGGTCAAAATCCACTTCGTTACTAACTTGAATCCAAAATTGCCTATGATTTACTAAATTTACTAAGTTTTGCACTATTTTGCTGTGCTAATGTAGGCCTTAACGTCGAGTGGAATGATAGATTTCATGTGCCATATCAGTGAGAGCTGGATCACATCGTATCTTCAAGGAAAGAAAAGTGGAAGAGCAGCACTCGAGCGCCTTTGTCAGCGTGTCGCTGAGCGGTACGCGGCATTTTGGGGATATTATGCTACTTTTTACGCTAACTTTCACTAATTGTTTTGTTTTAGCAATGATTTCTCCTCCCAAAAGCCACAGCTCGCCAAGATGAGCTCTGAAGCATTGGAGGAGACCCATGTAGAGTTTGCAGTGAAGCTGTGGGAAGAGTACGAGGCGTTCGCGGGTGGTGGCATGTACAACGTTGATGAAACTGCCATCAATTTTGACATGCCACCAACCCGTATCTGGGCCCTCAAGGGACGTCGAGACCCGGCTCACATTGCGGACACGACCAAGCACGCAGGACGGATGACTGCTGTTCTTACAATTCGGGTGATGGTAAGCCACATTTCGTTTTTGTTAACATTTACGTGGTTTTAAACTACTTTGTCGAACGTTGTGCTAAATTTTAGGGAAAAAGTTGCCGATTCTCTTCATTGTGCGCGGCAAGTTGGGCGGACTGATTGACCAGTGCGAGTTGTGTGAGTATCCTAAAGGCCACTACTATACGGTGCAGGAGAACGCTTGGATGAATGCCACAGGCTGGCGATTTTACGTAGAAAATGTGCTACAATTCGAAATAGATAAACCTTCCATCCTCCTCCTTGACAACTTTGAAAGTCATGTCTCGGAGGAGGGTCAGCGAATTGTTGCTGAGCTGGCAAGTACTACGGTGGTCCCATTACCGCCAAACAGCACTTCGGTTTGCCAACCGCTTGATGTTGGCGTTATGGGACCACTAAAGTTAAACTGCGAGCTAAATTTAGCGGAATTACTGGTGGGGCCGCAAAGAAAAACGTATACGAGCTATTAAAGCCACCATAGCGGCCTGGGAAGACATCTCTGAGGATACAGTAATTCGTAGCTTCGAGAAAGCTATTCCCCACTACCCAGAAGTAACAATTTGACAATACAACAGTTTTTTGTTTGCCATCTGCTTTTTGTTGCTTTTTCTCTGTGCTAAGTTGAAATTTTAACCAATCAAAGTCTTTTTCGTTGGCAGCATTTCGTATGCAATCCGATCAAACGTGCCGGATTAATTCGTCGTTGTCTGTACAGGATGCATCATTGTATACATCGTCATATTAGCAAGAAAGCAGTACCGACAACGACACAAAAGACGGGGTACACAAAACCCGGACTCCAGCCACGTCAATACAAATTTTCGACCAATCAAATCAAAGTTTTCATTAATTCTTTTGCCAATAAAGCCCCCTTAAAACATGGTTGGTGGTCCTCCAAACCTGCACTTTGCAAAACCTGACGCACGCCATGCCCCGCAAGCAGCGCGGCTACTCCGTCAAGGAGAAGCTGTCAGCGCTGGCCCGCATTGAGGAGATCGGGTTGCCGGGGACCGTCGCTGAGCTCGGTTATCCACATGGCACGGTGGATGGGTGGTGGCGGTCCCGGGAGCGGCTGCGCTGCTTCGCGGGGAACAAGCTGTCCAAAACCACGAAGGGGCAGGGGCGCAAGGAAAGTTTTCCTTTCACCCCTGCCCTCGTGACGTTCATGAAGGACACAAGGCGTGAAGAGGAGGTAAGAGGTTTCGTATATTTTAACTTTATTTATCTTTACTCTAACGTATTATGTATTAGTGGCTCACAACCTCCATAATGATAGGTTTTATACAAGATAACTACAGCCAATGGCTCGAACACTACGCAGAGAACAAGAAGTCGCCCGAGAGCTGTCGTAGAGCCCTCGAGAGATTGTTACAGCGCACTGCAGATAGGTGATGTTGCTATTTCAGTGTTATCACTTGATGTTGTTAATAATTCAGACGTGTACTGACAAAATGTACTTATTTTAGATACGGGTTCTCCACACAAAAGCCCAAGAAACAAAGTTTCCTACCGCAGATTTGTTACAGCTAAAGGCAGATTTTGCCATCGGATTTTGGAGCACCTACAACGTCTATTCTCCTAGCGAAATTTATAATGTGGACGAAACCGCCATAAATTTTGACATGCCACCCGCTCGGGTTTGGGGCATCAAGGGGCGGAAGGAGTCGGCCAAAGTGCGAGACTTGACCAAGCACTCAGGCCGAATGACGGCTGTGCTCACGATTCGAGCTGATGGTATGATTTTTATTGCTATAAAAATGTGATTATTTATTAATATTTTATTTTTATGTTTCAGGAAAAAAACTTCCAATTCTCTTCATACTCCGCGGAAAGTTGGGCGGAACGATAGAGTCCAAGGAGCTGCAGACACTCCCAAAAGGCCATTTCTACACTGTACAAGAAGCAGGTTGGATGGATTCCATAGGTTGGGATTTTTATGTTAAAAATTTGCTAAAATTCGAAATTGACGGCCCAGCGCTGCTCCTTGTCGACAACTTCGACAGTCACGTGTCGGAGCAAGGAGTACGCGTTGTGGCTGAAGACGCCTGCGCTGCTGTGGTTCCGTTACCCCCAAAGCACCTCGGTTTGTCAACCGTTAGATGTGGGGGTAATGGGACCGCTAAAATCGCGAATTCGTGGCTCTTATGCCCCTAAATCGGGGCTTTCAGCACCACAAAAGCGTCTAAAAGCTGTTAAGGCGACGATAGAGGCGTGGGAAGCCTTTCCAGCAGACCAAATAATTCGCAGCTTTGAGACAGCTATTCCTAGGTTTGAGGCAGTAACTATCTAGCCGATGAATAACACGTCTTTTTTTTGTTGTCAAGCCCGAGTTTTTGTGTCACGTTTTTGTATGAACTACCTAAACTGATATGCTCGGCTTTTTGTGTCGTTGTCGGTAAGCTGTTGATTAACGATAAAGGCTCGTACTATTCAAATTTTAGGTAAATCCCAACATAATTTATATTAGGTAGATTGCGTGTCTTATCTTTGGTCGAAAAACACTTGAAAAATCAGCTTGGAAAACTGATTATGGATATCGGGGGCAAACGCTTCGTCTCAATGCAACTCCAACATCACTTTGCATCCTCGCCACTGACGTCCTGTTTGTCATCGTCATCATCTTCGACGGCTTCTTCGTTGGCCTCTTCGGTCTTCAGCTATGGCGTGTCTACACGCATTTCCAGCATCAACGACTGCTGTTTGATGCTCACACGACGCAGGTGCTGTATTGCTGCCATGTAGTTGTCGATAGCTCGCTCGTCCGCGCGCTCAAGAAACGTCTCGCGTAGCTCGTTTTCGAGCACTGCCACGTCCGCCGCGTTTGATGTAGCGGCCATGCCGCCCTCGATTGAAAATCGCACCGCCGCCATGTAAATTGGGGGACGGAACATCGTTTTCTCCAGTTCCGCTTTGATCGCCACTTCCGCTTGTTATTGGAGGTGCAGCAAATAGAGCACTGAGGCGTTGTGCGTCTTGAATGGCGCGTACAGTCTTCTTGAACTGTTGCTCCTTGTTGCGCAACCCAGCAACTTGATCGGCATCGAGGTGCTGGTACCGTGCGATTTCGCGCATGATCTGTCGATGGCAGAGCCACGCCGTCTTGGAGTCAACTCGTCGCTCAAGCAATTGGTCCAGGAATGCCACGCGGAAAGTCAGCGTCTTGGCTGTAGGCGCGTGGGTGATGTTTGTTTGGAGCACATGCGTCACAGCTTCGCGATCATGAGCTCAGGTGTCACGAAGCAGCTCGAATTGATACATTTCCTCCTGCTCGTCTTGCATTGCTACATTGGCAGCACTATTGGTCTGCTGTGACACTGCTCCTGCAGCAGGACGTGATCCAGGTGCGGCGCTGTTTGATGTGGCAGTCGCATTCATGGATCGCATAGCTCCCAACGCTGCTGCACTTGGGGGTACCAGAAACGACGCACACATGGGAGTGTAGTGCGAGGCGTACCCAGCCAGCCAAGCTAGCGGCAGCTGCCAAGCTGCTGGCCTCGTGCATAACGAGTCCAAGGCTCACTGCAATAACGCCAAACGTGTTGACACTCACGACAGCCGTGTTGATGATAACGACAACCATGTTGACTGGAGCGCCAGCCAAGCACAACTGGACTCCAAACCGGGCCCCAACAGAGTAGATCACTTGTCAAATAGACTTCGGCCAGCTTCCTGGGAGCTCCGCCGACCCCCCATCGTGTCTCCAAGCACCTGCAGACTACAAGAGGAAGATAAGCACTCCACGTAAAACTGTTGAGATTTTGATGTTTGACGAAATACCGCGGTTCACCAGACGACGGCTTGCTGTTTCAGCTTCGGAGCCTTTCCTCGTTGTACTTGATCATGGCTATTGACAGTCTGGTTTCCATGAAGGTTCATTGATAGTTAACGTCGCCACGGAAATACTACATGCCAAGTAACTTCGCTATGACGCTGTAACCATTTATCTTGGAAGACACTTGGCATTTCTCGTCTCAAAAGTCTTCGCCACACTCCCAACCTCGTTCATCGCATTCAGCACCATCTTCGCAGTCAGACTTCGCGTCTTGCTCGCCGAGAGAAGCGTGTCCCGAATCCTCAGAAGATCTGCCGGAAGCTTCACCTTCTTGTTCAGAGCATCGACCATTTCTCCCAACTGTTGCAAGTCGTTACGCATGGCAGACGAGCTACCGCGGAAGGGCAAGTTCCACACGATCTTCTTCGCCATCGCATTGTCCATATCGATCAGGAACCAGTATCCCGGCTGCGTTGTCTCGGTCGTATAGAGGATACTCTTCCAGCAAATGTTGCCGTGGCAGAAGTTGCTCCCATGCCAGTACGCCAACGCTGTCAGTATTTCTCGCAGCCATTGGCGAACTTCGGTCGTGTTGCTTGGCTGACGTTGGTAGCCTAGTGGAGCTAGCTGGACGATGCAATGCCAGGATGAACCGTTTAAATTCAACACCGTCTGTAGATGCGTGGCACTGCTTCCCCAAGTATTCAACTTCTCCAACGTCTCGTAGATGTTACGAACATCATGTCGAGTGATCTTTCGTTCGATACGGTCATCCAGCATGGTGAGGGTAACATTTCCTTCAGTGCGCGGGGTATATGGCAGTAAAGAACTTGGGTGTGTTGGAGAAGACAGGAGTCGCATATGCACCAGCATAAACGCCAAGTTGTAGAACGCCTTGACAACGTCCGCCTTTTGAACGAAGATCGACTTGAATTCTGCGACGGTCGTTAGACGTAGAGCTCGGTCAATCGCAACAATCCGCAGCGCCGGTCCACTCGTGACGAAGCCCAAAAGGAAAGGAAGGTCACCGTAAAAATGCAGTTCCACACTCGGATCTTGCTCGTCAAATTGGCGCAGCACTTGTCGATTGAGTAGCCGCAGTAGCAACTTCGCCGCGAACCATCAGCAGCCGATCAACACTGGCAAACACGGTTGAACCTTCCTCCGGTGGAGCAAACTTCCCGCTCAGTGGCCAACTTGTTTCCATCATAAACCCACTCGCATTCCCCACGTACGTGGTAAACTCAAGCAAGATGGAGAAATCATCCTTCGGCACAGTCCATTTGAACCACTTGGTGTCTAACTTTCGCCAGGTTTCGCTCAACCACGTCAAAGTCTGTTTGGATGGCACGATCGGGCCGTTCTCAGCGAATACCTCTTTTGGCAAGGAGGTGTTCGACGTCGACACTAGGAACGGTAGTGGACGTTGAAGAATTCTCGGGATCTCGCTCAGTGTCAGCATTTTAAGTGAGTGTAGCACGGAATGCTGCCATGCTTGCTCTAGAGTAAGGTCTTTTGACCTGCTTTTGCTTTGGCAGAGTCAGAATCCTTCAATGGGCAGTCAACAAGGACGTGAATGTCTTCATCTTCAGGCTCAAAGTTCCTCCCAAAACACTTGTCACCATCCAGTCTCCACATGGGCCAAAGTTTGGCGTAGACATTGGCAATCGATCCACTCACAATCCCATCCAAAACCTGGCTGTCCCGAAGCCAGGTGTTGTCCTTCGCCTTTGTCAGGTACATCGTCACCTCCATCGGATCCACGTTGATCCACTTGGCTTGTGCGATCACCCTGCGGAGGTCAAAGCCTTTCGCGGAACGAGTGATCTTGACCGGGAAAGTCGTCCCGGACCCTAGCACGACGCAACACAGCTCCAGCTCTTCACTCATCTTCTCTTCACTTGACAAATTCAAGACTGGGACTGGAAATTGACGCGTTGGTGGCTGCAATACCGTTCACCCTTTCTAACGGGCAAGAACAAACTGCCCCGTGCGCTCTCCGGAGAAAAAGCGGACTTCTAACGGCGAGGAACAAGCTGCCACAGATTCGTTAGGGTTTTAATGGTGAGTTGCGAGCAACACACATTACCGCGATCAGTCCGAAGCTCGTTCTTGAAAAGTTTCAACAGCATTCGAAGAAGTCGACACGGCACGACGCCGGAGTTGGGGGCCAATCTACTATGTATTTTGCAGACCAAACGTTTGAAGGTGATGCGAACATGAAGCCATTCAGGTACTGCAAACTCTTCTCACCAGGTAACTTGAAGCTCATTCCTACACGGGTATCACGACGACTGCTGGGTGGGCATTGACGACGGTGGCGACACCATCATCCGTGGCGGCGCCGCTCGCTGTTTGCATACGCACGGCTGGTCCGCACGACCGCCACAGTAACAGCACGTCTTGGTCAGCACCTTGAGTCCAATAGTCGTTCGCCAGTGCGGCGGCCAGGTCTTTTCGATCGATTCCTCGCACACAATCGCACGTAGAACATGGCGAGTCTTGGGTAGAGCCCGTCGAGCTGCAGCCCACACCTCACCGCGTAGGCAATGTTGCTGAAGAGCGTGAAATCGCATAAATACGGCTGCTCTTGGTCCACGAGGAACTGGTGACCGTCCAGATAGGACTCCCACAAGCTCAACTCGCTCTCCACAGACGCCCACTTGGCGTTCAGCACCTGCGGGTTGCGTCGGTCTTGAGGGAACCGTCTCAGATAGACCACGAGGTCGCCCACGACAGACAGAATCTCGTTGGCTTCGTGCAGTCTGGACTGCGCCACTGCGTAAAGCGCTGGAGACTCTGGCATGCATGGGATACGGGGATATTTCTTCTCCAGATACTCCAAGATGGCGCCGGACTCGTACACAATGGTTCGGTACTGAGCCACGGACGCTGTCATGAGTCGAGAGATGCCCATGGCCGCCTCTGCGACTTTGCTTTTGGGAGTCTTATTCTCTTCGTCAGTGCTCTCTCCTTCCTCCGTCGGCGGCAGCTCCGCCGGCTCCACTAGCACTGGGATGCGCATGCGAGGGTTCAGCGCTCTGAAGAAGGGGGTCTTGAGCACGCCGCTGCTGAAGCTCACGCATACACTTCGGTACGCCAATTTCTTCTCTTCCAACGCGATGAGGATCCGCCAGGCTGTGGGTAGAATATACAAGAAATAATGATGAATTTCACGGAAAATAAGAATGTATCATCAAGTTGGGGCTGGTTCTTTCGCTTACCTTGCGGGCTGCCGGAGCCCCAGTACACGACGCGCTCGTGCGGCAGCGGCGCCAGACGCAGCATCTCTTCCTCGCTGGACACCAGGCGGCTGGCGTCGTCCGCCGGCGCAGCCACGACGCGACCTGTCTGCTGCATTGCGTGGGCTCTGGTTTTGCGCTTCTCGCCAAAATGTGTTTTGCGCTCGAATTGCAACTATATTCTAACAACGAGGATTGGGGTCCGGCCAATCAGCCAATCACGTATAATCTATGAACAACGCGCACTTCACTATACCAATAACGAGGGAATTCTTTGTTATTGGGGCCACGTATCGGAGACCAGGGTATCCAAGTGGACAATTTGATGAGATTGCGGTTGGGTGTGGACGTTGAAGTGCATTCACACGTCGACAGCACGAAAATGAATTGCCTACAGCCTGATAACACTTGACACTGTGTTCGCCCCCTTAAAAGAGACGACGAGCGAGTGAGCACCGGCGCGTTCAACGCCTTGTGGGTCCCTGGCAGACACAGCAGCTCGTCCTGCGCGTCCATCCACACTCGGACGCCATCGATGTCCACCTCGATCCGAAGCGAACCGTCCACCTCGCAGTTCTCGCAGGCAGTGACGACGGCATTGCGCCACTCGGGATACTTTTTCGTGTTTACCTTGCGCCCCACCAGCACTTCGTCGTACACTTTGAACATGCGCCAGTCGGGCACTTTGCTGTGCAGTGGCGCGATGCGACTCGACGTGCGCTCCAGCCACTCGTCCCACTTGGATGTCCAGCCACGGTAGTGCACCTTGACTAAAGTGGAGCTGACAGCCACGACCCGGGACTCATACCTAAGCTTGCTTGTTAGATGAAGGGTACAACGGGATACAAGGGGCATAACGTACCAATTGTTGTCCGTGTCGAGAGCGTCCACGAGTTGTCCGATCTCGAGCTCGAATCGCCAGCTCTCTTCGTTCTCTCTGTCTTGGTCAGGTAGATTCACCACCGCCGACACTTCCTCTGCTGTTGCAGACATTGCGCCGATCGTACAGTCCGTCGATTCGCCGCTGCTGCTACAATCGGCGTTGCAATCGAGGGAGGTAGCGCTTTGGCTACATTCGGAGGAGCTTTGATTCGGTAGAGTTTGATCGTTGGGCTTGTCGTTATCGTCCAGATTGGTCTTCTTGCTGACCGGTTCGGTATCGTCACCTTCGAACTCGTCATCAACCACACACCAGTCGTCTCCTTCGGCGAACTGCATGTTTTGCATCATGTCGGAAGCAGATTCAACTTCATTTGGTAACGAGCCCACAGGCTCTTCTGGGAGATCAAAGTAGTCTTGCAGTAACGAGGAGGAGCTGTCAAGACTGATGCATCTTCTTTCTTGGTGGCATTGACAGCCTTGTGCGTGCCCAATGGACAAAGCAGCTCGTCTTGTGTGTCCATCCAGTATTTGGATCCATCCACATCAAGCTCGATTAGTTGGAACGAGCCATCTTTTCCAGTGGCCTCACGAGCAGTCACGCAGGCATTCCGCCACTCTGGGTACCTTTTTCCAGGAACCTCCGTGCCTACCATAACCTCGTCGCCGACCTCAAAGTCTCGCCAATTGCGCACGTATTTGTGCAGTGGCGCTAGCCGCGACGACATTCGATGCAGCCATTCATCCCACTTCGCCGTCCAGCCTCGATAGTGAACCTTGACGTGGCTTGGACCCACGTCAACAACGCGAGACTCATACCACCGCTTGTCCGTGTCAAGCGCGTCGATCAATTGGCCTATCTGCAGCTGGAAACGCCACGCATTCTTCTTAATATCGGTATAAAACCTGCCTAGGCGCCAGTCAACCAGTCCGTCCCCACTACTAGCAACAAATCTCGTCTCCACGAGGAGATCTCCTATTTCCGCGTCGTCTGGTACATTAATAGTCCCCACCATGTGCTGTGCGGCGTCTTCATTGTCTTCATCTTGCTGCTGAGTGTTCTCCTGAAAGCGTGGCTCTCTTTCTGTAACTGGTTCCCACGACGTCTTGTCGTCCGAAAGGACACAAACTTGAATTGCGTCTGCAACAGTGTCGCTTGTAACTTCTGGGAACAATTGTTGCAATTCTGGTAGCGTCGCCACTGCGTCTTGAAGCAGTTGTTGCAATGTTTCCATGCTGCAGTATTTGTCCACTGCAATAAGCAGCGACTTGTCTGGATGCACTTCAACAGGTTCATCTTGGCCATTGGGCCACACAGACACCTAAAACATACAACATATAAAAATCACCCACTATAATATATAAATAAAAGGTTTAACCTTGAAGAAGCGCATATCCCCAGAACGTAACCCGAGTAACCAGGCCTGGTTTCCTTCGTTCTCGGTCGCTGGATGCTCCCCTCGTCCATTTGGGGCTGCTCCTCGACTCCCACCCCTTCTCGACATGCTCGGGACGCTCGCAGGGCACCACCAGCCAGTCGTCGCCGTCCCCTGGCGTCTCCATCTTGCTCTTGGCCATGGGGGCGCAGCTCTTGAGGATTGTTTTTCTTGAAGTTCTGGGAATGACTTGCTTTTCTATACCTCAACTTGAACGAGACTTTTCAGTAAAAATTAACCCAAACGAGGTGTTTCCTTTCATCCAGTCAAAAACCCTTTCAATTCAACATGGGTAAGACCAAGCAGAGCGGCCGCAAGCGCAAGGCCGGCCACCTGGGCTTCCAGGCGGGCGAGATCGCCTTCATCGAGGATGAAATGGCTGCACTAGCTGCCGAGTACGGGCTGGAAGTGGAGCAGGACGTGGCATCGCACGTGAAGCAGCGTAAGCAGAGCAAGAAGACCCGCCGGAGACAAGTATCAGCAAATAAAACCGGTTCTAAGAGCGAGAATGCTCGTACAGCCGGAGTTAGTGCAGGCGTCAAGCTGCTGGACCTAAATACCAAGCAGAAGGAGCTAGAAGACCCTGAAGATGCTCATAAAACAGTGCTGAAGAAGCTGGCCAATATTCTACCAGATACCTGTGCTCTTCGAGCGTGTGGCGTCCCTGGATGCTCTTGTGTCAATGGGTCAAGGAATTTGGGGCTGCAAGACGCTGATGAAGCAGATAAGAGCAAGAAGCACTTGATTCAGAGTGCACAGTGCATGAAATGTCAACATGGAGTGCTGCAGCATTCAGTAGTGACACGTGAGGACGCAGATGCAGCTTCGACTTTGCCTAGTGGAGGGCAGAGACTTTTAGGAGCACTGTTTCAGATCATTCGACTTGGAAGGCTGGCGGCCAGTGTTTTCAAAAGCAGGGTGTGGACTAAGTCTGCCATGGATCGACTGGAGGCTGTGCTGATGAATTTGAAAAACAATTTGCGGCGGGAGGAACCATGAACGGTCAAAAGTCGGCCGATGAGCTGAAGCAGGAGATGCAGCTGTTGACAGACTTGCAGACGCAGCTTCGTAAGGCGCAGAAGGCAGTGGGAACGGCGTCCAGAGATGAGCTGCCGATCGCGTTGGCTTGTGTGTTTGATCAGATGTACTTCCAGACGTACTATGCTACGTTAGTGCTGTACGGACGTGCATGTGGAGCTGTTCCTGCACCGGAAGTGTATCTAAAAGAGCTTGAACGGTTTACACCTGAGAGCAATAGCCAGTTAGAAGCCTTCTTGAACCGCGAGCTGTCGGGCCCTGGAATCCCTTCCCGACTGATTAAGGCGTTGTCGTTGCCGATCGCAAAGTCGACCTCGCCGGAAGAAGTTGCTCGTGAACGGCAACGTGCTATTCAACAGGAAGGTGAGAACCCTCTTTGACGATCTACCATGCGAGATTGCGTGAAGGTATTCGCCTCTTCTACGAGGAAGGTGTCGGTATGGATGGGGAAATGGATGCCGTACTAGCAGCACCAAAGGTGGACGACGCTGTAGTTGCCAAGAAGAGTAGTAAGAAGAAGCCACAGAAGAAGCATTACCGCCGCGAAAAGAACAACAATTCGCGCTCGAGCGGAGCGGAAGGAGGCGCATCCACAGTGCTGAAGGAGATGCCGAGCTACCCTCTTCTTGGTGAGTGGCGCAACAACTGCCGCGACTGGTGCTGTCACCTGTATGCTTACGCTACTCCAACTAAGGAAGCGCTAGATGTGATAGCAAAGCACGCGCCAATTGTTGAAGTCGGTGCTGGTACGGGTTACTGGAGCTCGCTGCTTCAGAAGGCTGATGTCGATGTCGTTGCTTATGATGTGTGTCCACCTAGCGCCGAGGGGTAGACGGCAACGCCTATCACGGCCACGTGCCGCCATTCTGCCCCGTTGGTCGTGGCGGACCTGAAATCCTAAACCAGGAAGACATGGCTGGGCGAACGTTGTTCCTCTGTTACCCTCCGCCTGGTGATGCGATGGCAGTGCGTAGTGTGCAAATGTTCCAGGGCGATGTGATCTTGCACGTTGGGGAATGGCAAGGGGACACAGGCGACATGCGCTTCGAAAGCGAGCTGCAGCGCCGTTTTGCTCTCGAGCAGGAGATTGCACTGCCCAACTGGGGCAATTCTGCCTACGGACTGACGGTCTGGAGGCGCAAGGAAAAGCTTGTCCAGGCAGCAGAATGGCGTGCAATGAGCTGCTTCCACTGCAATAAGACTCTGGTCGACGCTGCAGCGGAAGGTGATGCGCTGCATCGCTGCGTGGTGTGCAAGACAAACGCATACTGCTCGTCAATTTGCGCTCAGCAAGACGCAGCGGGACATGCCGCCGAACACGCTGCTCGCCTAGTATTCCTTAACGACCCCACATCCGACGACGCCTATGACCGCACCTTTGAGAACGAGGCCTACTACCACGAGTTGCAGGAAGCCGATGTGGATGACACCGTCGTAGCTGTCAAGAGCAACTGGAACGCGCTGATGAAATCTGGAAAGCAGGACAATGCAGACGCAAGTGAGGATGATAATGAAGACTCCGACCACGAGTCGGACTCTGAACAGCCGAAGCCCAAGGCGGGATTCGCCTTCAACTTTGGTGACTAGAGTAATAGAACACTTCGCATAGATGTTGGATTGTTAAAATCTTCTGTGGAGCAGGCAATTATTTTTTTGCAGGACCAAAGAGACCACCATCCGAGTCTGTGTGAGCAGCACAAGCAACAACACTAGGAATCCCGAACAATCAGCTTGTAGTCGACTCTGTCGAGACGATGAGATTGCACGGCAACCTCAAAGAGGTGCTAGATACGGCCAATCGTCCTGACTTCACCAGTGGTGGTGTATCACCACCATATCGCGATCGGCGCTGAGCTTTCTCATCGGGATCCAACTCGGATTCTGAATCCGAACTGCTGTACGACGAGCCGTAGCTCGAATCACTGTCGCTATCAGAGTCATCTTCCGGTGCCCCGTCCTCCAAAAGCTCTAAATGAACGGGAATGGCCGTTCGTTGTAAATTTCCAGCGCAGTACTTATCAAACTCTCGCGCTGTTGCTTCAATCGTCACGAACAGCGTCATGGTTTCCATCCCCCATGCCCAGCGCCAACCTTCGCGTCAGTATCAGCTTTCTTGGTTTTATTCTCAGTAGTAGCAATGGTGGTGTCTCTAGATTATGCAGAGAAGATGACGGAGCTGTACTGCGATAGTCGGTCGGCCGCGCGTGTTCTCCATCAACATCAAGGAGCACGAGTTGTTGATTGCGTTGAAGAGGGCGATCGAGGCGGCGAACGTGGATATCAAGAGTCCTGCTTGAGAACTCGAGGTTTTTCTGAGGGAAGGTTGGACCAATACGAGCGAAGTGAAATCCTTAAAGGTGGCGCGGACGACGATTGCGGGCAGTGGAAAATCTGCTAACGACGTGGAGGTTGAAGTCACCGATGCTCAACTCGCAGCTCTTGAGGGGCCTGTCAATATCTTGGTGGAAGTTCACGGGTGTCAATGGCGAGCCTAGTATGGAAGCTGCCCAATATGCTCTCGTGTTTAACCTGTGCAGCCAACTCGCCACTATCCCCGAACGCTATGTTGTACTCAGTGGAATTGATGTTGCTAGAAACGGATTGATCCTGTATCACCGCCACGAAGTTCAGGACGAGTGGAAAACACTTGAATCGTGCATTGTCTCCTCGTATCAGTGTTCCCCAAAAATAGTAGGCTACACCCAGAGACGAAGGAACGGCCTGCCGTCAATGCCGCAGTTGTTAACCATCCCGTTTTTAGAATCTGGTCTTGTGAAGATGCAGCGTGATGAGACGCTTACCGCCGCCGAAAGACTGCGTTTAGACCGCAAGAAGTGGCCAAGGCAACGCCCAAAGCAGGTGAAGCGCCATCGATCGTGAAGGTGGCGTTCAAGAGGCAAAAGCTGACAAGAAAGGCAAAGTATGAGGACGTGGCGTTTATCCCGCCAACGTATAACGAATGTGAACGTTTTCTCATCGATAAAGCTCGTGTACACGGACCTGAGGAAGCGCATTGAGCCGCAGAAACAGGTGCACGTAATGCGCTTGTTGTACAACATGGACCTCTGGGATGTTCAACTTGTGATCGATGTAAGATCTCGCTGCGGGATTCTCATATAATGTGTAATAATTGACTTATCCTTTTTGTTCCTCTCAGCTCAGACATTAATCTAGAAATTGCATTATCGGGAACACTGCCTCGTACGTCATCCCTTGGGTAACGGTACCACAAGGAACAGGCAAATCTTGTGCAGCGTTTGGCGTTGCTTGGTCTCTCAAGCGAGATGACAAGACCGTCAGAATGGTTATACGACCAAGATGCTTGTTCGATTCGCGGATTTGACACATGCACAGGAGCGTGAATTCAAGTCCGAATTCTTTACAAATCTGTTGGTCCGCCTAGCTCTAAAGGATGTATGGTACATGCAGTCGAAGTGGTCTTTGTTATACTGTTTGATAGGTTGAGGCAGTTTTCCCTCCCAGTAGACAACTATTACTGGTGCCATTCTTTCCAAGACACACCCTAACATTATTGTTCAAGCCTACGGACTAAATTATGATATGAATGAAGACAGGCATGTATGAAGCGGTGGAAAGAGGTGGATAACAGTGCAGGTAGGGGCAGCAACTCTGTGATCCATCTTGCATCAATTTTTAAAAGGCCCAAACTCAGCAATTCAACTAACTTGAGCGCATTCAGTATTTATTCAAGAGGAAGGGGAGTACAACCTGCTGTTGTTGCATTAATCGCTATTATTTTGCATCAAAGCCTCTGAGTCGTGGCACATTCTAATGCTACTGCGCGAAATGTTCCAGGCCAACACGCCAGGACATGCGCGTGTATTTCAACATACAGCGGACGTAAAGCGGTTTGAACTTTATGGTCTTATGCTAGCAACCACCAAGAAATCACCTCCACCATGGCAACACTGAAGGAACGCCTACCTCGCGCAGCTGCAAGCCGTGAGAGATATCGCCCAACGTTGTAATTTGTCTGCATGATACCTTGAAATGACGCCACCTACAGTCGGGTCTCATATCCTCAAGACTCAATAACTACGCAAATATTGCCGCTCACAATAAATAATGTTAGTAGCGCTAATTTGCCACTAATACTATCTGAGTATTAACACTAAATACGGTGATCTGTCTAGCTTTTTAACTTGAAATGCCAAGATGGAGTGTTCGCACAATTATACAGCACTACAAGAAGCATGGCCACACCTTGGCTCCGCCACAATCAGGCCGTCCCCGCCTCACTGACGTCCGCCATGACCGTCGTATCGTGAGGAGGTCGAGAAAAACCGCTTTGTGAGTGCCGAGACAATAGCTGCTCAGGTGTCGAAGGACGTCGGATATAACGTGTCCTGCGGTCTAGCTCGGGTTCTTATCCGAGGGTCGGGCCTTCACGGCCGTTCAGCACCGAAGAAACCTTACCTAAGCCCGAGGCACCGCCGCCTGGGGTTTAGCCTACGCCAAAAGCTTTGGCAGGATGACGACATTCTGGCGGAGAAGAGTGGTTTTTAGCGATGCGGCGTGTGTGGAGATGCATGGAACATCTGGACGAGTGTCCGTGTGACGGTGGGCTCATGAGGTCTTTGATCATAGATGCGTTGTGCCTACATTTAAGCCCAATTGGAAGTCTCTAATGGTTTGGAGTTCCATCGCTGCTGCGGGCGTTGGGACGCTTCATTTTAGAGAGAAGTCAGTCACTGGAGATTACTACCGGCAGATTCTTCGCCAAGAAAATTCCTATCACTAAGCAGTTTCTAGGTCTTTCGGGCGAGGCGCTGTTTGTGCAGGACAATGCACCTGCCCACAGTGCTAAGCTGACTGCTGGTCGTACGCCAGAGCTAAAGTTGATATCATTGGGGCACCCACCACAGAGTCCCAACCTTAATCCGATCGAAAATCTCTTGTTCATCATGAAACGAGAGCTAAACTACGCCCCTGCGACTTCGATCGATGACTTGAAAGTAAAACTGCGGCACATCGGGGCGACCATCGATGGCTAGGTGGTAGAAGACTTTGTGATGTCGACGCCGAAGCGACTTAAAGCTGCACGTGCTAGCCTTGGTGGCCATACAAAGTACTGAACTGGCCAACTTCAACATTACATTTAGACTTGATTTAGTATACTCATTGACACCAATACAAAATCCAGTCATTTTCAGGTGGGCGTTGACTTTTTACACCCGCTGTACATGATAATCCGTTTTCGCTAATGAATTTTGGCCGTACTCCAGTCGTTTTTGCTGATTAATTCAGGGCAAACCAGTCGCGTGGGTAAAAGCATTCATGCATGCGTTGATCGTGCTCGATATCAGGATATCCACACACGTCAGTAACGCATATGTATGAACAATGCTCACTAAGTTTGCAAATATTGGTTTCGCAAAAGTTCTCCGTTTAACATTCGTAACGGCGTCTTTGTGTTCCTTTAGGGATTGTCGCCTCCACAATTTCTTGGCGTTATACATCCTAATTAAAGCAGCCATCACTTTAAAGAGGAAGGTTATCCTTCCACATGAGACGTAGGGTAAATGTCAAAATGAACGATTTGTCGAGCATCGCTCCCTGTTGATGTGTTCGGCCTCTGATGAGCACAAACGATGCAGATCGTTGTGGAGATTTTTATATTCACGCATCGTTACAGATCAAAATAACAAATGTCCCAATAAGTTCCCCAGTTTTCTCGATATCCAGAACTCTTTTTCGCAGTAGACTTGACCTTGCTTGCTTTGCGTCGTTTGCCGGTAGCTACAGGTACGCCGTTAGCATATTGGACAAGAGTGTTTTCGTACGTCAGCGATAAAGCGCCAAAAGCATAACATTACAGGACTCCAGCGAATACATGCTCGCGCACATTTAAAAGAGCTTCCTCCTGATCCGAAACAAAAAAGAACTTGCGGAAGCGAAATATGTTCCGATTCAAGCACTCACCGAAGTTCCGCCAACACCCATTCAAAAGCATCTTCTGATCTCCCCAAAAAAGCATTGCGTCAGGTTTATTGTTGTATGCATTTCGGTAACACACAATGTTGAACAAAGGCATCTCAAAAACATTCGTCTTGTAGGTACAGTTAAGCAGGACCACATCAGAATTAGATTTAACTATCACTACTTCCCCGCCTCTAACAAAATGTTACTTCATGCAACACCAAAGCAAGCTCTTGCAGCATTTTGACCAACCAGATGTAGTTCTCAAAAGAAACAAACTAGCTATTTCTCAAGATGGGCAGGAAACGAACCACCGACGGTTCAACTCCCGCCAAGGTGTGGAAGAACTGCGGCAAACAGTTCTTGCGCAGCAATTTCTTCAAACATAAGTGCAACAAGCCCCGGAAGGTGGCGCAAACACGCAAGGTCGCTAATCAGAAGTGGTGGACCAAGCATCGCGACGAAGCGGTGGCCAAGAAGAGGCGAAAGCGTGGCACGAAAGTTTATGAAGCTTGTCAGTAAGTACTGCAAACATATTAGCGCTGATTAAAGTAGTTAAAGTGTCCTGTCCTTTTGACCGGCACGTGACAGTAACCTTTGTATAGAATTTCTCTCAATACTTGCGCGATTGAGCTCAAATTTGATCGGTCGATTCAGCCTGAAAAACGGTAGCATTGGTTCAATTTTCAACCATACTTTGCTATTATTGGCCAAACAAGCAACAATTTTATGGAGTGTCTTACCCTTTTGGCCAGGTCTGTATGGCACGGCTAAATGGTAATATAATGCGACTAAGCAGTACGAAGACACAACGAAACGATATTATAGCATGACTAAACAGTATTAAGACAATACGGAAGGATATGTCGGTACAACTAATTGGTATTAGGACCCGATTAAAACATACTAGAACACGAACTAATGGTATGATGACACGACAAACGTAACAAATACGGTGCAATACTAACGCCGTCATTATTTACACTAGATCTGAACGGTAAAAGCCATTGTTTTCGCTCTAGCACGACTTTTCTCCTGCCAGTCGAATGAACTGATAAAGTATCAAATCGTGATTCTTCTTATGATGTCTCATAATCTAGCGAACGTAGGCATCTTTGGTATAATTGCCAGAGATTTGGGAATACCTTGTCGTCAGGGAAAAAATCAATGCTCCGGGTCAGCCCTGTCAACACGGCCATGATTGCTGAAGCTATTGGCCACAGCAGTGTGATTTCTTTTGGTGTTCTGGTGAGAGACAGACGGTGAGGACGATACACTCTCCATGTAAGCTACCAAGGTGATGGCAGCTCAGGGTATCTATCGGTTGAAGGGTCAGGAAACGCGTTCAGCAACCAAAACGACATGAACCTTTTAAGAGAGATTCGTCAGCCTTGACAGTCTCTGGTTTCCTCCTTCTTGGCTCCGCTTTGATTAGTCTTTCAAGGACTGCGTTCTGGACATGCTGACAACGGAGAACAGAGAACAAAATTGCGGCAGTTCAAGAGTGTATTCTATTTGAACAGCACTCTTCAATCTTAGTACAGCTTTGTCTCGCCATCGTAGTCAAATGTCAAGTCTACGTACAAAACGTCGTGCCTACACGTAGTACGCTTCGGCCATGTCAAAGCCTGTTTAAACATACCAAATCTCTTCTGGTTGGCTAAGTATTGATTTATTGTGCCGTAGTCCAGAAAAGTCGTGTTAAAAGTTTGTGTGTTGTGTATTTAACAGGAATTAATACACCAGATTTTGGATGTGACTTCCAGGAATAACTCCATACAAAGGTGCTGGGCCAAGAAACAACTTCCGAGGCGCTATTGAACTGAACCGCAACAGACCACGCAGTTCGGGTTGGGAAATGCACTATTAGCAGAGGAAGCGCTATTCTATTTCTAAATCAATGTACTATTTCTCTGATCAGATCATTTTTGTAGTCCTGGGAGTCACAATTCCGCGATTCGAGTCTAATCAGAGAAACATGGCCGAGATGCTGGCTCTTGAGGCTCCGGAGAGCGCCCTGGCGGTGATCCCTCCCCGCCCCTCCGCCATCGGAAGCTCCGTCGTCTGCAGCGCAAGACCAGCCCGAAGAAGACGCTGCCGAAGCGCCCGTGCCCAAGCCCGCGGAAGCGAAAACTCTGAACGACCTGGCGCAGGAAGTTGGCAACTGGACTCTTCACTCCGACCACGACCTGCACCTGTTCCTCAAGAGATACTCTGTCAATCTATTCGAAAGGACGAAAGTGCTGGAAGACAGCGTGCGGGACATTGCAGCGGAAGCGGACTCGGCCCACGTGCGGCTCAAGAACACGTTCAACCAGTTCCTGATGCTGTCTAACAACCAGTTCATTGAGAACCGAGTGTATGACGAAGAACAGGAGGATTTCTTCGGAGTACGAGACACCGCCACTGCTGCTACTGAGAACGGTACAGAGAAAGCTGATGCTGCCGAGAAACCTGAAGATCCGACGGAACCTCCGGCGGAAGCCAAGGATAAGGACAGCACCAAGGCGGCTGCAGAAAGTATCGTCAACAAGTACAGGTCGGCGCTGGACATGGGGATGGAGGCCATGAAGCTGTTCGTAATGATCGAAGATGAAGACGACAACAGCGAGACGGCGTCGGAGTTTGATACTGTGCTGGACATTTACAACGAACGGCCTCTACCGTTCATTATCGGCACTAGAGAGTTTTTGGAGGACGAGACGTTGGGATTGGGAGCTGCACCGGAAGATGACTCTGACAGCGACAGTGATTCGAGCTACGGCTCGTCGTACAGCAGTTCGGATTCGGAATCCGAGTCGGATCCCGATGAGAAAACTCAGCGCCGATCGCGGTACCGGTCAAGTTCCGGCGAATCGGACGGCTCGTCGGTGGCAGCACCTCCACCAAGACGACGCCGTGATTCCGATGAAAGCGACACTAGCGGGCTCTTTGGTCGACCTCCAGTGGAGTCGAGACGACGCGACTCCATTGAGAGCGACACTAGCGGGCTCTTTGGGCGGCCGTCGGCGTCGGCACCTTCTCGGCGACGTGCAGATTCCGACGAAAGTGACACGAGCGGCTTGTTTGGTCGCCCGTCAGCGCCACAACAAGCTCCACCAATGTCTCGACAATCGTCGTCGCGTAACTCGCGTCGTCCGGTGTTTGATGACGAGGACAGCGACAGCGACTGGACGAGCGACAGTGGGGATGAGAAGAAGAAAGCTCCCAGTCGGAAGCAGAGCTCAGCCAGTCGTCGCGAACAGGAAGCGCCTCCACCTTTGCAGCACCAACACCAGCGAGAAAGAATCCCTTCTCTGACAGCTCGGACGAAGAGAGCGACGCTGGGCTCTTTGGCTCGGCACCAGCTGCCAAGCCCCGAGTGTTTGCTACGGATGACCAGCAACGCCCCTCGCTGTTTGCTGAGGAGTCTAGTACCAGTACGCCAAAGCGTCGCAACAGCAGCAAGCGTTTGACTCCACGGAGGTCGGACTCGTTCGGCTCGTCGTCGTCCGATGACGACGGTGGGCTTTTCGGAGGTGCGAAAGAGTCCAAGACACCTACCGCGCAAGAACCACCGCAGGGATTCCGACTGCCACCACTGGGCGAAGCGGCTGCCAAGGAACCTGCAACGCTCGAGTCAAAGAAGAGCTTCTTGTCTAGTGATAGTGACGCTGAGTCTACTGTAAGTGGTCTCTTTGGGCGGGGATCTAGCGCTCCGAAGGACACGAAGAAGCCTGCAGGTGTTGCGGTGTTGCCACCGCCGCAATCTCGCCGTCTTGACTTGTCTGACGACAGCAGCGACGACGACGACGATGGCGGGCTGTTTGGAGCAGCGCCCTCGAAGCCGACGCCAACGCCAACGCCGGCTCCGACGGCAAAGCCGGCAGCTGTACCGCCCGTCATTCCTCCACGCGCTCGCATGGACTCTGACAGCAGCAGCGAAGACGATGGAGACGGCGGGTTGTTTGGTGCAGCTCCGTCGAAGGCAGCTCCGGCTTCAGTTCCTGCTGCGGTGCCACCGTCTGCAGTCCAGCGACCGCAACCAGAACAGCGCGCTCCTCAGAGTAATCTATTCGGTGAAGGAGACAGCGACGATAGCGACGGTGGAGACCTCTTTGGGACAAAGAAGCCAACTACCGCTCCACCACCTACAACACGGACACCTCCTGTCGCCGCTTCAAGACCGCCCCTGTCGTCACGAACAATTTGAGCGAGAGTGAGAGTGACAGCGACGACGATGGAGGTTTGTTTGGCCTCCCGCAGAAGCCTGCCGCAGCAGCTCCAGTAGCTGCGGCGCCACCTCGACCAGCTCCGACTCCGGCGCCAGCAGCGGCTGTGGCGACCAACGCAGTGCCACCTCCGAAGCCGCTCATGAACCGGCAGATTTCTTCCGATGACGATAGTGATTGGAGCGATGACGACGGAGGCCTGTTTGGCCCAGCCACAGCCAAGCCTGCAGCTAAGCCGGCTGCAACACCGACTCCGCCACCAGTGTCCAAGCCTGCTCCAGCCCCGGCTGCTGCATCGTCGGACTCACTATTTGGTCCGCCGTCGGGTACTACTGCTACTGCAGCGCCCGTTGCGCACCCACCCATTCCTAGCGCTGCTGCACGTGCTGCTCAGGCAGACCCGGATTCCGATTCGGACTCGGATTGGAGCAGTGACGGAGGTCTCTTCGGTCCTGCAAAGAAGTAATCGTCGACGTCTGTAGCTGTGGTGCAAGAACTGACATTACTCAAATTCCTTAACGTCTCTTGTCTTCCTTCTTACTTCTTGGCCACCAGGTAGCGCTCCTCGACGTTCTTCCAGTTCACGACGTCCCAGATGGCCTTCAAGTAGTCCGGACGCACGTTCTTGTACTGCAGGTAGTAGGCGTGCTCCCACACGTCGATACCCAGCAGCGGCACGTAGCCGGTGGTGGAGCACGGGTCCTGGTTGGGCGTCGTCACCACGCCGACGCGCTTGCTCTCAGGCGAGTAGCCCAGCCAGCCCCAGCCGGAGCCCTGCACGCCCGCCGACTTGGCGGCCATGGTCTTCTTGAACTGCTCGAAGCTGCCAAACTCCTGGTCGATGGCCTTACGCAGCTCTCCGTCGGGCTCGCCACCACCGCCCTGAGTCTTGGGGGCCAGATTGGTCCAGAAGATGGAGTGGTTGACGTGGCCCCCGCCGTTGAATTTGAGCGCCGGCAGCAGCGTCAGCATCTTGGCGTTGTCCTTCTTGGCCTCAGCCTCGGCGTACTGCTCCAGGGCGGCGTTGTAGTTGGTGACGTACGTCTGGTGGTGCTTCTGGTGGTGGATCTCCATGATCTGGCCGCTGATGGACGGCTCCAGCGCGCCAAAGTCGTAGGCCAAGTCCGGCAGCGTCACCGTCGCGATGCCTCGCGACTGGCAGCGGGCGGTGGACACGGCACGCTTCACGAGCATCATCTTGGCGATCTTAGCGGTGGTGGGTCCGATGTTGACGATCCAAAAGCTATAATGAACGAGGGGCTGTTAAACCAGCAGGAGGGAGGACGGCGAGGCGACATCTACGTTTGTATGGGGAAATCCGACCATGTCGTGCCGTTACCCAATAAAAAGGTGTCGTGTCGCGAAGGTATACAAACACCAAGTACTCAAGTTGAAGTGGAAACAAGGTAAACATGTCAATCATTCTTAGTGGCGCATGACCTGCGTGGCCTCAGTCCGAACATGGTTGCAATATGCGTCGACGTATTTGTTGGAACTCGAGGAATCGCAAAGCATTTGCACGTTTTCCTCGGTCTGCGCGTTGGCAGTGGCTGCGGTGACGGACGAGATGGAGGTGTAGATATCGACGGTAGCTTCGGTGTGCACTGCTTGGCTTTGGGGCGTCACTGACAGACTCTGCAACAGCTTGGCGTGGGCCGAGTACAATCCGATCATCCGAGCGAGCAACGTGATGCCGACGATGGCGATGTGGTCCGTGAACTTGAGCAGCGGCATCTGATTCCACTTGCCAATGTACGAGACCCCTTTGAAGGGCACGACTTGGCCTGTCGAGTCGCTCGCCATGGAGACGGTGTTGACGACGCCGTCGTTGGGCTGCCAGTCCGTCGAGAGGCCGTGCTCGGGGCCGAAGCGACTGCCTAGAAACGTCGAGCTGACGCACAGAGGGAGCATCATGGTCAGGACGTTGGGCATGGAGATCTTCCGCAGCAGCCAGTCGCGCGTCGAGAACGTGTCCACGGCGGTGAAGCTGTAGTAGTAGACGTCAGGCAACGTCGTGACCCACTTGTTCTCTTCTGCGGCTCCTTTCGTGGACAAACTCCAGGCGCTGATGTCCCTCGAACCAGGCTCGAAAATGCTGCTGTTGAACACTCGATGCAAGTACTCGACGAGCGTCTCGCTTCGAGTCTTGGCGGTGATCCCCCACTGATCCAATTTGGCGTCGTAGAAGAGGTTTGGCTCGTTCCCAGCGATCCCGATGACGTTCAACAGGCCCAAGGTCAAGTCTTCGAGCGTGTTTCCCATCGTGGCTGTTCCATCGGCGAGTAGAGTGCCCTGGTTCGGCGTCGACACTGTCGTGATGGAGTGCACCCAGCTATTGCCGCCTTTGAAGAGCGGGTGGATCGATGCAGTCTCCTCCACTGGGGCACCCGTCGTTCCTCTCGAGCATTTGGGTCAGCATGCGGATCGTTTGGCCGCCCATACTGTGGCCGACGAGGTGAACTTTGTTGATCGATCCGTCGGCGTTGGTCTCACCCCACTGCGGATACAACCCCGTGAAGTTGCGGCCGTAGCGGTGATGGCCGTAGTGAGTCGAGTGCGTCTCGCCGTAGTCGACCTGACCGCCCTTGATCTGAGCGTAGAGCTCGCAAGCTCGGTCCCAGTTGCTGGAGAAGGGACCGACGACGGCAGTGTAGACGGTGAAGCCTTGGGCCTCCAGTTCTTGTTGGAAGTCGCCTTGCAGACCGCCCCAGTACTTGAAACCGAGGAGTTCGTCTCGACCCCAACCGGAGAAGCCGTGGACCAGCACGATCGGGTAGGAGTTGCCAGCGGCGTCGGTAGCCAGCAGCAGCGAAGCAAGTGAGACCACTACCGCGACGACCTGGAAATACAACGGCATTTGATTGTTCTCGGAGGAAGACGATAGAGGAATGACGGAGGCGTGGATCTCGTCTGTCGTTTTGAGACGTTCGGTTCTGCTCATTATGGGCAAAACTCCTGAGGATGGCGCCTAAGAGTTTCCAACAAAACAGCACCGGTTTCAGCAGCACGATCCCACAGCCGCAATAGCCTGTCTGGCATAATGTTCTGCTTGACATTCATGGTCGACGAAATTGCCTTTGATCAACAGCAACGAAGAAAGCGTCAAGAAAATCGACGGCATGTAGCACGAAATGACACAAGACCCACGCCCAGAATGACGGTGTGGAGGCATGCGCGTTTTTGCCGAGTGGCCGACAAATTGCAGCATTCAGAGCGGGCTGGTTGCCTCCAACACGTCGCTGCAATATCTTTTGGCACAACAATGATCACGAGCTTTGTCGTTGGTCGGGTAGAGCAGTGCCGTCCGTAAGCTTCTTCCGTTCCAGCTGCAAAGTGTGAGAATCTCGCCAACCACGTTGGTCTCTACTGCGGCCGCTGCGATTGTACCTCTCGAAGGACCTGCTTGGACAGCACCACTTGGCTTTCGGCGAGGTCAATGAAGGAAAGTCCGCCGGAACTGAGCTTCCGGTCGGTGTTTTGGCTCGTTACCAATGCACATCTCGAGGCGATTTCCTGCACAACTAGTCAAACGCAGGACAGCTGTGCGCTTCTTTTGCCTTTGACCGCAGCAAGTGCAACGCGGACGACAACGAAAATCCTCGACGATTGGCTTGACCTCCTACAGGCTTTAGTAGATCCCGCTTGCTGGGTTAGAAAGCCATGCTCCAGTCGCTTACCGCTAGCCGAGTGCAATCAGCACTCGTGATATTGCTCTGCAGCCAAGACCCAAAGCTTCTCTCAAAATGACGAGGTGGTTGACACTTTTGGTTCTTGCTTTCGTGTCGCCTCTGGTTGTGGCCAACAACACGTACCCGATCGTACTCGTCCACGGCTTCGGTGGGTGGGGTCGCGACGAACTCTTCGGTATCAAGTATTGGGGCGGTGCTCAAGGTGACATACAAGAAAAACTTATCGACCAGGGCTACACAGTGTTCACAGCATCCATCGGTCCATTCTCGAGCAATTGGGACCGCGCTTGCGAGCTCTACGCGCAGATCAAAGGAGGTCAAGTGGACTATGGGGTCGAGCATTCAGCAACGCATGGGCACGCTCGGTTTGGCAAGAACTACACGGCCTTGTATCCGCAGTGGGGTGAGACCAATTCTGATGGCTCCGTGAACAAGATCCACCTCGTCGGCCACAGTATGGGCGGTCAAACCGTTCGGATGTTAGCGCAGATGCTCGAGAAAGGAACGGTGGGCTCCCCAACCGAGGAAGAAGCAGCGACCCACCCGCTGTTCGAAGGCGGCAAGAATTGGGTGCACTCGATCACGACGATCGCGTCGCCCAACCAAGGCACAACTCTGGCGGACGGGTTCTCGATCATTGGCGATGCGATGAAGGACGCGATCGCTGCCACGTTGAGCATCATTGGCGTTGCGGGGGACAGCACCGCTGCGGTCTTTGACGCGCAGCTGGGTCAGTGGAATGTTTCTTCAAGAGCTAACGACGAATCGATCCGGGACTACTACGACCGCATCATGTCGAGCAGGTTGTTCGACCCGTCGTTCAAGGACACTTGTCTCTGGAGTTTGTCTGTGGCTGGCGCTGCTGAGGAGAGCACGTGGGTCGAGACGTTAGACGATGTCTACTACTACAGCTACGCCACCGTCGACACGTTCGCATCGGTCAATTTGAGACTCGAGAAGATTCAGCTGCCGAATCCGTTTACTATGAACCCCGCGTTCGGTGAGCTTTCGGTGTTTCTCGGCGGTCGATATGCGCCTGATGAGCTAAATCTCACGACGGAGTGGCAGCGGAACGACGGCATCGTCAACACATTCTCCATGAGCCATGACGGTGTTGGTGAGCTGGTGACGTTCAACGGAACATCGCAAGCTGGCAGGTGGCACCAAATGAAACAGCTCACGGGCGTGGACCACATGGACGTCACGGGCTTCTCACTGTTTTCGAAGATCATGAGCGTGTATTCGTCACTTGCTCAGTTGTTGGCGAGTCTTCCAGTGGATATGGAAGCGCGGAGTGTCGTGCACAACAAAATGGTCCACAAGACAATCACCAATGCTATCTCTTCGGTTGTGTCGGAACGATCGAGCGTACAGACTCAAGAAGACATCGAGCAGCTCTGCGCGAGTCCCGCCAACAAGTATGCCGGAAACAACTGCCGACTGATACTCGGTCAGCATAACGCAACGGTACTGTGGTTGAAGAGTTCTTATCAGCGAAATAGTGAAAGTCTAGGAACTCAACAGACTGGTTGTCGATCACGCCTGTGACGATAAACTCGGTGGGATGGTGTCAATAGAATGCAGCAGACGCAGGTCCACAAAGAGCAATCGCGAATGGGATTGACAAATTGGATTCATGGGGATCGATAGAGGACATGGAAGTGCCATTTCTCTTAGTCCCACTCGCCCCAGTCCTCACCACGCTTGCTGGCGTCCTCGTGGGTTGCCGGAGTCGTCTCCTGCTTCTTAGCATCAGGTGATGCAGTTTCCGGCACGATCTCATCGTCATCGTCGCCCCAGTCCAGCGAGTCTTCCTGTTCAGCAGCTGCTTCATCTCCCTCGTCCAGCTTCAGATCAGCCAGAGAGCTCGTCGGCTCTTTCAGACCAGCCGAAGCATTCGGCGAGGCGGATCCTTTCGAGGACGTCGAGTCCTTCCGCTCGTCCAGTTCGATCCAGCTCTCGCCATCGCTGGACGACGGTGGATTAGCTGCAGGAGTTGAAGTGCCAGTCGGCGCCTTCTCTTCCTCTTTGGCCTCTTCGTCCGGGAAGAATTCCTTCTCAGTCTTCTTTGGAGAGTCGACATCCCAGCCAAGTTCCTCCTCACTGTCGTTCAAAGCTAACACAACAGCTAAGTACAGTAGTTGACAACTACCAAGCTTGTAGTACGTACCATGCTCCAGCAAGTCCGCTCCGCGCTGCTCTTGGGCAGCCAGAAGCGAGGCCTTGTAAATGTAGTGCGCCCAGAACACGTCGGCCTCCACCACCGACGGCACCAGCTCCGTGAACTTGGTGCCGACAGTCGGGTAGTTCTCCAGCACTTCTGTCTGGATATCGGTCAGTTCTGCAGCTGGGATGGTCAGTTTCCACTTCTCGAACGTCTCCACGTCAATGGGAGGCTCGATGTAAGTGTCCGAGTCCTCCTGCAGCGCCAGTAAGCGGAATCGCCGCGCACTGAGCTCGCTCTCGCTCAGTTCTTCGTCTTCGTACAGTGTATCTCCAGTTAGAGTGCCTAGAAACTCGTCTGCCGAGTTCAACAGCTTGGAGCCCATGGCTTCCAGAGACTCCAGACTGGTCCCCACGCTCAACGAGCCCAACTTGCTGCCGACCGTCGAGCCCACCTGGTTCAGCGAGCCAAGTTTGCTGCCGACCGTGGAGCTCACCGAGCCCAGCGTGCTGCTAACGTCAAAGGAGAACAAAGAGTTCTTCAACTGTACTAGTGGGTCCTCCATGGGCATCTCTTCCGGGTCCACTACTGTCTCGTCCTGTTTGTCATCCTGTTTCTCCTCGTGGTCGTCGTCGCTCTTCGCTTTGGCGTCTTCTCCGTCCTTTGACTGTTTCTCCACACTCTGTCGACGCTCCTCCATGTTTTGCCGAACTTGCTTGGACAACTCCGCCACGTCCTGTCGATATTATAATGATAATAAACATAATTTAGTTTTTACACCGGCCTTTTCTTATAGATTGTTGAGCCTTACCTCCTGTACAATAGAGGTGAAGTCTTGGAGGTCGGAACTGAGCGTCGTCATGGCCTCCGCCGACTAAGAAACAAAATATTCCAAGCAAGTTAGTTAAGAAGACTGGATTTCATAAGGAGAATCGCCCACGACGCGCAAGAAACGCGTTCTTTTGGGCTGTGGGCAAGGTGGGAAGAAGATTAGCAGTCAGACCTTGTCCTTGATGGCGTTAACCACCGAGTAGAAGCTGCTGAACGACATGTCTGGCGTGGCGCTTCTTCACCTCCTTTACTTGGATGCTTCTTCGAGACTCGATTAAGAAATCGTATAAAATACGAAATAAAAAACGTTTTTCTCAGCTAGTTGAAGTCACTGACGGATGTGCCTTGGAACCAACGACCAAAAGCTCTGGGCTTGCTACACGCTTGGAAATTTGGCGACTGCCGATGACGCAGTTGATGGTCTCGAAAGTGCCATCATCACTACGCGAGCTGACAGAGATATCTGTGCTGTAAGTTAAGGTGTGGAATTCTGCATATTTAGGCCACCTGGACAAACATCAAGGCCTCCATACTGCGACTGACAGTGAGGAGTCAGCTGCGGAAAAGTGATCAGAACGCTTTCATTGCTATCAGGACATGCTTCACGACGAGTATCCCCTCTGAAGCAACATATGCTGATGACAAGCTAGGAGACCCCATAGTCGTCTTGAATCACGACGACTCGTGATGAGCCAAGAGAGACCTCCGCCCCAGATCCTCTGTGTGTCTGCTTCGTCGTTCATATCCCTCCATGGACCGTCAACCGTGTGTCTTTCGAGGCCCTCACAGTAGGCGCTAACGAGGATGGTTGGTACCCTCTAGCAGTATCGAGACTGTCGATCTGGGCGGGAATGCTGCTTGTTCGTCTCGAGTAATCCATGCAGGGCCATCGTTCCCCGAAGCGACGACCTTATCGACCTCTCGGTCCATACCTGCCATTATCCAAGTTGCTTCAGCGTCCGCAAGAGGAAATGCTGCGCCACTCACTATTCACGTCAATATTGCTGTCACTTGCCTTGGTGTTGGCCATTATTGACTCCACCTTTGCTACTGGCAACTCCTACCCGATCGTGCTGGTCCACGGCTTCTCCGGTTGGGGTCGAGACGAACTCCTCGGTTTCAAGTACTGGGGCGGTCTGCAAGGCGACTTCCAACAAGAACTGGAGGCCCAAGGCTTCACCGTCTACACTGCCGTCGTCGGTCCCTTCTCCAGCAACTGGGACCGAGCTTGCGAGCTCTACGCTCAGATCAAGGGCGGCCAGGTCGACTACGGCGAGACGCACTCGACTCACTACGGCCACCACCGCTACGGCCGCAACTTCACGGGGTTGTATCCGCAGTGGGGCGAGACCAACGCCGACGGATCGATCAACAAAGTTCACCTCGTCGGCCACAGTATGGGCGGCCAAACGATCCGCATGCTGACCCAGATGCTCGAGAGAGGAACGACGGGGCCCCAGTGGAGGAGACTGCATCGACCCACCCGCTCTTCAAAGGCGGCAATAGCTGGGTGCACTCCATCACGACAGTGTCGACGCCGAACCAGGGCACTCTACTCGCAGATGGGATTTCCTCCATCAGTTCTAGTGTCTTCGACTTGATTCCAAGTGTGTTTTCCGTTGTCGGGATCGCGGGGGATGAATCCTCTCTCGTCTACGATGCCAAGCTGGATCAATGGGGGATCACTGCAAAGCAAGACGACGAGACTTTGTCCCAATACTTGACGCGCGTATTCTCCAGCAGCATCTTCGATTCGGGATCCAAGGACGTGTGTCTTTGGAGCTTGTCAACAAGTGGAGCGACTGAGGAGAACACTTGGGTGACCACTCTGTCGGACGTGTACTACTACAGCTTCGTCACTATCGACTCGTACTCGACGGTCGACTGGCTACTGCGCAAGATTTCGCTGCCAAACGTCTTGACGATGCTGCTCCCATTAGATGTCATCTCGGTCTTCTTGGGTAGTCGATACGGTCCCAACCATGGCTTCTCCACCGACTGGCAACCCAACGACGGCGTTGTCAACACCATCTCAATGGCGAGCGACTCCACCGGCACGGTCACTTCGTACAGTGGGTCCTCTCAACTCGGCAAGTGGAATCAAATGACACAGCTCAGCAATGTGGATCACTTGGGGGTGATTGGAATCACTCTTGTTACTCAGATATTCGATCTGTACTCGGCACACGCAACGCTTCTCCAAGGCCTTCCAGTTAGTCATTCTTCTCGTCGCCTGGAAGGAGCAGCTGGCACGGACGCTGCAGCAGGAACTCTTGAACTGGCCATCCTCTCGCTGGCCGCAGCCTCCACAAACCTACAGAAACCTCAAGACCTGACAGGTCTCTGCTCAAGCCCCGTCAGCACATACGCACAAGCTTACTGCAGCAACTTGCTCGCCATCACCACTGGATCGACTCGGCACTTGCGCGGCTCAGCTTGAACTGTTAACGTCTTGAATAATTGCTTTTACTCGGTATCGTCCGTCAAGTTCTCGCTAGTGTGTCCTTTTGGCTTGACGTTTTCCTCTCCATTCTCCTGCAGTGCTTGTGTTCGTAGTCGCTTTAAACTTTCGGCGACGCGTTCTCTTTGTGTGCGCTGCGGGGGCGTTTCTCGCCGCTAACAAGCAGAGCGGCGACGTCGATCTTGCTGTTCGAGAGCGCAACTTCCAACGGCGTCTGCTTCATGTAGTCTTGCAGCGTCAAGCTCGCTCCTTGTCGAGAAACAGTCGCACAGATTCCTTCCGTCCGCGATACGCCGCCATCATCAATGGCGTTCGGTCCAGTCGGTCCACAGCGTCAATTAACGCTCCGTGCTTCATCAGCAAGCGGATCACTTCCACTCGATTCTCTTCGGCTGCAATATGCAGCGCCGTCCGTCCGTCGTTTGTCTTGACTGTCACGGACGCTCCTTTTCGACCAACAGCTCGATCATCTCGATGTGATTGCGCTGCGTCGCTGCCATAACGGGCGTCCACCCGCTACGGTTGCGTTTGTTTACATCGGCGCATGGGGTGCTGTTCACCAGCACTCGCACGGCGTCTATCTGATTATTGTACACTGCCTCGTGCAGTGCAGTGTCCCAGTCGCCATCGTAGGCATTGACACGAGCTTTTCTGCTCAGCAAGAGCTTCATGATCTCTACGTGGCCGTTCTGGGCTGCTACAGCCAACGGCGCCACTTCCACGTAGTGTTTGTTGAGCTTGGCGCCTCGATCCAGCAGGAGCTGGACCACCTCCATGTGGCCGCCCTCCGTCGCTAGAGTGAGTGCTGTATTGCCGTCTTGAGCCACCTTGTCCACGACACTTCTTTATCTAACAGAGCCGTCACTACGTCCACTTGCCCTGCTTTAGCAGCCAGCATCAAAGCTGTTCTACCAGGTGCGCAATTACCATTCAAGGCCACGTTCTCACTCTCCAGCAGCAGCTTCATCGCCTCCACTTGTCCGTTCAAGGCGGCGACTCCAAGAGCGGTGGTGCCGTCTTTTGACACGGCGTTCAAGGACTGCGGAGCTCTCTTGGCCAGAACTTTGACCAGACTCAGCAGCCCCTTCTCGACAGCCTGCATCAACGGCGTCACGCCTCGATTGTCGCCGATTGCGACGTCGGCATCGAAGTCCAGCAGTAGTTTAACGGCTCGCAGCTGCTGGCTCTCGATGGCCACGTGCAGCGCAGTGCAGCCGTCGGCTCGCTGCAAGTTGACGGACGCGTCGTTGACCAGCAGCAGCGTCATGATTTCCACAAAGTTCATGCGCGCCGCCTGCATCAAGGCCGAGCAGCCGCGAGAGTTGACCTCGTCCAGCTTGCAGTCGTGCGAGAGCGCCTGGCGAACGAGCCGGAGGTCGCCCTTGGTAGCCGCGGTAACCAGCTCCATCAGTCGTTCTTAGGATTTTCTGTCTGCTGACCATTTGTGTAGCCATTTTTTCGGGTGCTTTGTCGACTAGCAGCGTTGGCTTGTGCTACATGAAAAGCTTGACCATTTCACGCAATTACTATTGCACAGCTATTGACCTAGTTCACGCGCAGTCTGCGTGTGGTGGTGGCTTCGCTAGACACACTGGTGTTGGTTGCAGTCTCAACGGTGGCGTTAGCTGTCGCGATGGTGTTGTTGACTAACGTCGTGTTGAGCATGTTGGCGCAGTAGTTCTCGGCGTACGTGTTGATGGGGTTTTCGCAGAGCGCTTCGAGGTTTCCTGAGTCTGCAAGCTGGCAGTCGCAGCGTTCAATGAAGAGATAGCGCTGTCCAGCTTGGTGGTGACCGTCGTGTTCTCCACCAGTCGACGAGACGAGGTCGAGTCGCTGGGGAGACTGTAGAGCAGCGCCATGTGGGCCTTGTACAGATCCAGGATTTGGTAGAGCAGCGTGATGCCGGTGACCCCCAAATGGTCCAAACCTGTGAGCTGCGTCATCTCATTCCACTTCCCGATCACCGACGAGCCGCTGAACGAGACGAGGTCGCCCACGTAGTCCTGGCTCATGGAGATGGTGTTGACGGCGCCGTCGTTGGGCTGCCAGTCGGTCGAGAGCCCCAACGTGTCGGGGCGTAGCGACTGCCGAGGAAAATGGATGTGACGTCGAGAGGCAGCAGCATCGTCAACACGTTCGGGTACGAGATCTTCTGCAGCTTCAAGTTGTAAGTGGAGAAGGTGTCTTTGGTAGCGTAGCTGTAGTAGTAGACATCACTGAGCGTCTCGACCCACGTGCTCTCCTCCTTGGCCCCCGACACCGACAGACTCCAAATGCACAGATCCTTGTAGCCAGAGTCGAAGATGTCGCTCGCGAACACTCGGTCGATGTACTCTTGCAGCGTCTCGTCGTCCGTCTTGGCGGTGATCCCCCACTGGTCCAGTTGGGCATCGTAGATCATCTCTGCGTTCTCGCCAAAGATGCCGAGGAAATTGATGACCGTTACTAGCAGGTCCTTGACGGTGTCACCGATCTCGGAAAACCCGTCGGCCAGCGTCGTGCCCTGGTTGGGGGTCGAGATGGTCGTGATCGAGTGCACCCAGTCGTGTCCACCTTCGAACAGAGCACTGGTAGACGACGTCTCCTCCACCGGGGCCCCAGTCGACCCCTGCGAGAGCAGTTGGGCCAACATCCGAACGGTCTGGCCGCCCATACTGTGGCCAACCAGGTGAACCTTGTTGACCGATCCGTCCGAGTTGGTCTCCCCATTCGGGATATAGTCCCGTGTAGTTCTTGCCGTAGCGGTCGTGGCCGTATTTCGACGAGTGTTCGACTCCGTAGTCCGTCACCCCACCCTTGATCTGCGCATACAGCTCGCAGGCACGGTCCCAATTGCTTGAAAACGGCCCGATCGAGGCCGTGTAGACCGTGTAGCCCTGTGCCTCAAGCTCTTCTTGAAGGTCACCTTGGATGCCGCCCCAGTATTTGAAACCCAGTAGCTCGTCGCGACCCCAACCGGCGAAGCCGTGCACCAGAATCACCGGGTATGTGTTGGTAGCATGTACAATTGCCGCATTCAGCAGCAGCAACGCGAGACTGAGCAATGTCCGCATCCTCTTGTCGACCCTTGTTGGACTTCACCCGCAGTAGATTGAAGAATGAGTAGTGTGGCAAGGTCGCCTTTGCTCTCGGTGGGCCTGGAGGGATTGGAAGGACGTCACGGTCAAGTTGGTCGTGACGAGCAAGAGAGCTGCGTGGCTAGCTCCATCTCGTGCAAGGAAAGGTTGGGAAGTCGTAAAGTGCAACGGCGGTGATGGCTCGGAGCGGCAAAGACGGGAGGCTCTTCATGGCAAGCACTTGCAGGATCACAAAGCGCAGCCACCTGTTCCCGCAGAATTTCAGCAGCAAAGCTCAAAAGCTGGTCTGCTACTCAGGCTGAGTGGCCACAGCTCGCATCTTGGTCACCACGTTGGTAGTCCTTGCCGTCATGGACTGCACGCTGCTCAGACGTTGGTGCTGCTTGGGGTACGGACACCACCGAGATAATCAACCGGGAGTAGCTTTTCCGTAGAGGCCGCTTGTGCGCTCGAATAGGCAGCATTGACGACTGTGATTGCTGAGAGCAGCGTCAGAGCCCAATCCCGCGGGCGAAATTCCATCCTGCACGCTTTGCACGGGTTTCACCACGTCGGATGGCTGCCAGTGGCTGGCTGGTGATCACCATTCTCGCCATATTGCTGGAGGGAAGCGGACGCGATGGCAAGCCGCAGCCAAGTGTGCGTGTCCTGTGGGACCGCGGACCCGTTACTGCTGCGACTCGAAGCTCCAGCCGTTGCGGTGTCAAACGCGACTCGGAAGTGCCGTTGACAAGAATCCGGAAGTCTTCCTGCCAACGCTAACACTGCAGGGCCCAACGTACATCGTCGTGGTCTGGCTCCTCATGTTGAAGAGCTCAAGAGTTCGGAACATGTCAAGAGTCAGCAGCTGATCCGGCACATCAAGGTTTCGTCTGCTACAAGGGACACTAAACCTTCAACGTGAGGCGTGGCATTTCAAAATGATACGGTCCTTCTCGACAGACTCTGCGTTCTACCCTCGCAGCCGACGTGTGGTGGGGGCAGCCTTGAGCATGTGGGTGCAGTAGCTTTCGGCGTACGAGTTCTTGGGGCTCGTGCACAGCGTTTCGAGGTCGCTCTTGGTCTCCACACTCGTCGTCGCGGCAGTCAGTGACAAGATGGCAGCGTCGAGCTTCTCCACGGCAGCAGGTGAGTCGGCCAACCGTCGAGATGCCGTCGTAGGTAGACTCGTCAGCAGCTTGGCGTGGGCCTCGTACAGATCCAGCACCTGCGTGTGCAGCGTGATGCCGGTCACCGCCAGGTGGTCCAGCCGATTCAACTGAGGCATCGTGTTCCACTTGCCGATTTGCGAAGACCCGGCAAACGTGACGGAGGTGCCCACTCCGTCTGAGCTCATGGAAATGGTGTTGACGACGCCGTCGTTCGGCTGCCAGTCCGTAGAGAGCTTCAGTGTGTCTGGGGCATAGCGACTGCCAAGGAAAATCGCGAGCGGATCCAACGGCAGCAGCATCGTGAGCAGATTCGGCAGCGATACCTTGCGCAGGAGCAAGTCGCGCGTGTCGTACGTGTCGATGGTGGCATAGCTATAGTAGTAGACGTCGCTCAGCGTCTGCACCCACGTGCTCTCCTCCTTGGCACCGGGGTTGACAAGCTCCAAAGGCAAACATCTTTAAAGCCCGAGGCAAAGATGCTACTAGAGAAGACCCGGTCAATGTACGTCTGCAGCGTTTCGCCGGACTGTTTGGTGGTGATTCCCCACTGATCCAGCTTGGCGTCGTAGACCATTTTGGCGCTATCTCCCAGAATGCCCACGACGTTCAACACTCCGGCAAGAAGGTCCTTGACCGAGTCGCCGATCTGCGAGAAGCCGTCGCCCAAAGTTGTGCCCTGGTTCGGTGACGCGATCGTCGTGACTGAGTGCACCCACGTCTTGCCGCCTTTGAACAGCGTGTGCGTCGATGGATCCTCCTCGATCGGTGCCCCCGTCGAGCCGTGCTCTAGCAATTGGGCCAGCATCCGGACGGTTTGGCCGCCCATGCTGTGGCCGATGAGGTGAACCTTCTTGATGGAGCCATCGGAATTGGAGTCACCCCATTGCGGATACAGTCCGGTGTAGTTGCGACCATAGCGGAGGTGGTTGTGCGCAGCCGAGTGTTTGATACCGTAGTCCACCCGACCTCCCTTGATGATCGTGTACAGCTCGCAGGCACGGTCCCAATTGCTCGAGAACGGACCGACGGCAGCAGTGTAGACCGTGTAGCCTTGTTTCGTCAGTTCCTCTTGGAAGTCTCCTTGGATGCCGCCCCAGTATTTGAAACCGAGCAGTTCGTCACGACCCCAACCGGAGAAGCCGTTGACCAGGATGATCGGATACGAGTTGTCGGCTAGCGACTTGGACGGTGATACCAACGCGAGGACCAACAGCGTGGCGAGACGTAGAAGTATCGACATCCTCGATAGGTGAATGGAGTGCGGACGTCGAAGCGAATTCGGAAGTGAGGACTGCGGCGGATGAACAATCCTTCATTCCCTTCGGACAGCAAGACGACTCGGACGTGAGGGAAGTCGGCTGCATGGCAAGTTGCACTTGCATGGGACGTCTCGCCTTTGGCAGCGGCGATGTGTATCAGCGCAGCATTTCACGGACATGCACGGCAACCAAGATTGGCGACCACCTGGCAAGCATGGGGGTTCAAGGTGTCACTCCAGTCGCGAAGGTGGCCGCTGGTTGACATCCGCGTGAGTTCAACGCCGCCCAGATGTCACTGAGATGGCCGTGCGAGAGTAACGGTGGAAAGCACCCCAGGTCGGCCTGCAGCAGCCTCGGAAGGGTCTTCTACACCACTGAGCTGGCTGCGTACACCCAAGCCGTCTCTGGTCGAATACACCTCCAGATTGGCTGGCAGTTCCCTACGATCATCCTTCTGCACCCTCTGGCTGTGCTCCATTATACCCCTCTCAAAAATGCTTTGACGTGTGAAGGTAAATTTATGTATGCCTTTCAATTTCCTACAGTGCACCTTAAAAATATCTGGAGTTCGGTCGAGAACACCGTCAGGAACTGCTGCAGGTTTATAACGATGGGAGTCGCATTCTGACTACTTCCAGTGAAATCCAGACTTTGGTTCCTGTTGCAGCAGGACCCCTCAGCTCAACAGTGTCAGCTCCCAGCGTGCTCGTCGATTGAGACTTCTCAACATCTCTTCTTGGAATGTCCGCCCTCAGCGGCAATATGGTCCTTGATTTGGTCTGACTGGGAGACATTTTTCGTCGGACAACTCACGTGGACCTTGGCTGTACTCCCGCACAAACTCCTTTTCGTACAACATTGGAGGCAACACCACGACATATTAATTATTCTCTGGAATATGCTACGATGTATAGTTCTCCACCATCGCTGGACTGAACGCATTACGGTATGCTTTGAAGACGGCACTCCAGAACCCAAAGCGACAGCTCTGGTCGCGATATATGCAACATTTGGAGCACACGTTCGCAGACGCCTCAGAACCGCAGACCGGAATCTACACCAGCAGTATCACACCATTCTGCGCCGACTAAAACAAACATCACATTTCGGCAACTTCATCAACTGCAACCCAGACCTATTTCGCCTCCGACACGTTCAACTTCACGCTGCCCAACTCTCTGGCGTTGTATTCCAAGCCTTCGCAGATTGAGGACTCGCAAATAATCGGTAATCGAAGCCCCCCTAATATCTGCGCAGAACAAACGTGGAGAATAATCTGCATCAGCTGCTAGGAATCGTCGCTGAAGTCGACAACTGCGGTGCGATACATCTCCCGTGTAGTCCTTGGACAGTAGATAGTCGTCGTTGCATTCTGTTAGCCACCACGAGGCTGTTGTAGCTAGGTGGGGAGCCTCTGGCAAACGGCGCTGGGATCACGGAGGCTCCTCGTGGTAGGAAGGAAACAATCGACACGTGAATGCGTTGCCAGGATCAGAACGAGGCTGGGCAGAATGTATAGATCATCTTATGGACACTGTACACCATCGCATTCAAGTCATTGTTCTCTCTGGGACATGATCCAAGGAGCGTATTTTGGGATCGTGCTTTACGATTACTGGTTCTCGTTATTGGGATCGCGCTCACGATATACACGTAAGCGTCTTACAAGATGCTGTACCAGAACTGTGTGGTGCTAAAACAACCATTAACCTGCCGCTTCATTTGAGTTACTCAAGAGGGACGACGTACTGCGGCAGTTTGCATTCCGCAAATTCCCTCCAGTCCCCAAGACCCCACAACCAACGTCCAGCCATGCGTCTCTCCAACACGACCATTGCCGTTCTTGCGGCCGTCATTCTTGCGGCCGTCGTTCTTGCAGCCGTCTTTCTTGCGAATGACACAGCAGCGAAGGCCGATCAGTCGAACGTTGTCCATTCCTCGCCTCTCGTTGGCGAGAAAAAGCGATTTCTTCGAAGCCACTACACGACAGACGACGAAGACAAACTTCCCGACCACGACAAAGAAGAGAGAAAGTTGGTGTGAACGGCGCGTTGAAGCTGCAGGAGTTGCAGGACGATCAAGGTGTTCGGAAAGTCCGTGGATGAAGGGCCCCAAATGTGCGTCACGAAGTACGAAACATCTCTATGTATATGACGTTAAGAGGCGAAGCACGCTCCACAACGCCGCCCAAAGGAGGTCGCGATAGGCTGTAAAAGAAAACTCGTTTACTAGTACGATAACAACAAAGAGAGGTTACCATTCAACTTTACGTAAGAGAGAGTGAGTGAAAGGCATTAGCAGATTATTGGAGTTCGCACGCTGCTATTCTGATGAAAGTCTAGCAAGTTAGATCGTCTGCGAGGCTTGCTGTTTTGCTACAACTGCATCTGCGGAAACGACAGTAAATTCGCAAAAGAAAAGGTAACTGTCTGAATGTTGACCAAGGTTTCGCGGAGGTATGTAAGTAGTTACTCGAACGCGTGTTATCTCAACGTTTATTTCTTCCAGTTTGGCCAGAAATTTCACTGCTAACGATTCTGCTCGTGGTGGAGTTCCCCACTGTACTGGGACGAATTGTTCAAGGCCATGTTGAAGTGACAGCAACTCTCGATCTTTGTGTTTTGCTCGGGCATCCATTTCTAGTCGCTTGTGTATATTTTTAAGGTATGTTTCACTGAAGTCTTGTCAGGCTCTGCTGGGGCAGTGCTATCTTATCCCAGTCGTGTTGGAGTGTGCACAATGACCTTCCATGGGTTGCCATTGATCTACACATCGGTAAGCGATCCATCCCCCACTCCTGTAAAGTCTTCTTGAGATGTACATGTAAATTCCAGGCTACTAGTCCAATAGTGATCTTCTATCGACATCATTATGTACAACAACTCTGGGACACATTGCTATCTCGGACGAAAGGAAGCTGTGCGACTGCTTGTCGACGAAGGAGCGAGCTTGACGCTGCAAGACTACATGAAGCAGACGCCGTTGGAAGTTGCGCTCTCCAACAGCAAGATTGACGTCGCCGCTCTGCTTGTTAGCGGCGAGAAACGCCCCCGCAGCGCACACAAAGAGAACGCGTCGCCGACAAGTTTAAAGCGACTACGAACACAAGCACTGCAGGAGAATGGAGAGGAAAACGTCAAGCCAAAAGGACACACTAGCGAGAACTTGACGGATGATACCGAGTAAAACAATTATCAAGACATTAACAGTTCAAGCTGAGCCGCGCAAGTGCCGAGTCGATCCAGTGGTGACGGCGAGCAAGTTGCTGCAGTACGCTTGTGCGTATGTGCTGGCGGGGCTTGTAGCAGCTTTGTGCTGCGAGAGAGTGTCAAACAGGAAAGTAGAAGACTTGCGCAGTTGGAGGTAAAACTCAAAGTAAGATTCCCATGGCTTAACCACGCCTTACTACATGTACACGTGCCGAGCACGAGGAGGAAGCTCTCAGCCTAAACCCCTTTGACCACACAAGCCATCCATCCATCTTGTGAGCCTATTCCCAGCTATACTAGGACACGACCATGACATGAGTGACCACCGAGAGAGGTAGAGCGACATCTCCAGTCGGCAACTCTCATAGCTTGAGCAGAGACCTGTCAGGTCTTGAGGTTTCTGTATGTTTGTGGAGGCTGCGGTCAGCGAGAGGATGGCCAGTTCAAGAGTTCCTGCTGCAGTGTCCGTGCCAGCTGCTCCTTCCAGGCGACGAGAAGAATGACTAACTGGAAGGCCTTGGAGAAGCGTTGCGTGTGCCGAGTACAGATCGAATATCTGAGTAACAAGAGTGATTCCAATCACCCCCAAGTGATCCACATTGCTGAGCTGTATCATTTGATTCCACTTGCCGAGTTGAGAGGATCCACTGTACGAAGTGACCGTCCCGGTGGAGTCGCTCGCCATTGAGATGGTGTTGACAACGCCGTCGTTGGGTTGCCAGTCGGTGGAGAAGCCGTGGTTGGGACCGTATCGACTACCCAAGAAGACCGAGATGACATCTAATGGGAGCAGCATCGTCAAGACGTTTGGCAGCGAAATCTTGCGCAGTAGCTAGTCGACCGTCGAGTACGAGTCGATAGTGACGAAGCTGTAGTAGTACACGTCCGACAGAGTGGTCACCCAAGTGTTCTCCTCAGTCGCTCCACTTGTTGACAAGCTCCAAAGACACATGTCCTTGGATCCCGAATCGAAGATGCTGCTGGAGAATACGCGCGTCAAGTATTGGGACAAAGTTTCGTCGTCTTGCTTTGCAGTGATCCCCCATTGATCCAGTTTGGCATCGTAGACGAGAGAGGATTCATCTCCCGCGATCCCGACAACGGAAAACACACTTGGAATCAAGTCGAAGACACTAGAACTGATGGAGGAAATCCCGTCTGCGAGTAGAGTGCCCTGGTTCGGCGTCGACACTGTCGTGATGGAGTGCACCCAGCTATTGCCGCCTTTGAAGAGCGGGTGGGTCGATGCAGTCTCCTCCACTGGAGCACCCGTCGTTCCTTTCTCGAGCATTTGGGTCAGCATGCGGATCGTTTGGCCGCCCATACTGTGGCCGATGAGGTGGACTTTGTTGATCGATCCGTCGGCGTTGGTCTCGCCCCACTGCGGATACAACCCCGTGAAGTTGCGGCCGTAGCGGTGGTGGCCGTAGTGAGTCGAGTGCGTCTCGCCGTAGTCGACTTGGCCGCCCTTGATCTGAGCGTAGAGTTCGCAAGCTCGGTCCCAGTTGCTGGAGAAGGGACCGACGACGGCAGTGTAGACGGTGAAGCCTTGGGCCTCCAGTTCTTGTTGGAAATCGCCTTGCAGACCGCCCCAGTACTTGAAGCCGAGGAGTTCGTCTCGACCCCAACCGGAGAAGCCGTGGACCAGCACGGTCGGGTAGGAGTTGCCAGTAGCAAAGGTGGAGTCAATAATGGCCAACACCAAGGCAAGTGACAGCAATGTTGACGTGAATAGTGAGTGGCGCGGCATTTCCTCTTGCGGGCGCTGAAGCAACTTGGATAATGGCAGGTATGGACCAAGAGGTCGACAAGGTCTTCGCTTCGGGGAACGATGGCCCCGCATGGATTACCCGAGACGGACAAGCAGCATTCCCGCTCAGATCGACCAACTATCTTCGTTGGCGCATTCAGTGCGGGGGCATCGGAAGCCAAACCGTTGATGGTCCATGGAGAGAGACGACCGACCGACCGTCCGACGGAACCAGACACCAAGATTTGTGGGATCTGCGGGCCGAGGTCTCTCAACTCATCGCAGTCGTCCTAGCTCGCCATCAGCATCGATCTCCACCCCATGAAGCTCGCTTGCCAATTCAATGCCCTTACCGGGAAACTTGTCACTTCCGCTCACCAATTGCCCCGCCGCTGCGTTGCCACGAACTACACCGAGACACCACACACCGAGACTGAGAGAGCTAGATGACACAGCTCTGTTCGACGAAAAGCTCTTGTTTCCCGCCTTGGCAAGCGATATCTGCCGCTCCAGAGGGGACATATGCCAGCTGGAGCATGTCCTCACAGCGAAGACAGCGTTCTGGTCACTTTTCCGCAGCCGACTCGGCCTTGATCGCGCTGTCAGCTGCAGCATGGAGGTCTTGGCATCTGTCTCGACCAAGTCACCGCCAACCGTCTTGAAAGCGCAGCCGCAGCAGTTGCAACGCTGTGCCTCTTGCACCTTCTGCTAAGTCGGCTGGTCGCCTTATCCGACTTGGGTAGGGCTCACATGGGAGGCGCCGGTATCTTCGCGCGGACGAACTCGTTGGTCCCACCACCAATCCCAAAGCTTTTCTGGCGACGTCCCTGCGAAGCAACGGCGGGAACGACAGAGGATTTCCCCGCCGTGGACCTCAAGACGAAGCTGCTGCACCGCCCAACGTCGAAGGTAGCGCCACTGCCGTTTATGGCTCGCAGAGCCCGATCGTGTCGTCACTGCCGGCTCCTACGCCAAGGGGTTCATTTGTTCAAACCTTGAACACTGTGGTGTCGAAGATAAGCAAGCGAGAAAACCCTTTTTCGCTGTTGGCGTCAGGGACTCCCGATAGGCAATCGGCGACACCGAAAGCGCGAGGATTGGCGCCTTGTTACAGAGACCTGAAGGCGACCACACTGCCTCTCAGCGAGTACGGGGCTTCAAATCTGTGGTGTTCCTGGGACGCTTTGCGGCTGGGTGGACAGCATACTACACGCTTTGTCTCTGCTCGTGCCACCAGCAACAACAAATGACATCGATAGCGCTCCAGTACAAACAGCCGAAAGTGTTGAGCTGTAAGTGATCACAAGCGGAGCCCGCAAGTTTGCTGCGGGATATCCTCCCCAAGCCTCGTGGTACTTGTCAGTCGTCCGATCGCGGTGCTCCAGCCGATCACGGCTGTCTCCAGCGTCTCGCAGAGATCGCTACAAATGCAGCCGTTTTGTCCAGAGCCCGCACCTGCTGCGCCATTTGCGTAGCAACGACGGAAGGTACGCATTCCCGGACTTTCGCGCGGGCCCCACAACGGAACTCGCCGCCTCCAGTCCAACGAAAGAATAAAGCGGATTCAGAATGGGCGCCGGAGCTCTCATCGGCATCATCATCGGCGTGGTGGTGGTGCTCGGCCTCGCCGTCTTCTTCTTCTACCGCTACCAGAACGGCCAGCGCGAGGACGACGAGAAGCAGTTCACAAGGGACTACCCCGGCTCCAAGGTCATGGGCTCGGAGCACAATAATAACTCGGAGCCGACAGTGCAGAACACTCCGAGCGAGTACGACTTCACCACATTGGACGGGCCGTCCACGAAGGCCACACCGGACCCGCTCAACTCGTCCATCGCCATCCTGCACAGCAGCTCGCCCAGTCCGTCGCAGGAGCCGACGCGGTACAACTTCGATCCGGCGCAGTCCACCGTGAACGGCGCGGCGCCGTCCACGTCGCCGTTCCATAAGAAGGATGCGGTGCAGGCCTCCAGACCCAGCACCAGCAACTTTGAGGCCCACTCGATGGAGTTCAACGCCGCCCCGGCAGCTACGCCGAGTCCTACAACGAGTCGTACGCCGGCTCCTTCGCCGGGTCGATCGCCGGCTCGATGGCCGGGTCGATGGCCGGGTCGATGGCCGGGTCGATGGCCGGGTCCTACGCCAATTCGTTCTCCGGGACGTACAACGGACAGGAGTGCTCAACTCGTTCGACGGTAGCGTCGACGGGTTCGGTAGGGAGACGTCGGAGTTCGGCCGCGAGACGTCCGAGTTCGGTCGCGACACGACGGCGACGACCGTGTCGGAGGCTTTGGAGCGACAGAGTGAGGTCCCGGCCGAGGAATCGTCGCACTGGATGGACGACATGCGCGGCACCAACGACAGCTACGCTATGCTGGAGTCGGGCTCATTCGACCGCACATCGGCACTGTCGCGATTCTCCACCGATTCGGATATCACGAGCCGCCCCACGCAGACCTAAGCCAGAGGAAGGAAGAGATGTATCTATAGTAACTGGTTAGGACGCCGGCGGAGTTTTTCAATGCCGAATGCAAAAAGTTTTGAGGACCAGAAGGCGGAGAAACAATGGAGTCAAGTTGTCAACGTGCAAAAGTACTATGTATTTCGTTGCTCGGCTTGTGGCTGGCTCACAGTTTACCTACGGGGACCGACGCCACGCTTCGGAGTCGGGAAGTGGAGCGGCACCGACAGCACCACACGATGCACCTGCTTCTTGGATGCAAGCGATGAAGCGCTGCCGAAAACGGCCGCGTCGGCCTTGCCCTTTCGACCACACAGCCCAATTGACGGCAGTACGTCGTGAGCGACACGGCCGAGCGCTTCAGGTCGGAGCCGACCTCGGTCAGATCGAGACTGAAGTCGTTGGCAGTCAGCGCCACCACCAGAAGGTACAGGATCAGCTTGTCCTTCTTGGGTTTGGGCTGCAGGTACGTCGGGTAGCCGTTGCTGCCTTCCTCGACATCCGTAAAGAGCTTGAGGAAGTGACGCACCACCACGATCGGAATGCCCTTCTCTTCGCTCAGCACAGCCGCAGACTTGCGCAGCGGGAAGCGCGAGTTGAAAAAGTCGATCATGTATGCAATGTACACTACGAGGATGACCTTGTTGACGTCGTACGGTGTTGGCAGCGACAGAAGCAGACGCGTAGGCAGTGACGCCAAGTTCAGACTGGCAGCGTACTCGACCGCGCTCGTGCTGCTCAACGCCTCGATCACCTCCTCGGCCATAATCGTCAGCGAATCCATGACAGGACCATCCACAACTGTAAAACGAGACCGTTAGAGCCACCTTCCACAACAAACCAGTACAAATACTTACACTTGCGAAGGTCGTAGACGCGGTCGGGCGTGGGGGCATCGATGTCGCAGGGAGGTAGGATGGTATTCCGTGTCGTTGCCAACGCAGCCGCCTCCTTGGAGTAGTTGGCGTCGCGAGCACGCTCCTCCTCTTCTTTGCGCTTAGCCGCCGAGATTTTCTTCTGCAGCGTCTGCGAGACCGAAGCCGCGCCACTGATGTGCTCCAAGTCGACGATGTTCTCCTCGCGGTTCTTCTGCATGCGCTTGCTCTTCTTACTACCGAAGACCTCGACCAGGTCGCGTCTCTGCTCCATAAAGCTCTTGTCCTCGCCGCGGTTCTCGTCAATGTTCTCGGACGAGCCCTTGATGGCCTGCTGCATGACGTAGATCTGGTTGACGTTGCACAGCTTCACCTCCTTGGTGTTCTTGTCATACACGCCTACAGCATAGCTGGCGTCGGATCGAATAAAGAAAGATTAAATAACTAGCAGCAATTTACAAAGTTACTGCAATTGCTGCACCTGGAGAAGTCGTGGCTGGAGCCCAAGTAGCCAAAGTTGGCGCCTTGGTACGCCACTTTGTCGGAGCTGGAGATCACCAGCCGCTGCTTCTTGGCAGGATTCTCGAACACTTCAAAGGCCAAGTCTTTGCGCTGGTTCGGAGGCGGCGGGCCGTTGCGGAACGTCGCTGCAATGGACAATCGCAGTGGAGTCATAAGGTTAATTGGCCAATACGCTGCACTGATTTAACCGGTACGCACCTACGACGGGGGCGGCGCTGTCGAACGCTGGCTGGTGCTGCAGATGGACCTCGACGCGCTTGCTCATGGCTTGGTGGACGTACAGCAGTGCGCTTGACGTGCTATTGCTTGGACTGCAGCGCTTGCGTTGAAAAAGTTTTTATTCATTTTTCTCATGGGTTAAAACTCGGCTTAACCTTATAACTATCGAACATAACCTTATAACCAGCTGATTATCGCCGAGACGAGGGCAAGATGAGTGACGCCGACGCCATGACGGCGAGTCTGAACCTCATGCGCCGCATGCCCCCGCGCGAGGTGGAGACGGACGTGTACAACCTCACGCGTCTGGCGCCTTCCCTGGCCGACGACCTGTACCAGCGCGTGGATCAGCCGCTGCAAGTGGCCGTAGACCCCGCCAACGGCCGCAAGTACCTCCTGTGCGACTACAACCGCGACGGTGACTCGTATCGGTCCCCGTGGACCAACCAGTACGATCCAGCAGTTAATGACGGGGAAGGGTTCTATCCCTCCGAGACCCTACGAGAGCTGGAAGTGCAGGCCAACGAGATCTTCGACTCGTACAGGGAGCTCTACTACCAAGGAGGCATCTCGTCCGTCTACATGTGGGACCTGGAGCCAGGCTTCGCGGCCTGTTTCTTAGTAAAGAAAGATGTGGTGGACCAACGTTTTGTTGAGAAAGGCTCGTGGAACTCCATCCACGTCATTGAAGTGCAGGAAGGCAGCGACGTGGTGGACAAGGGCGTCAAGAAGGCTACGTACCGCCTCACGACGTCCGTGCTGCTGGCCATGAAGGTGAAGCGGCCGGAACTCGGAGACTTGACGTTGGACGGCACGCTCACTCGCCAGACGGAGCGCACCATGGAGTTCGAAGACCAATTCGACCACGTGTCCAACATGGGACGGATGGTCGAGGACATGGAGATCGACATGCGCTCGAGTCTGGACGGACTGTACATCTCCAAGACGCGCGAGGTGGTCAACGGCATGCGCAAGCTGCAGCAGGGACCCATTGCAGCCAACCCGTTTGTCGGGGAACTGACCGGCGCAGTGCTTAAACATGGCCTCAAGAAGGCGCAGGAGGAGTAGGAGTCGCCATTTGAAGTGTCCTGCAATCATACAGCTTGGTGTCTGTGCGAATTGTTTGCTTGTCAAGGCAAGAAATAAAAAAGTTATCGACAAGATTGATCGACGATTGCCCACCAAAGTGTCTGTCCGTTATGACGTGCCGCTCAGTCGTTTCCTGTGTGCAGCTTTACCCCGCCACCAGACAGATCGTGAAAAAGCGTGCTGCTTCACATAACATTTTGCCAAGCATGCCGCCTTCTGCCCGATCACCTCTGAGTGATTGTGTCAAGAATCACGACTCGGGAATCGACTTTGTGGTGCTCGACAACATGGATGAGGAATTGCACCCACACGAGAAAGAAGCAATTCCAGTTCTTCCGCTTCCGTCGACCATCTACATCGACTATGTCAAGCGGAGAATCGATCGCTGGAATGATGGAAACGTGTCGGCAGAGCTACTGGATGCGAGTTCGGAACTCCCTCTTGGGCTTCAAGCTGCCTTCCGAAGAAAAGTGCTGCTCGTATTCGCCTTACAGCTCTTTGGGGTGTGGCTGATCGTGGGGATCGCCACCTTCTACCCTTCCGTCCACGACAAAGTCATCCCAATGTTCGTCGACTTTAATCCTGCGTTGGCGATAATGTGCGGACTGTCAGCTGTTGCCATGCTCGCTGTCTTGTATTTTCATCGCACAAGATGCTGCATCAACGTGGTACTCCTACTGCTGTTTAGTGTCCTCCAGGCTGCCACCTTCGTCGGCTTGGAGGTGGTTTTCAAGACACAAATTGGTTTCTTTAACTGCGGCGCCACCTTCGCCTGGTCGTTTCTCATGGTCTTTGTCGTCGGCACTCGACTGAAAGACGACTGTGACGCTGACTGTCTTATCCCCGACCGACATCTCATCTCGCCACTAGTTGCTGGGGCGCTAGCGTTCCTAGTGGTAGCTTGCGCATCAAGTGTGCTGTTGGTGGTTTATGGCACACAATTCGTCACAGGCTCGGCCTTTGGATACTCGCTGCTGTTCCAGCTCGTGTTGCTAACTTGGTTTGCTTGGGACGCAAAGTGCATGTTCGAAGTGATGGCAGCGGATGAATACGCTCACGGCGTCATTTATCTCTACACGGACATCGTACTCTGTGTCGCAGCCTCAGTTACCATGACCGCTGCGGCGGTCGGATTCACGTCTCTGCTGGCAGTATTCAGTGATCTCGCGGACTGCTGGAATTGCTGCATTTGCGTTGTCAACGTGGGCGACCTGGCAGTGACGAGGACCAGGACGGCTAATTACAATTCTACGCCAGCAAGGACGAGGGAACATCGCCACCACAGTGCAGCAACTCGGGAAAACCGCGCCAGACTTGTACCAATGGAGCGTGTATGAATCAGTCGCCAGCCGTGCCGGCAAGCGATGAATATTGGGGCTCTACGCTTGGCTTTGTCAGGAAAGCGGACAGGCGACGGTATCGAAGCAACCGGGGAGGGTTTCGACGACTCATACTGATGTTGCACGCACTGCTCGATCAAGGCCGAGACGAATGGTAAACACGACGTTCGCTTCAACTCCACCCCTTAACCTGCAACTTCATACTTAATTCAAATTAAGTTCTCACCCCAAGTAGCAACCACATTTAATAATGCGACTGGAGCACTTTTTCCGGCATGGCGACGGCAACTTCTGCGCCGGCATTCGAGCACCCGACAACGCGAAACCGAGCGTCCAAGAAGACGAGGAAGCTCCGGACAGAGGTGTGCTGTACATCCACGGCCCCGCAGACTCCGGCCAGACGTCTCTGTTGCTACAGTACGGATTCACACAGGTTCAGACTGGCAAGGGGTGGCGTTGGTGCTGCGCGGAGATTCCGGTGCCTCTCAACAACCTGCGGCCGACTCGATCGTACCGTTAATTCCTTGTGCAAAGTGCGATCAGCCGGTGCAAACCGGCGAGGACAATGCAATCTGGCAGCAGATCCACATCAAGTACGTTGTTAAAAGTGTAGCCATTTTGCAATAGCTGATGTATGTTATTTGTTGGTAGGTACTTGAAGACAAGCACCGAGTTGCAACATTTCCTGTGCTCGTTGCACGTCGTGGCTAAGCAGACGTCGGTGTTGATCATCGACAGCTTTGAACAGTTCTTTCCGGATCAAACGTAGAGAAATCGTTTGACGGGTTTTATTCTGGTTATATGCTGAAACGTTGTTTTTTTTTTGCAGTGACATGGGGAGCGTATACCAGACCCTGGCGTACTTGCTAGATGCGAGAGAATATATGGAGGCGTCCACTGGATTTGGCGCCGTCGTGGTTGTGGGAAAGACGGATGCGTTTTTCCTCCGGGACCGACCGCGCCTTCGACGATGGTGCAAATTCTTGGAGATCCGTCCCGAAAAGGAACCGGAAGTGTTCTCTCTGCGTGAAGAGACTGAAGACAATGTTACTGTGGCTGATTCACAGCAGACACAGATCGAATACCAATTCTCGCCAGCTGAAGATAATGGAGTCTTCCAGTTACTTCACGTGCGGCATGGAGATGACGGGTAATAACTATTTGGGTTACTTGGTTTTCTTGTTTCTGTTTGAGGGTTAAATATCGCTAACCTATCGAATTTTCTACGTTACTTGGCATATCTTCACTCCCACAGGAAAAAATGTTCACTCTTGAGCAGCAGTGGGCACACTGGAGCCAGCTTCAGATCTAGTTAACTCCGTTGCTGCGGCTACAGTTGGAGAGACCGTCTTTTCTTGCTGTTCGGGGTTTCGACATCCGCAGCCTTAATAGGAGATGCTACCGGTGTGGTCGGTGCAGACGAGTTGCCGTCTTGGGATTTCTTTATCCATCCACTTGCTCGAAGCGTTTTCAGCTGGCATCAAACCCGAAAGTATTAGCATATCACATATCTGACTGCGTCTAACGTAACTTACCGTAGTGATGAGGTTTTTGACACGACTCGGGAGTTCGCAATTATCTCGAATACGCACCAGGACTGCGAAGTACTCGTCCATTGTCCGTCGAGAGGCTGGGCTAGATCCATCGAGCAGATCGCCAACCTAAACAGCCTCCTGTTAGCGCCAACTACCGGTAGTGATGACACTATTAAGCAAACCTGGGAAAGAAGACCGCACGCCGCCTCAATAATCTCTGTCTGCGGCTTCACTTCATCATCAAGCATCATTGCAATGCAGACGTGCATGATGTTCTCAGTCAGGAGCTGTCGCCGGAACAAATCCCCAACAAAGCCAACATTCTGAAGCATACACTTCCGCCGCCACGAGTGCTGCGATGCCCCATTATGCCCGTTGTTTCCGTTTTTGGATTTGCTCGAGTACGTGGGCTGGTCATCAGGCTCTTCGATCAGCGACTCGTAGCACTTGGTGAGCAGGATCCGCCGGAAGTTGATCGTTTTAGCGCCGTCCTTAAACTCTGGCGTCCGCTCCGACATACCCGAGCACAATTGCGCGTACGAATCACTTCAACGGAGACAAAATCAGTCCCAACCTAACACTTTTCAACACGATTCCTAGGCAATCTTACCTCAACGTTGGGTTAGCAATAGCGCGGTCAAACAGCAGGCCGATAATCTCTTGCAACGTATGCGTGCACGTGATCGTGATGGCCATGAACGCCTCCAGAATCGAGTCCACCTTGCCAGGACCGACATCGTCCAATAACCTGCTCAGCAGCAACCCAAATTCGTCACAACATGTACACTATCGCTCTTAGGATTGCAAACGTACGTGGCAATGCGTCGCTTTGCGGCGATTGCTTCTTCGACAGGGTTGACTGGCTCAATGGCAGGCGGTTTGCCGCCGTCGGAGGATGCAGCTCCATTCGCAGCGTCCTCCGCCGGAGGTCCAGTGTAGAGTCCCATGTTCATGGCGTACTCTGTGGGGTTGAAGTAGCACACCAAGGACGCGTCGTACGACAGGACGCCTCCCGCTTTCTGCTTCTTGTCCTTTTTGTTTTTGGCCTTGCTCTTCTTGTCGCCCATCACCGCGTCTGCACCGATCGTATCGGCCCAAGCAAAATCCTCCGGCATCATCTCGTACAGCGGTTGGAACTGCATTGCGCCATTAGTCCCTCCACAACCGTAAGTAAAAATAATATTAGAGTATTCTTTACCTTGAGCAGCTCCGCAATCGTGTACACCAGTCTCCCTTCACTTTCGACCCAAGTTGCTAGTCATCAAGTCCACTACTATTAGCTCCCAGCCAATAATATTAATAATAATAATAGTAATAAATATTTTACCTTGGGTGGTGTCGGATTTCGACACACGTCGGGAATGCCAGCGATGCGATGATCTCCAACCGGTTGGAACTACCACGTAAAAATAACAATAAGCTTCGTACTGTAAATTTCTCTCATGACTTCACGTACCGTCATCAAATACTCCTTGGAGTAGATGAACCTGTCGTGTAATGGCGAGTAGCCCTCCTACAGCATCGTGTTAGTATGAATGTCTTTAGAACAACGCAGAATATGTTATCCCTTACGTAAGAAATGGGCTCTCCGTCCTCCGTGACGTTCACGTCGTGGCCAAAGTCTGCGGCTCTCTCCAGCGCCGTCTTCCCATTGGCTGGCTCGGCCTCTTTCTTGGCTGGAGACGCCGCCGCTTCCTTCGCTGGAGATGCAGCTTCTGATTTGACTGGAGACGCCGCTGGGGCCGAGAAGCTGCGGCAAGAGAGCGCGTTAGAGAGGTGGAGAACAGGTGGGGAGGCGTACGAAGGTGGAGACGTGCCTGGGGACCCACTCGCCGGCGTTCGGGTTGAGCTTGGACATACTGCGGAGCGCTGGCGGACAGAGCGGTGAGCTCAAGCTATCGTAATATTCGGGAATGGTATCGCAAATATTACGATAGAAATCTCGATGGAAAAAATATTTGGCAAGACGAGACTGAGATTGCCACCGTAGGAATGCATCCCAACGATATGATCTAGAAGTTTATCTAAAGGAGAGAGCGGCGTGACTACAGGAGGAACAGGCCACAAACCCCGTTGAGTTGATAACTGACCCAGCACGCGAGCCAATCCCTGCTCATCGGCGGTCAACTAGTTGGGTCCGACCGTCGTCGACGATTGGGGTACTTGAACGAGGCCAGGCTCCATGCGCGAGCCCGGAGCTGCTGCACACGACACGGTAGGCAAGAAGTAGGACTGGGCTTGGAATGTGCTGACTGGTCGAATGTCCAACTGCTGCTTGTCGCGGAAGATCACTCCTCATGCACAGAAGAAGCTTCCGACTGGACAATGAGGTTGCAGCGGCAAGTGTTTCGTGTCTGATCCATGGGATTGTGGTTTTGCTGGTGGCATTGCGTGGAATTGTCGAATGAAATATGTTTGCTGCAGCTTTCACGACCCCCACCTCAAACAAGTCGCTCGTCATGGCGCTTCTTGGAATGACTACGATAATTACTTCTGTCCCGGCGGCTTCCAAGAGTGACCTCCTCCCCTCGATCGCCGCGTGGATGAGGTCAACTCTCGCAGTAGTTTGGCTTGCTTAGGTAAGGTTGTACCAGACAACAAGTAGCTTTTCGCGAGGCCTCCGCAAAGGCCAAAACAAGTGACTACGGATTGGCTCCAGCACGCTGAGATTACTACAGACTGTTGGAACCAATCTGCGATGCAACGAGCCGTAAGCTTTTCGTGTTTGGACACCGCGTAAACCCCGGGACTGGGGCTGCGGCTGTTGCTGTATTTTGCAAAAATCGAGTTAAACTCTGATCGAAAAAGCAGATCTGTTTGCCCGCTCAACGCTGCAACAACACGCAAATGAACACTTCGGAGAGAGCGTCACCTTCAGGCACGGTCCAGCTACAGGACTTTGTCATTTTGGACGAGACGAACATTGAAAGGCTTACCGCGACGCATCATCAAATCGTGGTAGGGGTCTCGCGTAAATGGCAACGGAAACACGGTCCTGAAGCTCCTGAATGCTCTTGGATTCTAGCTTAGGATGCTACAATAACAGCTAGCGTCCACCAGAGCTGAGCTCAACTCGGTACATATCGGATACATCCGTCGTTGTCTCCGCTCCGGATGGCTGCATCTTGGCCGTCGTGACGTTACACTGGCCATCTGGGTGGCGTTCGATCGTGATTATCGATTGGAGTGCCAGCCTGCTTTGCCACAATCAGTACCGCGATCTCCCTACCAAGTCCCGAGCTCATTCCCAAACTTCCTGGCTGAGCGACACTCGACCAATTTCACAGTGCCGATGGCCGACAAAGCGGTCGCTGAAGTGGAGCAGGGCTCGACCAGCAAGCAGATCGGCCTCGAGTCTGGCAAAACGTTGCTGGCCAACGGCCCGGCAGCGCTGCACGAATTCGTCGCCTCCCGACTTGAGACCTCTATGGGTCGAGAACTCCCTCAGATGGAGGTTCGCTTCAACGACCTGTCGGTGTCGGCCGATATCACTGTCGTAGAAGACGACGGGACTTCGAACGACCTCCCCACGCTCTGGAACACCGTCAAGAAGTCGTTGTCCGGCATCGGTCGCAAGAAGCAGGTGGTGCACAAGGATATCCTCAAGAACGTGACCGGGTCCTTCAGGCCGGGCACGATGACCCTTGTGTTGGGTCAACCTGGCTCGGGCAAGTCGTCGCTCATGAAGGTGCTCAGCGGACGCTTCCCCATGGCCAAGAACATTGAAATTGCAGGCGACATCACGTACAACGGTCTCACCCAACAGGAGATCAAGAGAACGCTGCCGCAGTTCGTGTCGTACGTGCCGCAGCACGACAAACACTTTGCAACGCTTACAGTGCGAGAGACGCTCGAATATGCTCACGAATTCTGCGGCGGTGAGCTCCAGCGACGTGCAGGTGAACTCCTGACCCAAGGCAAACCCGAGGAGAATGCTGAGGCGCTGGCGGTTGTCAAGTCACTCTTCGACAACTACCCGGAGGTGGTGGTCAACCAGCTTGGACTGAGTCTTTGCCAAGACACCATTGTGGGCGACGCTCTGATGCGCGGCATCTCTGGTGGCGAACGGAAGCGTGTCACGACCGGCGAGATGGAGTTCGGCATGAAGTACATGACACTCATGGACGAGATCAGTACGGGGCTTGACAGTGCCGCTACGTTCGACATTATCAACACCCAGCGCAGCATCGCCCACCGTTTCCACAAGACCGTGGTGATTGCTCTACTGCAGCCTGCCCCCGAAGTTGTGGCTCTCTTTGACGACCTGATGATCTTGAACGCCGGTGAGGTCATGTACCATGGTCCGATGAGCGAAGTGGTGCCGTACTTCGCCAGCTTGGGCTTCGAATGCCCTCAGGGACGTGACGTAGCCGACTACCTGATGGACCTGGGCACGAAGCAGCAGTTCCAATACGAAGTGAGTCTTCCGATCACCAACTACATGCACCCTCGCGACCCCCGCGAGTTTGCCCGCGTCTTCCGCGAGTCGCACATCTACCAGAACAACTTGCAGCTACTGCAAACGCCGACGAGCAATCTGCTGGTGGAATGTGCGGAGAAGAACATGAAGCCGATGCCTGAGTTCCACCAGTCTTTCCAGGCCAGTGCGCTGACGCTGCTTCGCCGACAAATGTTCATCATCGGACGCAACAAGCCGTACCTCTTTGGTCGTGCGCTCATGATCACAGTCATGGGGCTGTTGTACGCTACGACGTTTTTCCAATTCGACCCGACCGAGATCCAGGTAGTCATGGGCATCATCTTCGCCGGCACGTTGTTCCTGTCGCTCGGTCAGGCTTCGCAACTACCGACATTCATGGCAGCTCGTGAAATCTTCTACAAGCAACGCGGTGCGAACTTCTTTCACACTGCGAGCTACGTATTCGCCAACTCGGTCAGTCAGCTACCGCTTTGCATCGCCGAGACGCTCATTTTCGGCACGTTGGTGTACTGGATGTGCGGCTTTGTGTCAGAGGTGCTGGAGTTCTTGCTCTTCCTGCTGGTGCTTTTCGCGACGAACTTTGGGCTGGGCTCGTTCTTCTTCGTGTTGACGGCTGCTGCTCCCGACATCAACATCGCGACCCCCATTTCCATGGCGTCGACGTTGATCTTCATCATCTTTGCGGGCTTCATCATCACCGAGAGCCAAATCCCTGGCTACTTCATCTGGCTGTACTGGATCACGCCGGTCTCCTGGACGCTTCGTGCTCTTGCCATTATCGAGTACCGGTCGTCTGCGTTGGACGTCTGCGAGTACGGAGGAGTCGACTACTGCTCGACCGAAGGCGTCACCATGGGCGAATACTATCTGCAGTTGTTTGACCTCAAGACGGAGAAGGTGTGGATCCTCTACTCTCTCATTTACATGGTGGTCTTCTACGTGACGTGCATGACGCTCGGCTACCTCGCGCTGGAGTACAAGCGCTACGAGGCGCCTGAAAATGTCGGCGCTACCAAACCAGTCGACGACGAAGACGCTTACCGTCTCACTAGCACCCCAACAGCTCGTAGTGCTGAGAAGTCTTTAACCGCGAGTGAAGTGATGCTGGATGTGGCGTCTCGCAACACGACCTTCACGCCGGTGACGGTGGCGTTCAAGGACTTGCGCTACTCGGTGCCGAAGCCGTCGAACCCGAAGGAATCGATTGAATTGCTCAAGGGGATCAGCGGCTTCGCTCTACCTGGCAAAATGACGGCACTAATGGGAGCTTCTGGGGCTGGTAAGACGACCTTGATGGACGTGATTGCCAACCGCAAGACCGGCGGCAAGATCACCGGTGAGATTCTCTTGAACGGGTACGAGGCCAACGAACTTGCTATCCGACGATGCACGGGATACTGCGAGCAGATGGATATCCACTCGGAGGCGTCGACGATCCGTGAGGCTCTCACCTTCAGCGCATTCCTGCGCCAGGACGCCAGTGTGCCAGACAGCGCCAAGTACGACTCGGTCGAGGAATGTTTGACGCTGCTGGACATGCACGACATTGCCGACCAAATCATTCGCGGCAGCTCCACGGAGCAAATGAAGCGCTTGACGATCGGCGTTGAGTTGGCAGCTCAGCCTAGTGTGCTTTTCCTCGACGAGCCCACGAGTGGTCTCGATGCTCGCTCTGCCAAGGTCATTATGGACGGAGTTCGTAAGGTGGCCGACTCGGGACGCACCATTGTCTGCACGATCCACCAGCCGTCCTCGGAAGTGTTCTTCTTGTTCGACAGCCTCCTCCTGCTGAAGCGTGGAGGTGAGACCGTGTTCTTCGGCGACTTGGGCCACAAGTGCAAGCACTTGGTCGACTACTTCGAAGGTCTTCCGGGTATGTCACCATTGCCGCCCAAGTACAACCCCGCGACGTGGATGCTGGAGTGTATCGGCGCTGGTGTGTCCAACAACTCGGCGGATGGCATGGACTTCGTGTCGACTTTCCAGGACAGCGAGCAGAAGCAGAAGTTGGACCACGCTTTGAGCTGCGAAGGAATCGGCAAACCGTCTGCCGACACTGCGGAATTGACTTTTGCCAGGAAGCGAGCGGCGTCATCAGCGACCCAGGCGAGGTTCCTCATCAAACGCTTTCTGGACATGTACTGGAGATCCCCACATACAACCTGACGCGTGTGGGCATGTCGGTGTTCTTGGCGTTGCTGTTCGGCGTGACGTTCACGCAGGCCGAGTACGACACGTACCAAGGTCTGAACTCGGGTATGGGCATGCTCTTCATGGCGACACTGTTCAACGGCATGATCTCGTTCCAGTGTGTGCTGTCGGTGGCTTCGGCCGACCGTCCGGCGTTCTACCGCGAACGGGCCTCGCAGACTTACAACGCCTTCTGGTACTTTATCGGATCGACGATTGTCGAGATCCCGTACGTGTTCGGCGGTACGTTGGTGTTCACGGCCATCTTCTTCCCGCTGGTGCAGTTCACGAGCTTCTACGCGTTCGTCATGTACTGGGTCAACACGTCACTGCTAATCCTCATGCTCACGTACATGGGGCAGATGTTCGTCTACTTGCTGCCAAGTGAAGAAGTGGCTGGCATCATCGGCATCCTCGTCAACTCGGTCTTCTTCCTCTTCATGGGTTTCAGTCCGCCGGCGAACCTCATTCCGCAGGGCTACAAGTGGCTCTACACGATCACGCCACAGCGGTTCTCGCTCGCCATCCTCGGCGCGTTAGTGTTTGCCGATTGCCCCCATGAACCTTCGTACGACGAGGCTACCAAGGCGTGGAGTGAGGTCGGCTCGGAACTTGGTTGTCAGCCGTTGAAGAACGCCCCAGTGGCCACGGGTGCCGTCACCGTCAAGCAATTCACAGAGGACGTGTTCGGCATGAAGCACGACGAGATCTGGCCCAACTTTTTCATCGTCATCGCCTTCATCGTGGCGTTCCGAGTGATCGCGCTCATCGGCCTGCGCTTCGTCAACAGCCAGAAGCGGTAAAAATGCCGAGCTACAGCAAGAAATGGCCTTGTTCAATACATACGATATATTTTTAAAACTTTTTCTTATCTCATTTCCCTTCCGGCAGAATCAAAACTTGCCGTCAACCCCCCTGCGCGTGGGGCGGAGTGGAAAAGGTGGGATTTCTTTACAACAAGTAGCAAGTCTCCCTCCGGCGCTACATAAAGCGTTTGAGACTGCAAAAAGTTTGTCGTACTCAAGTTCTTGTACGAAAAGGAAGAGATGCCAGTTGCGACAATCAACGAGTCATTTAGAGCTCCGTACGTCGACATTCTCGCTGTTCCTCCTTGAAGAACAGAGCAGCATTGTCGTCGTACATGAGCTTTATGTCCACTGCTTTCTGGAACGTTTGCTTCAACAGCAGCTTCATATCACCGTCATCCAATGCACCGTTGACCAACCAAAAGTCATCGCGCAGACCATAGATGCTGGTCATGTTTCCAGGCAGTTCGAGCAGTTTCCTCACTGTAACTTCTTCTTGGGTCAGCAGTCTTGACGCCACCTCCATGAGCTTGGTTTTCTTCTCGTGTTGTTCGAGGATGAAGCGGACTTGCTTTTCCTCTTCATTAAGGAGATTTCTTGGCGTATTTCAGTTGTGATCGAGAGCGATTGAATAGCACTCGTGGTTTGCTGATAGGTGGGTTACCATGGCCAAGTCTCCGCAAGAAGCAGCTACGTGGAGTGCGTGTTCGCCATGATTCAATGTCGGGGAAGCCAAACGACCAGGCTTCACCACCGTCTTGACTACTGCATCCACAAACTCCGTCGGTCCTGTGCGTAGAGCGCAGTCAAGCACGTCGATCTCAAATTGCTCGATGACCTCTATCAATTGACCTTTCCAGTGGCCAGGGGCTGTAGCTACTGCATTCTGAAGTGCTGCATACGCCGGTAACACGTCCTTCCTCATGGTAGCTTTGGTGAGAATATTTTTCATCGCTGACTTCACTGCGTATTTGTTCCTCGACGAGATAGCCGAGTCGATATCTGCGTAGACCTTGAGTAGTACCCACAGCTCCCCGTTGGTATCAAGGCCCATGGCTGTCTTGTCCGGATCGCATTTGACGGACGGATCGTCACTGTTAAGAAGAGCTTCCACGATTTTGACTTGCTCTAGCTTAACAGCTGCACAAAGATCTGTCTTAAGTTCATACCCGAGCTGGTTCGCGTAGAGAGTGTTTGGCTGTTGCTGAATGGATTTCTTTTGAGAAGCTGTCTGGTGGGTTGGAAACGTTTTCTCTTTTGGCTACGTTGGATTTATCTTCCCGGCAAGCAGAGTTTGCTCATTGTTTAACGCTGTCGAGTTGGCTGCAACAAGACCTGATGAATCTGGGGAAAACATCTTCCACTTTGCTCAAGACGAGATGAGCGATCGATTCTTCTATTCGGGAGGTTCCGTCCGGCGGTTTGTGCAGTAAAGTTTGGCGTCGATCCACACGGCAGTTGCAAACGATCTGTTTGGTGTCGACGAAGGCCAGGTTGCTCTGACGCCGTTCGTACTTGATCGTCTTCGCACTCCAAGAGTCCGATGGCACCATATCCCAGTCTTTGGAAGGGCGACATAACTGGCGCCAGGTCATTGACGTGGAAGCCGCTGTCCACTTACTATTGACCGTAGTGCCTGAATATAATGTGTGGTTGGGCGATCGATGCTCGCATGAATGCGTACTTGATGGACAGCTTGTTTAAGAACTGTGTGCATCATCTTGCGAGCGAGAGAACGCTGTGCATTGTCGTAGCGGACTGTCCTCTGAATGAGTCGCAGGATAACGCGTTTAAACCGCTGAAAGTACGCGCAGTCGAGGTCAAGTGGAACGTCAAAAGGAAAGAGAACGACCGATACTTGGAGTGGTGGAATGGTCTGGACAGTATGGCGTATCTGAGCTGACATTGACAGCATTGCAAAGTTCACGTCTGCAGATGGTTCATGGAACGGGTGGCTTTCCTCGAGGTTAATATGAAAATGGAGAAAATTATTGACACCAACCAGCTACGAGAGATGGAGACGCTCTTCGCCCCCTCGCTGGAAAATGGCAGGAGTGCCGATCCTCCCATTTACATTGCGCTCTGCAGAGACCGAGAAGTCTACAAGAAGACGATTCTGGCGCCGAACGCTGACGTTGTGACTGCCCAAACGTTTTGCCGACTGTGTGTGGGGTCCGTCTGAGAAGAGCGATATGCTTGGAAATATGCATGTGCAGTGATCAGCGTCGATAATGAATGTGATTGCAGTTTAAGCCAACGAGTTGAAGTTGACTCAACAGACAGATCCTTCGTGAAAGGGAAAAGAGAAACGTAGCGGCACTCGGAAATTGGCCATAGCGCTGTATCCTACGTAGCCTTCACAGCACAGTAGAGGTATAGCAGCTACAAGGGGATTGTGCTGCGTTCGAGTTGGAGAGGACGACAAGAGTTCGTTTTCGTTCGAGAAGAAGTGACTCTATTCTTTTCATCGTACTAAACATTCTCGAAGATAATCAACATCGTCTGCTTTATGTTCGAAGGAATCAACTGAAGCCCACTGTTTATGGCTTTGAGCTTCAACTGCGAACACACACCTCGGTATGTCGATATGACACCACATTATTATTGCTTGCCGTTTGCGTCTGCAATGTGCTGCCTGGAGTTAGTTTTCCACGTGCTGTAGTAGATTTCCAGGACTACAACGAATTACTAGCGCCAAAACGATGGATGAGTAGATTGCATTCCTCACACTGCAACTACATGCATCGCTACTCCATGAGGGGAGGTCCGTGCGCGCCGGGAAACCGGTGCAGTGCATCAGGGTCCAGACAAGTTGCGTTCTATCTTGATCTCTACATCGCCTCGATCAGCACAAGCGCTGCTCAAAGTTGTGTGGATGCAGTATCGCGATATGCTGCTAGTGCCGAGTTGAACTACTGGCGGGAAGTCCGATCCGTGATGAAAGCGTCAAAAGAAATGGACACTGCAATCGCATATGGTGGAGTTACTGACCCAAGCGGTTGGCCATGTTCTCCAGAGAGAGATACAAGTAGATCTACTCAACGTCACCACCCCACATAGAGGTTTAAGTTGGTTTCACACCAACTACAAAACACTACACAGCTCTCTCTCTCTCCTTCGGTTCTCAATGGCGTGTGCCAGGCAGCTATCGAAGAAACTCAACCAGCCGCGATTGCTGAAATGCTTGACTAAGCAGATAGATCCACTACGTCGTGCCACTCTTGTCATTTCTGTACAAGTTGAACCTTGCACCAAGCGGACAAGCATGGCCGTCCCAGACTGAACCAAGGCGCTCACGCAAACTCGACGCCACCAAGAAGCTCAACCTGTGGCCTACGTCATTCGCACATTTGCTCTCCACTCCACAGTTCGGACTACAAGCATCCGTCATGGTCCGACTATCGTGGGCCATCACGGTGGCGCTCTGCGCTCGCCTCGCCGCCGCCGAATACGACTACCAAGCTGAAGTCTCCTGGCGCACTGGCAACAGCAAAGTTGACGCTTTGGTTGAGAGTTTGACACCAGAGCAGAAGGTCGGCCTCGTGCACGGCGACGTCGACACGTACGGCAACCAGCAGCAGGCCGGCTACAACGCTGGCGTCGAGTCTCTAGGCATCCCCGAGATTCGCCTCACCGACGGTGAAGCCGGCGTCAATATCGTGCAGAACTCGACGGGGTCTCCGATGCAGCTGAACGTCGCCGCTACCTGGTCGCTCGACGCCGCGTACCAGCACGGCGTCATCACCGGCAAAGAGTCCAAGCTTTTCAACATCGCCGTGGCGCTGTATCCGCGTGTCAACATCCTGCGCGACGTGTACGAAGGCAACTTCTGGCAGTCGTACAGTGAAGATCCGTTCCTGAACGCGCGTCTCGGCGTGCAAGGCGTCAAGGCTGTCCAGGACCAGGGCACGATGGCCAACCCCAAGCAGATCGGTCCGTCGTACTCTGGTGCAAGTGGTAGCGCCGTGAACAGCATCGTCGACCTGCAGGTGCTTAAGGAGCTGTACTGGGTCGCCCCGGGACGCTCCTGCAAGAGGGTAACGGTGCGACGCTCATGTGCTCGTACACCAAGGTGAACGGCGTCCAGGCCTGTCAGAACCAGGACCTATTCGACACCATCCGCAACGAATACAACAGCTCAACCATCGTCGTGAGTGACTGGGGAGCCACCCACTCGGCGGCGGAGAGTTTGATCGCCGGAATGGACTTGGAGATGCCCACGGGCTCCGACTACTACGACGCGCTCTACGACTACATCTACGTGTCCAAGAACCTGAGCGAGTCCTACCTGAACCGCGCGGTGGGCCACATCCTGGCCAAGTACGACGAGTTCGGACTGCTCAACACCACCACCGGCGGCTCGTCACCGCTGCCGGCAGACGTCATCGAGCAGCACGGAGAGATCTCGTACGACATCTCCGTCAAGTCCGGTGTGCTACTCAAGAACGACAACAACGTGCTGCCGATCACCAACGGCACGTCGATCGCCGTCATCGGTCCCAACGGCGTCCAATACACGCACGGCACCAACTTTGCCGAGCGCGCGTATGGCATTCCGGAGCGTCAGATCTCGACGCTTGAGGCGCTGAAGTCCCGTCTTGGCGAGGACGTCGCCAACACGGTCGGCGTGGATCAGGAAGGCTCCATCATTCCGTCCACCCACCTGCGCAACCTCGACGGCGAGCCGGGTCTGAGCCGCAACGACAGCAACGGCGGCAACTCGAGCGACCAGATCGTCTACTTCACCGGTACATCCGAGCTCCCGTCGAACGCCTCGTACACCTGGCAGGGACAGCTCCTCGCTGACACCGCTGGCTACTACACGATCTCGTTCTCACGAGCCATCCCGAACTGGGAGAACCACTCGAATCCTGACTACGGCAGTATCTTCGCTATCGGCACACTCACCGTCAACGGCACCGAGTCTGAGGGATACCGTCTCTACGGTGACGGCGGAGTCAAGCCCTGGAGTAACTCGATCGCAACTCGCGACAACTGGGACAACATCAAGGTCTTCGTACACCTGGAGGAGGGCTGGCACGACATCAACGCCTACATCGTGGGTCTGATTGACGAGCCCACGTCGGTCCGTCTCAGCTGGGTCACCCCCACCCAACGCGCTGCCAACATCCAGGAAGCCGTTGACATCGCCCAGGAAGTCGAGACGCCAATTGTGTTCGCCTTCGCTAACAGCCCGGCCGAAACGATCATGACGTTGGACGACGGTCTGGACGAGCTGATCGAGAAGGTGGCGGCCGTCAACCCCAACACGGTGGTGGTACTGAACAATGCTGAACCGGTCGAGATGCCGTGGCTGGACTCGGTCGCCGCCGTGCTCGAGATGATGTATCCGAACCAGGAGGGCGGCTGGGCCACGGCCGACTTGCTACTCGGCAATCACAACCCGCAGGGCCGCCTGCCGGTCACGTACCCGACCAGTGTCAACACCTCCATGACCCGCAATCCCGACTACCCGGAGCGTATCCCCGACGACGACGACAACATCACGTTCAGCGAGGGTATCAACAACGGCTACCGCTGGTACAAGTACTCGAACACGACCGTGCTGTTCCCGTTCGGCTACGGTCTCAGCTACACATCGTTCGACTACAGCAACCCCAACTTCCAGGGATCCGCGGCGCAGTCCGACTTCAGCGGCCACTACGAGGTGTCGGTCAGCCCCGACGACTCCGAGGTCAAGTTCAGCGTGTCAGTCACGGTCACCAACTCGGGCAGCGTCAAGGGCGTCGAAGTGCCGCAGGTGTACATCGGCCCGCCCACCAACGCCGAGACCGCGTACCCGGACATCCAGTTCGCTTCGATCGCCCTGGTCGGCTTTGGTAACGTGGAGCTGGAGGCCGGCGAGAGCGTGACTGTCACGATCGGCATTCGTGAGAAGCAGTTGAGCTACTACAACGTATCATGCTCGAGCTGGGAGCTGGCCACTGGAGAGCGTCCAGTGTACATCGCCAAGAGCGCCGAGGACATCGTGTTCGCCGGGTCTGTGCAGATCTAGACGTCAGATCTGTCGTGGCTGTCGGTCGTGTGGGGAAATCCCGTTAACGTTTAAACTGTATAAAGGAAATCGGAAATCTATAGCCACGCCAAGGAACTCGTTAAACATTGAGATCAGCAAGTAGCAAGTATTCAATAGTATTGGAAAAGATGGACCAACAACTTCAACTGCGGAGACCCCCAGATCGCGAGAACATTGCCGCCATACCTTGATCTGCCAACAAGCAGCTCAACGGCAACACCAGCGACTCGAAGCCGGAGCACGACGTGTCGCCACTCTCAAGACTCCCGTTGCTACCAAGTCCACACAAACTGCCAACACTTCCGCAAACGAGCTGTCGGACGGGGAGACCGTGCGCAACACTCACGTGAAGAAAGCGTTTGGTCTGTTTGCCAACTGGTCGATCCGAGGCACCGACTTCCTGGGCAAACACAACTACCAAGGGACCGAGTGGTTGGAGTACCAACGGGATGAACACGATCTTACTCGCGTCTTTATCGGCGACAAGACCACGTGGCGTGCAATGAAGCCGTCGAACAAGCGGGAGGGTCGGTGACGGGCTACACCAAAAGAGCAAGAGCATCATCAAGATGGACTTCGAGCAGATTTAAGTCTCGAAGTCGAGTGCAGTGCAACAATGGATGTAATTGAAAAATATGTGACGTGTGAAAATCCTGCGACTTGTGAAGTTGAAGTTGACCTTCACAGCCGACGTCGCTTTTGCGGCTTGCCAAAGTGCTCCGTGTACCAGAGCCCCACCTCGACATATCCGTTTTCGCAAGCCGAGGGATAGACGAAGGGTTTGCCGCAGTTGTTCGAGTGCGTTCGAATGAATTCCAACATAGCAATGTTGCCTCGGAAGGCGGCGTCGACCTCGCAGCAAGCGTAGAGTGGTTGCTTGCCGTCGAAGAAGAGCCACTTGACGACTTCGAGCTGGCCACCGCAGACTGCAGACTTCATAAGGTTGGGGTATGATGGCTCTGGAAAGTGCTTGTACAAATACTGCACAACACGGAGGTGGCCGTATGCAGCCGCTCCGGCCATGGCCTTGTCCATCTTCCACGGTCTGGGGTGGCTCAGGATGCATTTGACCATGTCAAGTCTGCCATCCTTCGTTGCCACCACCAATGTATGTGAAGTGCACTGTGTCGGGTAGTAGGCATTGAGCCATTTCAGGGCATCGAGATGGTTGCTTATCACGGCGTTATACATGGCAGCGTTAGTACATCCTTCGTCATGGTTAACTCGCAGAAACTCCATAATGTCGAGATAACCTCCATACGCTGCATAATCCATTGCTTCCGGTGTGTAAATGCCAGTGCCGCTGTCGTGTATCCACTCCACGATCTCAAGCTTGCCGTGATGCACAACGCTGCTAATGAATACCTCGATGCCTTGGTGCTCGTGAAGCCACTTTAGAATTTGTAAATCGTTGTTTCTCACTGCTGCATCAACTGCAGCACTGCTAAATCCTTCGGTACGATGGTCATATAGCCACTGCAACACATGCACATGGCCCCGTAAGCAGCCGAATCCATAGCAGCTTCCGTACAGCCCTCGTGCCGATTCTCGTGCAGATATTGGACAAGTTCCAGGTCGCCAGTTCCTGCCGCTCGGTCCATTGCGACAATGGTGCAGCCTTCGCTCCTGTTGACGTGTAGCCACTGCACGACCTCAAGGTTGCCCTTGCAAGCTGCCGCATCCATGGCGCCACTCGTGCATCCTTCTTGTCTGTTAGGATGCAGCCACTGGACAATCTCCAATCGTCCGTAGTTGGCCGCGTTATCCATAGTACTGCGGGAGAAGCCACAGTCATTGTTCTCGTGCAGCCAATGCAACACCTCGAGGTCTCCAAAACTAGCAATCATATCAGGCAAGGAAATCCAATCATACCCCAGCTCCACTTTGTGCAACCACTGCAGCGTCGACAAGCGTTCTTGTTTGCACAGCCTGGCAACCGAGGCAGCAAAGCGATTTGCTCGGGTTTCGCCGTACAGATACTGAGCAATCTCGAGGAATCCGTTCGAGGCAGCAGCTTCCAGAGCGTCTCCGACCGGGTGAATGTTCCAGCGAGTATGCATCACCAACCACTTGATGAGCTTGAGGTTACCTCTTCCAGCAGCCTCCGCCACTGAACAACTGAAGTTTGGGCATATCTCCACAAGCCAATGCACGATGCCGTCTTGGTGACGCTTGCAGGCGACTTGGAAGATCAAATTTTTTTCTTGTTTATCACTTTGTTTCGGTCGCATTCATACAACCATTTCAGCGCGGCCAGGTCTCCCATTGAAACGATAGCATCTACAGCTCGAGGGTCCAGCACACCGGAATACTTCGCGTGTAGTTGCTGCATCGCCCCCAAAGCGTCTCCTATTAGTCGGTCAGAAATAATGGGCATCACCAGGCGGTATTGCTGCAGCTTCTCGTAGCGGAGCAGGCTTGAGCTGTGCTCCATAGCATGAAGCGCCAGATTGAACAGATATGTGCTACCCGCGTCAACATACTTCCAAAGCGCAAATTTAGGAGCCAGGAAATCGTGAACTAGCTGGATAACGTTGCGCAGCGACGTCACTGCGGGATACTCTCGACAAGCGAGAGCCACGAGCGTAAGGCAAGACTGCCCCGACATCGTAGCGTAGTAGAAGAGAAAACTTAAATGTGAAACGTCGTCTTGAGCTGTCAAAATCCGGGAAACACCTGCGACTTGTAAGCGATCAGTTCGTCATCCCGTTCCTGTTTTGCAGCGCCAATCGCACCAAGATGTTGATCGACCATGCAGATGGTGGTGCCAAGTGCGCTGAGCGGCAAAGGATGGACTCGAGCAGATGCAATCGAAAGATCAAAGACGGTTACTGATCTTGAAGATCGTCCAGCAAGGACCGGAGCTCAACTTTTCCTGCATCGAAGTGCAGATTTAACGTTATGTCAAGGGACAACTTCGTCAACGAGTGCAATATCATCGCCCTGCGATCCAACAGGGTGATGCCGCATCGCGCTAATCGAATGCAAGCACCGTTGACAAGCGAGTCAAGGCAACAAGCGCGAGCTGGAGTTTGCCGCAGTGCTGTCATCGTTTGCATCGCAGACGGCAACCAGGTGCAACCGTCCATCGCAGAAGTCCAGCCGGCCAGCCTCCATGGCAGTGGCGACGGCCGCAGCAGTCCATCGCGGCCAACAAGGCAACAAATGCACGCAATTAACTTCAGCTCATCGTCGACTAAAACTGAAGTTGCCGACAGCGCGCCGTTTCGAGATCCCATTGGCGTGCGTAAAACGGGCCAAACATCGGTTATTACCGCATAGCCCTCATCTATTTTCAGCAGATTCAACCGCACCTTAGTTTCATTAATTACACATAGCCCCGACTTTCGCTGTGAGTCACCAGAAACCCAGCAAGTAATTCGCTGCAGCCCAGCCAATCGCTCCCTATACAAACTCGCAGTCAAATTTGACAGTGGCACTCCGTACTGCAAAACTTGACCGGCTCGCCGCACACGCGACTAAAGCCCCTTCGGTATGTGAAAGGGATCACCCGCCTTGACCCGCATTGTCCAGCTCATTCCGGCATTCCCTTCGAGCCCCGCAAGCTGCTCCCGTTGTCGTCTAACATGTCGTGGCTCAGTGCGCTCACAGGGACCCGCCAGGTGAGCGACCGCTTCGCCATGCCCAAGCCAACATGGCGCCAAAAGGTGCAGCACTACGCGCCAATCTTCCGCTGGCTGCCGCACTACAACGTGGCCAAGGACCTCAAGTTCGACATCGTGGCTGGAATCACCGTGGCCATGATGCTCATCCCGCAGGAAGTCTCGCTCTCCACCATCATGAACGTGCCGGCCCACCACGGCCTGTACACGGCTGCCACGGCCCCGCTGATCTACGCACTGTTCGGCTCCAGTACCGTGCTGTCTGTAGCCAGCGGCTCGGAAGTCTCGCTGCTGGTAGGGTCGACTCTGGAAGGCATTGAAGACGAGAGCGAGCGCGTGGCCACGGGCATCTTCATGGCCTTCTTGAGCGGCTGCATCTTGCTGTTGGTGCGCATCTTGAACCTCAGCCAGATCGCCGACTTCTTCTCGCGACCAGTTATGGGCGGCTTCATCTCGGCCGGTGGGCTGCTGATCATGCTGTCGCAGTTCTCCAACGCGCTGGGCATCAAATTCGCGTCGCAAGACTACCCACCAGCGACCTTGTACCTGGTGTTCAAGAACATCGGAAAGACCAACAAGAACGCGGCGGCAGTGGCGGCCGTGTCGATCGTCTACCTGTTCGCCGTCAAGATCATCAAGAAGAAGTTCTTCCCGTCGCCAGTCTTGATGCAGCTCTTCGAGGGCGACACGCCGGCAGCAGACAAGAACAAGTCGGAGGAGGAGGAAAGAATCTTGACGCCCGTACGCAACTCGGAGCAAGTTTCGCACAGCCACGGCTTCTCGCTCACGGACCAGCAGTACGCGGCGTACGCGAAGCAGACGACGCCCCAGGGTGAGAACTCGGACGCTGGCAAGGCTGGCGTGACGGTGGAGCAGCCTCGCTCCCAGGCTACACTTTTGGCCATCTTCCTCATGCGCACGTTGTGTGATCTCGGTCCGCTGGTGGTCTGCATTTTTGGTGGCCTTGTCGGCTATTCGCTGGGCAAGGATGCGCTCAAGCTGACTGGTGAGATCCCCGGTGGCTTTCCCGAGCCCAAGGTGCCTTGGTACGGCTTCACGTCGCACTTGATCGACGGCGACCGCTTCGGCACCATCTTCTACCATGCCGCGACCGTGTCAGTCGTTGTCTTCTTGTCGAGTATCGCTATGGCCAAGCGTCTTGCAATTCAGCGTGGCGAGGACATCAACACGGAGCAGGAGCTGACGGGTATTGGCATCGCCAGCGTTGTCTGCGGTTTCTTCCAGGCCATGCCTCCTACGGGCGGTATGTCCCGTACGGCTGTGAACTTGCAGAACGCCCACACGCAGCTCGCGTCGATCATCACGTGCTTGATCGTGGTGCTCTCGCTGTACACGCTGACCGGCACGCTGTATTACCTGCCTAGTGCGACCCTGGCGTCGATCATTATCGTGGCTGGCTGGTCACTTGTGGAATTCCGCGAGGCCAAGTGGCTGTACCGCGTCAAGCGCGACGAATTCTTCGTGTGGGCTGCGTCGTTCGCCTTCACGTTGGCTCTGGGCGTGCTCAACGGCTTGATCGCCTCCATCATCTGCTCCGTTCTGGCGCTCATGTGGAAGTCCAAGGTGCAGCCGGTGGCCATTCTGGGCGAGCTGGACAACGGCAAGTTCGTCGACCGCGAGAACTTCCCCGAGGCCAACCACTTGGGCGACGTCATCGTCGTGCGTGTGGAGAGTTCGCTGTACTTTGCCAACTGCGAGCGCGTGGCTCAATTCATCGAGTACGAGATGGTGCGGCTGCAAACGCTGGGCATTACGACTCGTGGCGTGGTGCTGGACACGTTCCACATGAACGACATGGACGCCACCACCATCCAAGTGCTCTCGGACACGCAGGAGAAACTGGCAGTGCGCAAAGTGCGCTTCGGTATTGCCAACGCAAAGAGCAGACTCTACGACCTGTTGGCAGCGACCAATCTGCTCAAGCGCATTTTGGCTGGCGACCCCACCATCTCGGTCGAGGACGCGGTACAAATGATGCGAGACCTGCCGCCACTGGACAACAAGTCGCCGGCGTCGGGAATCTCGACGGCTAGCAACGCAGTGTAAGAAGCAGCGACGGGTATTTGTATTTGGAGATGGCGAGTTGGCGAGGTCTGCGCAGTATGTCGAAGTCGACACACTCCGTTATCTCGAACAGGAAGCTATCGTAATGTGAATCATGAAGGTTTTAGTAATTAGTGATTGATGTTTTTGTGCTCAACTGGGCATCCTCATTGTGTAGTATTCCAGCCAAACACGTACTATGGAGAAATCGATTCCCGCCAGTATTTCTATTCCAACGGATACAGATATCGAAGACCCAAGCAAAAAAGATTAAGAACACACCTTCGACCAAGCAATAAAACAACAGCAATACAACCAGATCGACGGAAACATTTCCAGACAAGAATATGAAAATACTATCGTTCGATGCAAATAATATAAAGCGGTCCACTGAGCTTGACTTTTGCCGCGAAAAGAGGGTCAGCAAATCTTTGAGTTGGCGCCAAAAGCACCTTTGACTTGGCAAGCAATGGCATCCACTCGGTCGTCCTCCAAACGAGCGCTGGCAACTCCAACCGATCCACCGCCGTCTAATACTAAGCGACTTCGAGTGCAAGTGCAGCAGAATCCAGCTGATCTACCTCAAGACGACCAAGAGGAAGCCGACCAAGATGAGGAGTCCGATAGTGAGGATTCTGATGAAGTCGAAGAATCCGACGAGGAAACCCCAACAGATCCGCACGAGGCCATCGTGGCTGCAGCCGAAAAGGAGACTGTGACAAGGTCAAGGAACTGATGGCACTCGTCAACGGGGATCTCAATGACGCCGTCATTGCTGCGGCCGAGAATGGACATGCTGACGTCTTGCAGTCTTTGCTGTCAGAAATGGACCCGAGAGAATATCCATTGTGCGAACACTTGCAAGATCTAGCCGAGTCAGCTGCGAGTGACGGCAACTTGGATGTGGCTGAAGTATTACTGGAGGACGTGGATTTGGAGATGTCTGACGTGCAATGGACAATTCTAGACGATGCAGCGTCCAGTGGAGATCTGGAGCGGGTGGAATTCGCAGCAGGGTATGCCAGTGAGGAGGGTAAATACGGAGGTCGGATGTTAGCTTCTGAGCACTCCAATGCACTGGAGATTGCTATCGACAGTGGGAATGACGAGATTGCTATCTTTTGCTGGATCCGGAGAGGTACCATTGGAATATTATGCATGCGCTTAGCCAAGCCGTTCGTCGTGAACAGAATGCTGTTGTGGAGCACATCTACGAGGTTTACCCGGTGTATGCCAAGATGGAATCATCCGACGACATTCTTTTCCTCCATCTCGCTCGTGATGGACGCACGAAGGAGTTGCAGTTCTTATTTGAAAATGGACATGACGAGGCTGAGTTGGTTGATGAAGCATTTGTGAGCGCGGCGACCGGAAGAGGCTATGATACCACTACATTGAAGTTCTTGTTCAACACGGGGCTGGTTTCATCGAAAGCTGTCAAGAAGGCTGTCAAGAAGGCTACTGCCCCGAACATCGTGGCGTTCCTGGGCGAACTTTCAAGCGAAAATGCGTGAAGAATGTGGGAACGCTATACGTGTACGGAGGTGCAAACACGATGGAGAAATCGGAGCTTTTCTGTCTTTGTTTTCTTTGCCTCGCATCATCTAATTCTTCGCCACTCCAAGTTTTTTTTTGCTAGCCAACAACTGGCAAGAAAGAATACTAAGCTACGTCGACCAAAACTTCTTCATCAATTCTTCACGCCCAATTGATACACTTCGCCGACCTCCCTGACGGGACGCAGTTTGTCGTCAGCAAGTACTCGACGGTAGCAACACATCCATCCGGCAGGCACAAATAATTTCCGAACGAAATAAAACGTTACGTGGTCGAGTTGGCCACAACTAGCAGATGAAGTCAACCAGGGATCTTATGTTCTTGATAAGTAACCAGCAGGGAGCTTTCAATGCGGGCTGTGACTTGATCTTGTTCCGAGAAGTACTGCTAGTCTCTCTTGCTACAACCCGTACAGGAAGCAGTTCGATACTGGGTCATGATCTGCCAGCCCACCAGACAGAGTGCCACAGGAGTTCTCTCTTGGTGTGACACCGCTAGGGCTTGCCTATCATATCCAGTAAATATTATCCATGAGCACTCCAACATATTTTCCCTCTCCGAACTTCATCCGAATTCGTCGACCTGCTCATCTCTTGCTTTCGTCGACATCTGCAGCTCCTCCCCTCATTCTGCACCAGATGTAATGGCCCAACATCCTGAAGATTGTTTGCTCGGTTTAACATGTCACGCCCCACGGATTTGCACGTTGAATCGACAGACCTCCACAGCGCAAACACCGGCACTCATCCAGCCCCGACAGAACAACACCCACCACAATGGCATTAAAACACCCCGAAACTCCCCTAGTTCCATTAGTCTCCGTTCTCAAATCCACATGATGAGCTCGCCGATTTGTTCGACTGGAATTCCCTCAACGTCGACGAGTTTCCTCTCGATTCGCTTTGGCTGCCGTTTCCTGCACTAACGACCTTCTTGTCGCTTGCCACGTCGAGATCTCTAATGGTTGCAGTCCCTCTTGGCACGCGCTAGCTTGAGAACGTCCACGTAGCGGTCCGATTGAATGCTCACCCGACGAACGTGAGGCCAGGAACGGGGTCGTGTCGTGATGGAATTCCAGCGATCGTTGTTGATGTTGAAGCTGACCGTTTGTTCTTGCGTGTCCTCTCATTACGCAGGGATATGCATCCTCGAACGTCGTGGTCATTTCGCGTTTGGCATCGCCGAGAACAAGTTGACCCCAAGAGCAGAACACAAGACTAGTAACCATGGCGACCGCAGCTTTGAGTTCTGTGTACGAGTTCCCGTACGAGATGCAGAAGCTGAGCCTCGAAGCAGTCCACGAGACCGTCGAAGACGAAACTCTGCAAGGAGCCAACCTGCCGACCAAGATACTGGCGTTGCCGCATGTTCTTGATCGAATTGAAGAGTTACTGAAGACACCTGAAGAAGCGATGGTGGAGGCAGCAACAACCGGTCAAGTGGACTGGGTGAAGAGGCTGTTGCAGCGATTCACGTGCGACGTGTATGGTGCCACCATGGTCGCTGCTGCCAACGGCCACGTAGAGATCGTCAAGCTGCTGCTGCCGGCGATTCAATCGGAGCGACAGCAGCAGAGGGCAACGTGGCGAGTGATCGATGTGGCCGCCATGAACGAGCGACTGGACGTCGTGAACTTTGCGATGAAGCACTTGAGCGAGGTCGGATACAGCGACTGGTTCACTGCGTAGATGAATGGCGGGGATATCAATGACGCTGGAAGACTGAAGGAGCGTTGGACCTGAACAAGATGGCTAATCCGATCGTCTTAGTGTTAGTTTTTAGCTTGTGTAGCAGAAAGGTGAGCTACTTGTACATTAGGAGACGATTTCAAAGTGTGTCAAATTATGACAAGTTGAAGTTACATAAACGTGGTCGAAAATATTAAATACGTGGTCCACATAACTTTTCTATTTCGCAGACTTTTATTTAGTATTCAGTAATAAATATGGGGAGCCATCAAGCGCCTCACGACACAGGATTTTGTTTCCATAGCTGGTGATGGATATGTGGATGAAGTAACATATATGCATTGCAACGGATATGTTGAGCCAGATCTATTTGATGAAGCGTTCTCAAAAGCAACACAACGCACAGAGTTTTCAGCAGTTGATTATTTCCTCAGTACAGGATTAGTTACAATGGAGTTGTTCGATAGGACATTCCTTACTGCACCACACACAGGCTATGGGATGTCGTGGAATACCTGCACAGCAAGCGGAAACCTTCTTCAGAAGCTATTGCTCAAGCATTCGAAAACACTTGCAGATGTGATATCGTCAGATTTTTGCGTGATGATGAAGCAATTTCAGACGACTCAATCACAAAAGTTTTTTTGAACGCAGCTCTCTACACGGAACGCAAACGTTTTGGTGACAAGGACTTTCAACAGGGTGGTGAGATCATGAGATTGCTACATGACGCTGAACGCATTCCAACCGAGGTGTACGTCAAAGCTTTCGAAGTGCTGTCATGGCATATACGTACTGTGGAGTTTTTGTATGACAATCCGCATCTCCCTCCTGCCTGCATCGATCAGGCTTTTGTGAGAGCTGCTGAATTCGCCAACTTGGACGTCGTTAAATTCTTGCTTAGGCAAGGATCTATCTCACAAGAAGCCAAGAACAAGGGCTTTGTTGCTGCTGCTAGTGGATAGGGTCGTGAACCACAAAGAGATGGTGTGATCGATTTTATGATGAAGCATGAAAAGGTGTCAAGTGCGATATTAAATGAAGCGCTACAAGTGGTCACGGACTCGGAAACTCAAATACTCGTGAGAGATAAGCTCAACGGCGTGCAGACATAACCTTTTTTATTAAAACTCCGCTAGTTGATAACTTCTTTACTTTTTCGTTCCAAATATTAAAACCATTCACGTAGATATTTCCTCAGTCTGCGGCGACTTGTGGCATGTGCGGCATCTTTTAGCACGTCCGCAGACCAGCTCGCGCTCTCGACCATAAATTTCACAACGTGCATTTGATCGTACCTAGCGGCACTTATCAAAGCCGCGTCCATTGCCGACCGCGAAATAGTTGGCTTATCAAGAAGAAACTTGACAACGTCGATGTGCCCTTCGTTGGCTGCTGTTGTAAGTCCATCACAAAATACCTGTGAGGATATTCGTCGTTCGTCGTTCACAGCACTTGCGTTACCTTGCTTTGCTCCTCTACGAAGCCTGTGGCACCGGTACTAGATAAACACGAATTGTGATACAAGCACTTCACAATGTTGACGTAGCCGAAACTAGCTGCATCCTTGAACGCCTCCCCAATCACCTCAGAAGATAAGATTGGGTCGTCAGCCAGAGTCTTCACCACATCTGCGTTATCTCTAGCAACTGCAGTCTTGAATGCGTGGAGGATCATTTCAGCAGAAATGCGAGGATCGTCACGTATGCACTGCAGAATGTCGACGTGACCGCTTCTGGCTGCAATCAAGAAGGCCTCGCCAAGCTCTTCTGGTGCAATGCAGCTCTTCTGGAATAAAAGCTTCACCGTTGCGATGCAGCTCTCGTTTCGGGTGTTAGCAACCCCAACTCTGAAACGAGCCGCATTAAGAAAAGCAGACCGTATTGATTCATCACAGACATCCTCTCGTTCTAACAGGCAGTTAACGATGTCAACATGCGATGTCTTTTTCAATGCTTCAGCGATTAACTGAGGCGAGGCTAGTCTCAGCGAGTACAGGAATGCGAAAATGTCGCTGCAGTTATATCGTGCCGCCTTGACAAAGCCCTTTTCGAGAGCATCCGATGATACACGTCCGGTATCGTATAGAAATCTTACAATATCACTACGATTCGCTTTCACAGAAGCGACGAAACTTTCGCTGACCAAATTAGTGGAATCGTGTCCGGAGCTGTACATGTACTTCACGGCATTTGTGCGACCGTCACGAGCTAGCCGAAGAAGCACGTTCTCAGCGGCAAAGTACGTGGGATACGTCTGATAGAGCTTGTCTTTAAACACACTCTGCTGACTAGCTACTGCTCGATCAAAAGCTTCGCCAACATCCCAATCAAATCGATCAGCATTAAGTAAAAACTCCACCACATCCGCATGGCCTCCAGAGATCGCACGTGCCAGTGCTGGACACTGCCTCCATGCCGGGTTCCTCATACTGTGAGGAATACTTTCTATACTCTTCATCTCCACTTCAGCTGCCAGTTTCACCACCTCAATGTGCCCCGCAGCTGCGCCTTCCTCCAATGCTCTCCACGCTGCGAAATTTCGCGAGCTCTCTCCATTACTATCCGCATCTTTTGCGAAGTTAAGTTGATTCTCATGTTCTAGTCCGATCAAGGAGAGAAAGATATCCAAGATGTCGTCGTGGCCTTGACTTGCAGCAGCTTCCACTGCTCTCAGCAGAATTTTGGATTGTTTGGCCTTGTCCACATAGGGGTGATAGGGACTGTAGAAGGGCACAATCAGCTCCACACATTTGAGATGCCCGTTCCTGGCAGCAACAACCAGGTCGTCCGATATTGAGTACCAGAACTGGTGAATGTCTAGGAGCTTTTCCAACCATTGAGCATCTCCAGTCCTTGCTGCCTCATTAATAGCCTCGCTAGGCTCCATGAGGAAAAGATTTATTTTATGTAGAACGTGAGGCAACGCCAGGATATAGGACGGGAATCGAGCCTCCTTGAGCCTGCCAGGGACCAGGTTCTGGACAGGATGTTGTGGTTTATCCTCTTCATCTTGATTAGGGTTGGTACGACCGCGCTTGGGCGCCATGGGGCTCTTGAGATCGCAGCTCACTTGGTCTCGCTTCCGGGCCATCTGTACAAGATATAAAATTGTAGCCATCTCGGACGACATACACACGGGAGATCTGAATGGCCATGCGCACCAGAAGCTGCAGGGTCTTCGCTTCCTTGAAGAGATTTTCGCTTTGCCACATGTGCTACAGGCGATGAACGACTTGCTATGACCCTCAAAGAAGCGGCTATAGAAGCAGCTAGAACGGGTCAATTGGAATAGCTACAGGACATCATTATTCACAGGATCTATTGTGAAGAACTATATAATCAAGAAGAAGAGTCCAAGGATGGAGTGTATCTCAACTTCTGCTCCAGGCGACGGAAGCTGCGGTCCAAACCAACCAGTTAGAAGTGGTGGAGTTTCTATTCCATCGGATCGTTGAAACATACGATAAACATGATGAGAAATTCGACGAAGAGATTTACAAAGGAGCGTGGCGGGTTCTTGAGATGGCAGCAGCGAAAGGTTTTTGGAGACTGTCAAATTCTCAACGCAGTTGAAGCATGACGAAGACTACTATTGGGTTTTCAATGGGTGGGGACATCCAACGTTCTCTCAACTGCAATTACTGGTGTCCACTTGGAAGTGGCCCAGTATCCTTTTGCCTCGCCCGCTTTTCAACGGAATGACTACGCAGGCAATAACTCTGGGGCACTGCGAGATCGCACAGATGCTCTACGAGGCTTACGGGCAACGGCCTGACAGTCTGTTCATTGCAATAACTCGATATGATAAGCATTTGAACGCCGTGAAATGTATGCATAGCAACGGGTAATGTGAACCCGAAGTATTTACTGATGCGTTTTCCAGCGTAGCTATGGCCAACGCCACTTTGACGGTGGAGTATTTCCTCAGTACTGGGCTCATTTCGTCCGACTTGTTCGAGAAGACGTTTGTGCGTGCAGCTCGTAACGGATCTATCAGGGTCGTGAAATTCCTGTACAGCAAACGACAGATCTCTTCCCAATCTATCGCCGAAGCATTTGAAAGCGCATGCAGTGGCGATGTCATCAGCTTTTGCTTGGTCAAGAGTCAATTTCGGACGAGTCAATCACCAGCGTACAAGTAAGAGGCCCAATGAATTCAGTTTGAAGAGACTGTCAAGGTTATGGAGTTGATATACATGCACGTTGAAATCACGGTGGGATTATTGAATATATCCTTGAAAAGAAGATGCAAGAGACGACAAACCGTTGTATTTTTTTAGTAGTCGTCATAGTAGTAGTCTGGTTCTTCGTCGTGTTTTGTGTCAGAGTTCTTTCCAAGAGCTTCGTCACGTTTCCTGTGTAAAATTTCTTGTATTTTCGGGCTGGTCACGGCTTTGAGGGCTTCGTCCAACATTTCGACAGACCACTTTTCCTTCCTACTCATCCCTTCCACAACAGATACTTGATTATGCCGAATTGCGGTAGCGAACGCTTCATCTCTCACAGCTTGAGAAATACACGGGAGTCCACTTAGAGCTTGCATGGTGCTATAATCTCCACTGCCTGCCGCCTTGGAATACATCTCGAGAACTGTATTCGACGAGACTTGGCGCTTGTCGTACACAAATTTCATCGTACTGAGACGCCAACTATCGATCGAATTTGTAAAAAGTGCCAACATATCCGGGCGAGAAACATTCTGTCTGTCAAACAATAGTTCCACAACCGGGGTGTTCCCATTTTTCGCAGCAAGCGTGAAAGCTTCAGTACCAACCTCGAGTGTTATGCATTTTTCATTCCACAAGGCTTTCACGACATCAGTCGGTCCCCATTCGGCGGCTTTGACAAATACTTCCTTAATAACGTCGCCTGGAATATGACCAGTGTCGACGAGGTACCTCGCAACTTCTCCAGACTTTGGTGCTCTATACGGCCCGTCGAATCGGGAAGCAGAAACGCTTCGAAAGCTTCAATGATCGTGTGAGGAGATACACACTTTCTACCGTGAAGGAACTTGATGACGGCAATGCTCCTCGTTCTCTCAAATGTCCTCCTGAGCGTTTCCGCCGAAACGCGATGTTTGTTGTAGAGAAATGCCAGCGTCTTCATGCTTTCAAGCTGAGCTGCCTTTTCAAACGCAGCATCAAATGCTTTTGGCGAGATTTTGTCGATAAGAAACTCCATCACAGCCGTATTCCCGATCGTAGAAGCTTCTTGGAAAGCAGCTTCCTCTCCTACAGAAGAAACGCCTCCTTGTTATAAGCAAATCGAGTCACTTCTACATGTTTGCCTCGAGAGACGCTAACAAAGAAATCGTTAGCTGCACCGAGCCAGTGTTCGTGCATCATGTCGTAACTGTGTCGATAGGCTTCTGCATACTCCAAGCCGCTCTTGTACAAAACTTCTGCAATCTCGTTCTGTCCTTCAACGATCGCTTGCTCCAACGCCTTGGCCACACCCCAGCACACTCTTTCGGGATCGAGTAGCCCCTTCACCACGTCGACATGTCCTCCAGAAATGGCTCGAGACATTGCTTCCCATCGCCCTTCCTCTGGGATGTCCATAATAAAAGGACAGATCACCTCCCCATAATTCTCCACGAAGAAGCTTTCTTGTTCAGGATCTTGAGTAGCACACTCCATGCACAATTGCACGATTTTCAAGTGTCCGTTAGCAGCAGCTGCTTCTAAAATCCTCCAGTATTCTGCACGGTCGTCGTCGTTTGCCCAGCCAGAGCCAATTTCGTCCAGTAGATGTCGGACAATGATATAGTGGCCGTTCTCGGCAGCAGCTATTGCGACGTCAACTACGTCTCCATCAAGTTCGTCCAGGAAGTTCTCCACTGTAGGCCAATCCCCATGTTTTGCAGCCTCTGCAGCAGCTTCTTGAATGGTCATCAATAAAGAATCGATCCGTTCCATCACATGAGGTAATGAAAGAACTGCAATGGGCAAACGAGCGCCATTCAGACGCTTGTAGCGACTCAGCAACATTGCTACACCATCCTGAGAGTTCTCGGACACTTTGGACTCGGTGCGCTGGCGTTTCCTGTCCCTAAATCGCTGCAGAGCGGACCCTTCTGCTGCTCCTTTGGCGAACGTCATTTTGGCGATTTTAGATTTAGTAGATGTTTTCTGTGCATTTAGCCAAGACATACAATACTGTTCGACACACAAAAGGTCCGTTTGAGAGCAGATTCATCAAGGTTTTCGAGCGAAAATGCACAACATTTCCAGTGCATCAATAATAGAGCTAACAGCAATGGCTTTGGCGATACTTTCCCACTCGAAACTCCACAATCGTAACGTGTCCGCTCTGGGTTAAAGCAGCGTTTTGTAGACGTACGCAACCACTTGAACGCTCACGAAGAAATCAACGAGATTGCATTGTAGGGAGCTGGCGAAGAAGAATGATGTAAAATGTGCTCTGCAACGAGCCAAGTGTTGCATCTCGTTTGTCTCGAGACCATTAAGTGTTTGTTGCTATTTCACGACAGCTCTGGTGTCCGTTACCTCCATGACTCGTTCAGGACAGCACTTGGATCCGTGCACGCCATGATGCGATCCAGCGACAGTCGCAAGGCAAAAGCTGTTGGCTCGCTCCACGCCAGAGATGAGCAACAGGAATCCAAGCCGAAGTACGTGCATTAGTTTGACAGATCGAGATGGAGGCCAACAACATGCATGCAAGGTGAAACTCATCCATTTCGTTTCGAAGTGAGGTGCATTGATGTCACTTAAACTATGTCTAACGACTTCCTATGAAAACTCATACAAGACTCTGACCATTGATGCCCAACCAAAAGATTTTCCACGGAAGAGCTTAGCGGCTAGTGGCCAGTCCAAGCAATCCTCGTCATCCATTCAAGATGCCGCTGTTTCTTAAGCTCTTTGTACAGCTTCTTGCAATGAAGAAGAAAACGTAAGAGGCGACTTGCAGCCACAATGAGCGGTGCGAGTCGCCTATCTAATGTTGAGATTGCTACTGTTCGAGTCAAAGGGACGGCGCCGCCTGCGCGACTTGTCATCGTCTCGGTTTTATCCACGACGAACTCCTCGATCAGCTGAAAACCGCAGAAAAAAAGTAACGAGTCACGCGTTGCACGCGGCCAGGCGGGATCACTTCGAAACTTTCCACGAGCGAGACACAGCGTCTGGACCATTGTCGAGTATGCCTTCGCTCGCTGCAAGGAGTGTAGCTCACCGTCGGTCATTTTCCGACACCTGCGACCTCGACGCTTTCCTAGAGAACGAGGCGGAGTATATGCTCCCCTGGGGCCCGAGAGCTCTGCCACGTCGATACAACAAGAGACGGAAGATCGCTCCAAGTCCCAGAGCTTCATCTGCACGGCGCAAGGCATCATGTTCCCAGACACCCAACACGAGAAGCGGCAGAACCGATTGGATGGACTTAAAAAGCTGGCCGCCAAGATGTCGGACACGGAGAGAAACGTTCGACTCGCCAAGAAGACACTGCGCTACCGCAAGGCTCAAGAGCTTCGTCGGGTCGTCGAGTAAACTCTGTGTTCAAGTCCTGCAGTCCATAGCGGACTTGAATCCCGCTGTCCGGAGGCTCCGTTGGGTTGGACACGCTGCAAGGAATTCATGTTGATCATTTTGTAGAAGACCCATGAGCACTGATGGGCAGCTCTGTATTTTAGTGACGCTATAGTCTTGCATATTATCGTGCTTAATGCGAGCAATTGAGGGCGATTGGACCACCAGAATCGCGTCAGGAATTATTCAAGAGATTTTCATTGTTAAACGATGGTTACGGTTCGAAGAGCTCCATGGAGGAGAAACGATTGCCCGCACTGCAACGGCCACTCCGAGACTTAGTTCTCTTGAAAGCGCTCCAACTCACCGAGCTGCTACATGCTACATGGTCGGAATAAGCCGTTGCTCTGGTAAATCGCAAAATGACTGCTATCCAGCAGACGTCGTTGTATCCCGTCATTTTTGTTTGTCTGCTACTCATCATACTCGCAGTAAACCAGGATCAAAATCTCAAGTGATCAATGGATCCTCGCTCTTTTTTGTTTTGCTTGCTCTTTGTGATGCGTTAGCAGACATGCCAATGCTTGCCTGAAAATTGCGATACTTGACAAGCAGCCTACAAGCAACCACGTGCTTTTTATCGACATGTAAGCAGCGTATGTTGTTAATATTGATTTACTTTCGTTTGCCAAGTAAATTGGCTTTATTACCGCACCACAAAACAAAGCAAACCCACTTTTCACTGGTATTTAAACGCATGAACGTTGATACTTAACGTACTTGCAATGTATGGTTTCAACTAATACTGTGGCTGTAGTTTCGTACACCTTTGTGTCGAATGCACGCAACCAGATCGTTATGCATCCACACGACAAGTCGCTTTTGAGTGTGGAGAAGAAACAAGGTCGTGTCAGGAGAGTTGAAACATCCCGAAACGAGCTGAGGCGCGCGGTGACGGCAAAAGGAAAAATAATCTTGCCAGCACAATAGCGAGGTCATTTGTAATAGACAACATGAAATTCTGTGCTTTTATATGTGTTTTTCGGTAACACGACATTAGTTTCACTCTCTCGATGCTTCCTACAAACCTTGGTGATCGTACTCATGATGAAGCAAAACTGTCCGTTATCTGAGCTCAATGCGTTTCACGTCATGCTCGCTCCAAGATAAGATCGCGCTAGTGCATCCGCGACAGGCGACAGATTCCCAGGTAGCTCGCTATCTATTTTCTCAACACGATCGGCAGTTCCCGCACTATAGCTTTCGCCTCACATTGTCGAGTCTACTGCGTAGTGGTCGTACAGGAACATCAATAACTTTAAGGCATCGTGTCGAATGCAGCGACCACTACAGCGGCCACCAGGTGTTCGCGTGTTTGCCAGTTACTAGTGTCTAGCTGCAGAGTAGCACCCTGTCCGTTATGACCGTTAGCTAGGAACTCGATGAAAAAGTATCTTTTTCTATCAAGTTGAAGGGATGGCCGCGCTTTTATGCAAAATTGACAAATAGTGTGTGTCGGGCCCAACACAATATCAAGAAAATTGCACCGAGAGCTTTACGAAGCTCCTTCATCACCACTTTCATAATGGGTTTCTCTACTAGGTCAATTCGTGGTCAATAAACCACCCCTCGCTAGGTTACTAGCGCTAACTCACGTTGACAAGATCTTAGATTTGTTTTTCCATGAAAATGTCTTTTCAATCGTGGCGACTCTTCTGAGAGCTATTCAATGTCGAAGTCGACTCGATGAACTCGTGGAACTCGCGACCAATGCCTCCAGCTCGGAAGGAAACGTCAAGTTGGCTAAGAAGGCGCTGCGGTACCGCAAAGTGCTCGAACTGCGTCGGATTGTCGAATAAAAAGAAGTGGTATGGAGGATTTCCCAGCAGAACAAACGTCGATGGTAGTTTTCAAAAGAGATGCTGAAATACCAAGCAGTAAATGTGTGAATTTGTAGCACAAGTCACGGAAATTAATTGGCAGAATGAGCAAACAGTTATTGAAATAAATGGTGTATGGTATGGCAAAATGTAAGCGATTTCTTTAAACAGATGCACTCATACTTCCAACTGGCAGTATAGGCCTCTTCTTCATCAAAAATTAGCGCTGTCGATAGTGAATTCATTATATTTTCTTCAGACACAACCGCCTCTATCACTGTTCATGGACACTTGGTTTGTTTTTGCCGCCATGATTATCTAGCAGGGCTCGTAAAAATAGTGAGTACACAAACTCGCCGCGCCGACAAGTTTGCTAGCTTTCGTCTTCAAAACGCAATGCTAATCAAGCTGCTGTAAAACACAAACTGTCACGCCGCGTCTGCAGCTGTTCAGAAGAGTGCGCTTTTGCCATCTTGCGCGCACTTTTTCGACGAGAAGTTTTGTACGGTGTAGTATCATAGGCAAAATAAATCGTGGTGGTCGGTTAGTAGACGTAAGTCCGTTACAGCATCAGCTGCCGACCGGATCTCGTAGAATGCTGGCAGCAAGTCTCAATTCGAGCTGTCTTGCACATCTTCCAGTAGTAGTTTAAAGACATTTATCTTTACATTACTATAACCACGAACCACGAACACTGTTTTACCACCCCAGAACTGGTCAAGATTTTTTTGTATCAGTGACTTGAAGTTATTTCTACGTGTCGTTGCGATTTGACGGCGGTTGCTGCCCTCAACGTCGGGCTCTACTGGTCGAAGCCTACAACGGGATGTTCACACCGTACATCGTGTCCGCTAAAACATATTACTTTAAAGCAATGTTCCGCCACCTCTTCACTTCCTGTATTCCTCAACACACCAACGCTATTCTGCAACAAAAAGCTGCTGCTGTAGTCGTTTATTTTCGAGATCATCTTTGGCAAAAGATACCAACAGCTTTTCCACGAAAAGTGCCGTGACTGTTCTCATACCTCCGGCCGACCTCATTCAGAGACTTTCTTCCTTCGGGTCAAACAGTCTTCACGGTGCTTGCATTCGCCCCCACGGCAAATGGCGTCCGTGCCACTGCCGATCACCCGCAACCGGTCGCACTCCGACGGGTACCGCAGTCTGAAAGCCTTCGCCGAGAACGAAAAAGAGCCCGAGCCGGCGCTACCGTGGACGCGGCCAATCTCATGGCGCCCATGCTGTCCCAAGAGGGCGAGTCCAATCAGTCCAAAGCGGACCGTCGCCAAAATGAAGATTTCAACTTCTGCACGTCCCAAGGCATCTCGTTCCCGGACACTCAGTTCCAAAAGTGCCAAAGTCGTCTGGACGGACTGGTCGAACTCGCCACCAACTCGTCGAGTTCTGAAGGCAACATCAAGCTGGCGAAGAAAGCTCTGCGTTACCGCAAAGTGCTGGAACTGCGTCGGATCATCGAGTGATCCACTCCAAGTTGGTGGCGGTCGGTCGGGTATATAACGACAGAGCTGGTGCTGCCTCCGCTGGGCTTGGACGGGAGAACTGGCAGATTTCGTGTTGATATTTTAAAAGAGGAACCCCAACAGCTCATGGGCAGCTCTGTCGTGACGTAGTGAACAAATCAAACTTTGTAGTGGATTATATTTTTTAATGCATAGCGCTGCAGCATCGCCTTGATCATTTCAACGTTTCTTGTTGTTGATAAAGTCGTTGGTAAAGGCTGTTAGCGCCTTGATCATCTCGCTGCGCTTCTGGAGATTCGATTCCTGTTGGAAATTGTTGATGTACGCTTCGTACACGTCCAAGTTCTTGTTCATGAACTTGACAAAGTCTTCTCTCTTCATCTCGGGCACTTTAGAAGAAGACGTTTGCTTTGGAGGTAGCACCGAGGGATAGCCGTGATCACAGTCGTATACGAGCGTGTTGACTTTGCCGTCCGACGTGCCGATGTTAAAGTCGAATGTCATTACCTGAGTGCCTGTAAACATCTTTTGGCCTTCCATGGCTGTTGCAAACTGCGCCATCCACGCCCAGTGATCCTCAAAGCCCCTTTTTCCCAGGGAGAAAGTCGAACTGGGAGGCAACCCCTTAAATCTACTTTGGCGAAACTTCTTCATGTGTTTGTTGTCGTGCTTGAACGCCTGATCGATCGCTAATTTCTCTACGTTTTCTTTCACACGCTTCAAATCCTCCTCGCTCGGTAGCTGTAACTTCTTCTTGTTTGGTGCACCGCCCGTGTTGTATGCATACAGAGCCCGGAGATTTTCTCGTTTGACGAGCAATTTTTGTGTTTCAATGGTCAGAGCTTGTGTGATTTCCGCCATAGACACTCCAAGTGCATCTGCGAGGCATGAATTAGGACCACTGGACGACATCACTATAGGTTGCAGCGTAGTCGGGTCGAGACGATCGTAATGGCCGGCCTGGCCGTTGGAGCCAGGGGTGTAGGCCAGCAAATGAGTTGTTCCTGGACCGGTGTGGTCGCCATACGCATACACTTTGCCATCGCGTGTATCGAGCACAAAGACGGCATCGCCGGAGTTCTCACAGTACATGGCGAGATGGAACGCTGAAAGTGGCTCACCGTTTGCAACAGCATTCTTGGACATCGACAACTGCTGGCTGTGGAACGCACAATTGCGAAGGGTCTGAGCGGAGACCGTAACACCACGGACTGCTCCACTGATAGCGCCATTCCGAGCACCGATAGCCAAAGCTTGGCGGAAGTTGTCGAACACGTCTCGACCCACCACCACATTCGTGGCAATATTGACCATTGTACTCGTAGCAGCACCAGCGCCAGCGCCCCGCGCAACTTCCGACACGAAGAGATCAAACAGTTCTTTCCTCGTCACTTCAACTTTATCAGCATCGACCTGGGCACCGAATTTGGCCCCACAAAGCTAGCAGTGAGACAGGAGGCGATCTGAAGATGCAGTTGGTCGTACCATGGACGCCCCTCGGTCGAGTTTTCAACGACGGCTGAAGTGCCGACTACAGCCGCGGTGGTCAACGCTCTCGCGGTTTCCGATAAGTCTTTGACCGTTTTGAGCCCCTTAGCGACTGCAACCATTTTTCAGCGCCCATAGTAGCAAGAGTAATACCTGCACTCACGCCCATGTTGACTACAAAGGCGTCCCATTTGAACGATTGCTCGGAGGAACCGGCACAAAAGATTAAACCAGACACCCCTGCCGATGACAGCGCCGAGCCTAGTGCCGGTACAACCGCAGGCGCTGCAGTCCCTCCACTTGCAACGATTACAAGAACGCCCGTGGCAGTCCTTGCTAATGCAACTAGACAGCCACCGAGTAGATTCCATGAAAACCCGCCGTCGATCTTGTAAAAGTCCTTGAGCATCTCGAGCTCTGTCTCAAGTACCAACAACGACTGCATGGACAGCTCCGTTGTCATACTAAGTGTCGATTCAGTGAGTAGAGATGACGTCAATGAAAGCGAAATATCGTCGTGGTCCACGTCCGAGTCGGCGTATGAAGAATCGGACGCATAGTCGACTTCCGACGCGGGCGAGTCGGATGCAAATCCGTCCGAAGTCGACATGCTACGATGTTCGAAGCCGCAAATAAAATTGTGAATTTGTTGAGACCCACTGCAAGCATTTCCAGAAGAGTACGGCTTCGGCACAGGCCAGAATCACCATGCGCAAGACGATACTCTTGATCCAATTCGAGTCCAAACACTCCCACTTGGCAATTCGCAAGCATCCCCAGTAGACCAGCAATGGGGAACAACAACTCCCACTTCTACAGCGAGTACGAGAGAGAAATCAAAATCATCTTTGAAGACCCCAACGGCAAGATCACGGAGCTCTTTCTCCGCAAAGGTGAACCGCGAAAAGTGGCTAACTACTCGAACGGCCAATGCTCCGTGTACGTGTACCTCCCCAACAAGGACGGCAAGTTCAAAGACAAGGGCGACAACGACAGCACAGGCCGACCCGAGTTCAAGAACTACCACGAAAAGCGAACCGCTGAACATGACCGCTCCTTCATCATCGACAAGGACGGGTACTTGCATCTCCAGAAGTATGGCGAGGCGTTAAATGTGAGGGAGGGCTACTGACTTTCCAAGTTATCTTCATAGCGTCTAGCGCTCCCTTCAATACACTAGACGGCCAATCCCCACCCTCGCATACAGTCTTCACAAGTTTGCTCTTGCATTGCCAAGCAGAAACTGTGATTTCGAGCTGTCCATTGCCAACTGCAGAGGAAAAGCCTGTGTCGGTTGCCTCTGGAGACACGAGCTTCTTGCTACACACCAGCCGAACAGCCTTGATCGGCCCATGGAATTCAAAGCAGATCGTCATGCCGAACCTCTTATCGCAGTGCTGCGGGCATTAACGCGTGCTCAGCAACAAGTCCACCACTTCATAGCACTCCCGGTTCACTGCACTCCAGAACGCAGAATCGATGGCCCCGATGTATTTGACTCGCTCACTCGAGCTTTCCGAGCCATTCTTCTCAACACGTGCTCCGAGTCCTCGAAAATGATACTGCTGAACGAGTCGTACAGAAGTTTAGCTGGTTGATACTTGCCGAGGTGCATGAGGTGCATGGCCTCCTCGAAAGCTGCTTCCCGGTCCCAAAGAAGCAAACTTCCATACAGTAGTTATTCCATAACAGCCACCTGGTCGCCCCGAATCGCAAGTGAGGGCGCCTTGCATCGCTCTTTCTCCCAGTCGCGCTGGTAGTCGCCTCGGATCGAGTCGTCGATCCAGAAGCCGGCGATGTCGCTGTACCCATTCTCCGCCGCGATCTTCCAAGACTCGCCACGACAACATACAGCGCACCGCCCAGTCGATCCCGTCATCCTTCACTTCCATGAGATCCGATAGCAGATGCTCGACGACATTGAGGCGCCCATTTCGAGCTGCCGCCTCAGTGGCGAGGGCACGAGGCTCCCAAATATCGAACATCTCTACGTAGTCGGCATCGTCGTCACTGTCTTCTCCTCCGTCCTCATTTTCCGAGCTAGAATCGTTCTCCGCTGCAGAGTCTTCCCCTTCACAGCAGTAGAATCGATGAATTAGTTGCTTGAGTATGCCAGTTGACCTGCCGAAGCAGCTCCCATCGACTTGACGCTGCGCCAGGAGGGGACGGCATGGCGTCAGATGCACTCCAGCGAGAAAGGATCCTACCTTAGTAGACCTGGGCTTGACAAGAAGAAGACAGCCTCGACATGCACATACAAACTGCATCTTGTACTTCGCCACTTTGTGCCATCATGAAATCCTACAGCAAACAACACATCAAGGCACAGCTCATCGCGGGGTTAAATCGTGGCAACTGTGTGGCGCGGCTGGCAGTGGCTCCTTTCGGTACGCATGCGATCTGCCTCGCCGACACGATGGAAGCAAAGTCATTGAGTCTCTGCATGGACCCTCGCGCGTGCGTTGGAGCAATAGAACGACACGACACCGTTCGCGCGCGGCGGATGCAGTTAATGTAGAATGGAGCGGCGGGGACGCTTGTCCAGCCAGCCAGTGGTACAGACGTGGAGCTCCACCCAGCTCAAGCGACGATCAGAGTCATGGGATCATGGTCGGAGGATCATAGTCGTAGGATCATGGTCGGTGGGCTAGGAGGTGTCTCGTTATCGTCGGAAGGCGACGCCATCGCCGTGGAAGTGCTGCCTTCACTGCTGTTGTTGCTGCCAATTCTGCTTCTTCCCACGTCCACTTCGTCGTTGTTGGGATCACCACAGCTACTGCTTCTCAATTGAGACGGTGCGGTGCCCTTGCGATGGCCGTGCACAGCGGCATTCACACTGGTGCTCGACAGCAACTTGCTGTCTTGGGTCGATGCAGAGACCGTAGCCTCCTCGGTAGCCATCACTGCGTCCACGCCCCGTCGTGAACGCCGCCGTCGCGCAGTCGATACAGCACGCTGGCGGCAGACGCCGAAGACACGGGCGGCCAGTCCATGATTAAGTGGCCCACCGACTGCTCTACGCGGGTCTGGAACTTGTGCACCAGCTTCTTCGCGACGTCCTCCGGGAGCTCCGAGCGGTGCTTGAGCGCCGTGCGCTTCAGCAAGTCCACCAGCTCCGCGAACGTCAGCAGCACGCCCATGTCGGCGCGGGCGTGGATCACGCGCACCACGCCGGCCTCGTCCTCGAACGGGATGTAATTGGGGTCGCTCGGCAGGCTGGTCTTATGCTGCTGCCGCTTCTTGAGGGCGGTGCAGCGCCGCGAAGTGCACGCCGTGGGCCTTGGCGGCGCTGCGTAGACTCATGCCGTGGATGGCCACGGCCTCCATGGCGCGCTCCCACACCTCGGGCGGCACCATGTTGCTCTGGCGGTAGCTGCGGTCGTTCGAGCTGCCGTCTGACTGGCCGCTGGTGCTGCTGCCTGCGCTGGGGCTTCGACGGAGTTGGCGTTCGTCACTGGTTCGGCGGTGAGCCTGGTGGTAGCGAAGCTGTTGCGGAGGTGGCGGCGGTGGCGAAGACATCAGCTCGCCTTCGCTGGCGGTCGCCTCCACGTCGTTCCACGAGTACGTCGCTCTGCGGTCCATGAGGCTGCGGTCCATGAGCAGCGCCGACATCGGTGGCGGCGCAGGAGGCTGGCAGTAGTTGCGGTTCTGCTCGGAGCGGACCCAACGGAGCTGCTCTCCACGACACTGCAGCCCTCCGCGCTCGTACTGCTGCCCCTCGGGTTCGTACCGCTGGCCGTAGCCGCAGTGTGGCTCGTATGGGTCCTGCAGCTTGTACTGGGGCACTGGCATGCTTTCACCTACCAGCCTGTTGCTGTTGCTGTTGCTGTTGCTGTTGCTGTTGCTGTTGCCGGTGACGCTGCGCCGGGTCATGCCCGTGACGTCCACGAAGCCGTTCTCGCGCTTGAACGCGGTGAGCCAGCCGAGCGACGGGAAGTCCGCCGGCAGCGGCCAGTCCCCATTGCGCTGCACGACGGCGCGTGTCACGTCGGCGATGTCGGCGTCTGCGTAGCCCTCGAGTCGGCCGCTGCGTCCGTAGTCGGCGTCGTCGTCCTGCGGGTGCGGCAGAAAGCGGCCCCGCAGCTGGGCCACCACCTCGTCGTTGAGCTCCGGCGTGAGCTCGCACCCTGGCGGCGGACTGGTCGCGGTGCGGCCCAGACGCGGCGAGACCGAGGTCACCCCAGGCAGAGGCAGCATGCACGCGTCGCCGGAGCTGCTGCGGCCGATGGCCAGCGCGTGCAGCCTCGGGAAGATGTAGCCGCCGTCCGAGTCGGCGGTGCTGGTGGTGCTGGCGGTGGCGTCGGAGCGGCGGCTGTCATTGCTGAGGCTCGAGCCGCAGACGGACGCCGAGCGGCGCGCCGTGGTCTGTTGCTGGCGCACGAGGCGGTGCAGCGCCGACTGCTGCAGGCCGAAGCGCTGCGCGGCCTGGCGCGTGCTGAGCTGGCGGTCGGCCACGGCGTGCACGGCGCTGGCCCAGTGCTGGTTGGTCACGGCCCCGTGGGGGCCGGGGCTCCAGTCGCGGCGGATCATGGGCAAGCGGGTCGAGCGGGCGGCGGTGTCTGAGCTTGCTGCTGCTTGCTTGGCTCCTTGTTGAAGACTGAGCGGAACAATGTATGCACCTCAGGGCGACAGGGCGGTCGGCGGCAGTGTAACAGTAGCGGTAGGACGCAACAGGCGACCAAACGCCCCATTTGGTTTGGGCGGGCAGTTCAGTCTGTTTGACAGGGATATGCTTCGTACTGACTGGCGAATGCAGGCGCGCGGGCTGGGGCCAAAGAGTGCTGCAGCGCAGGCTCATGACAGGACGGAGGGCGAGGAAAAGCATTTCGTTGCGCGTCGACACGTTAGCTTCAAGTGGCGAGATCGACAGCAGCCTCTGCTGGATGAGCGGCGCGGAATCTGGGAGGAGGCCCGCTGGACGGCTTCGAGCACTGGCGAGTCGAGCCCACGAATGCAGATGCCAAAGGCTCCCGTCGAACGAGCGTCTTCCTTTGGTGTGCAATTCGTCATCGTTCCGCTTTTTGTGGAAAGATTCGGACGCCCGCCTGCGTCTTCAATCTTATCCGATGGAAGGTGTCGACAATGAGCCATGCTCCGGTCTGAACGAACGGCAATGTGCTGCTCAAACTTTGAACGGAATTCTTGTCCTTCGCAGCTCGAACGCGTTTGGATATGCTCAAACTTAATTCGCACGGATCTTTCAACTTACTGGCTTGAAAACGCCGCCGAACCAGAGCGAACCCTGCATGCAGCTCTTCACTGGCTGAAGTTTCAAGACACCCGTTCGATATGGCTGAGAATTGGAGACGCTGGTGGGTCTCCGGTGACGTCAAACAAATAGAACAATGACGAGAGCGTTAGACAAGCTCACAGACGTGCGATTCTGGGTCTTTCGAACGGCTGCAGTGCTCAGACACTTCATAGCTCAGCTAGAACAGGGTGGCACGTGAAAAAGGAGGAAATTCTGCACCAACTCCAGCGGGCCTCCTCCCAGATTCCGCGCCGCTCATCCAGCAGAGGCTGCTGTCGATCTCGCCACTTGAAGCTAACGTGTCGACGCGCAACGAAATGCTTTTCCTCGCCCTCCGTCCTGTCATGAGCCTGCGCTGCAGCACTCTTTTGGCCCCAGCCCGCGCGCCTGCATTCGCCAGTCAGTACGAAGCATATCCCTGTCAAACAGACTGAACTGCCCGCCCAAACCAAATGGGGCGTTTGGTCGCCTGTTGCGTCCTACCGCTACTGTTACACTGCCGCCGACCGCCCTGTCGCCCTGAGGTGCATACATTGTTCCGCTCAGTCTTCAACAAGGAGCCAAGCAAGCAGCAGCAAGCTCAGACACCGCCGCCCGCTCGACCCGCTTGCCCATGATCCGCCGCGACTGGAGCCCCGGCCCCACGGGGCCGTGACCAACCAGCACTGGGCCAGCGCCGTGCACGCCGTGGCCGACCGCCAGCTCAGCACGCGCCAGGCCGCGCAGCGCTTCGGCCTGCAGCAGTCGGCGCTGCACCGCCTCGTGCGCCAGCAACAGACCACGGCGCGCCGCTCGGCGTCCGTCTGCGGCTCGAGCCTCAGCAATGACAGCCGCCGCTCCGACGCCACCGCCAGCACCACCAGCACCGCCGACTCGGACGGCGGCTACATCTTCCCGAGGCTGCACGCGCTGGCCATCGGCCGCAGCAGCTCCGGCGACGCGTGCATGCTGCCTCTGCCTGGGGTGACCTCGGTCTCGCCGCGTCTGGGCCGCACCGCGACCAGTCCGCCGCCAGGGTGCGAGCTCACGCCGGAGCTCAACGACGAGGTGGTGGCCCAGCTGCGGGGCCGCTTTCTGCCGCACCCGCAGGACGACGACGCCGACTACGGACGCAGCGGCCGACTCGAGGGCTACGCAGACGCCGACATCGCCGACGTGACACGCGCCGTCGTGCAGCGCAATGGGGACTGGCCGCTGCCGGCGGACTTCCGTCGCTCGGCTGGCTCACCGCGTTCAAGCGCGAGAACGGCTTCGTGGACGTCACGGGCATGACCCGGCGCAGCGTCAACAGCAACAGCAGCAACAGCAACAGCAACAGCAACAGGCTGGTAGGTGAAAGCATGCCAGTGCCCCAGTACAAGCTGCAGGACCCATACGAGCCACACTGCGGCTACGGCCAGCAGTACGAACCCGAGGGGCAGCAGTACGAGCGCGGAGGGCTGCAGTGTCGTGGAGAGCAGCTCCGTTGGGTCCGCTCCGAGCAGAACCGCAACTACTGCCAGCCTCCTGCGCCGCCACCGATGTCGGCGCTGCTCATGGACCGCAGCCTCATGGACCGCAGAGCGACGTACTCGTGGAACGACGTGGAGGCGACCGCCAGCGAAGGCGAGCTGATGTCTTCGCCACCGCCGCCACCTCCGCAACAGCTTCGCTACCACCAGGCTCACCGCCGAACCAGTGACGAACGCCAACTCCGTCGAAGCCCCAGCGCAGGCAGCAGCACCAGCGGCCAGTCAGACGGCAGCTCGAACGACCGCAGCTACCGCCAGAGCAACATGGTGCCGCCCGAGGTGTGGGAGCGCGCCATGGAGGCCGTGGCCATCCACGGCATGAGTCTACGCAGCGCCGCCAAGGCCCACGGCGTGCACTTCGCGGCGCTGCACCGCCGCCTCAAGAAGCGGCAGCAGCATAAGACCAGCCTGCCGAGCGACCCCAATTACATCCCGTTCGAGGACGAGGCCGGCGTGGTGCGCGTGATCCACGCCCGCGCCGACATGGGCGTGCTGCTGACGTTCGCGGAGCTGGTGGACTTGCTGAAGCGCACGGCGCTCAAGCACCGCTCGGAGCTCCCGGAGGACGTCGCGAAGAAGCTGGTGCACAAGTTCCAGACCCGCGTAGAGCAGTCGGTGGGCCACTTAATCATGGACTGGCCGCCCGTGTCTTCGGCGTCTGCCGCCAGCGTGCTGTATCGACTGCGCGACGGCGGCGTTCACGACGGGAGCGTGGACGCAGTGATGGCTACCGAGGAGGCTACGGTCTCTGCATCGACCCAAGACAACAAGTTGCTGTCGAGCACTAGTGTGAATGCCGCTGTGCACGGCCATCGCAAGGGCACCGCACCGTCTCAATTGAGAAGCAGTAGCTGTGGTGATCCCAACAACGACGAAGTGGACGTGGGAAGAAGCAGAATTGGCAGCAACAACAGCAGTGAAGGCAGCACTTCCACGGCGATGGCGTCGCCTTCCGACGATAACGAGACACCTCCTAGCCCACCGACCATGATCCTACGACTATGATCCTCCGACCATGATCCCATGACTCTGATCGTCGCTTGAGCTGGGTGGAGCTCCACGTCTGTACCACTGGCTGGCTGGACAAGCGTCCCCGCCGCTCCATTCTACATTAACTGCATCCGCCGCGCGCGAACGGTGTCGTGTCGTTCTATTGCTCCAACGCACGCGCGAGGGTCCATGCAGAGACTCAATGACTTTGCTTCCATCGTGTCGGCGAGGCAGATCGCATGCGTACCGAAAGGAGCCACTGCCAGCCGCGCCACACAGTTGCCACGATTTAACCCCGCGATGAGCTGTGCCTTGATGTGTTGCTTGCTGTAGGATTTCATGATGGCACAAAGTGGCGAAGTACAAGATGCAGTTTGTATGTGCATGTCGAGGCTGTCTTCTTCTTGTCAAGCCCAGGTCTACTAAGGTAGGATCCTTTCTCGCTGGAGTGCATCTGACGCCATGCCGTCCCCTCCTGGCGCAGCGTCAAGTCGATGGGAGCTGCTTCGGCAGGTCAACTGGACATACTCAAGCAACTAATTCATCGATTCTACTGCTGTGAAGGGGAAGACTCTGCAGCGGAGAACGATTCTAGCTCGGAAAATGAGGACGGAGGAGAAGACAGTGACGACGATGCCGACTACGTAGAGATGTTCGATATTTGGGAGCCTCGTGCCCTCGCCACTGAGGCGGCAGCTCGAAATGGGCGCCTCAATGTCGTCGAGCATCTGCTATCGGATCTCATGGAAGTGAAGGATGACGGGATCGACTGGGCGGTGCGCTGTATGTTGTCGTGGCGAGTCTTGGAAGATCGCGGCGGAGAATGGGTACAGCGACATCGCCGGCTTCTGGATCGACGACTCGATCCGAGGCGACTACCAGCGCGACTGGGAGAAAGAGCGATGCAAGGCGCCCTCACTTGCGATTCGGGGCGACCAGGTGGCTGTTATGGAATAACTACTGTATGGAAGTTTGCTTCTTTGGGACCGGGAAGCAGCTTTCGAGGAGGCCATGCACCTCATGCACCTCGGCAAGTATCAACCAGCTAAACTTCTGTACGACTCGTTCAGCAGTATCATTTTCGAGGACTCGGAGCACGTGTTGAGAAGAATGGCTCGGAAAGCTCGAGTGAGCGAGTCAAATACATCGGGGGCCATCGATTCTGCGTTCTGGAGTGCAGTGAACCGGGAGTGCTATGAAGTGGTGGACTTGTTGCTGAGCACGCGTTAATGCCCGCAGCACTGCGATAAGAGGTTCGGCATGACGATCTGCTTTGAATTCCATGGGCCGATCAAGGCTGTTCGGCTGGTGTGTAGCAAGAAGCTCGTGTCTCCAGAGGCAACCGACACAGGCTTTTCCTCTGCAGTTGGCAATGGACAGCTCGAAATCACACAGTTTCTGCTTGGCAATGCATGAGCAAACTTGTGAAGACTGTATGCGAGGGTGGGGATTGGCCGTCTAATGCATTGATAGAGGAGCTAGACGCTACGACAGATAATGAGAAAGAAATTTAAGTTGATTAACCAGAGACGACAGATAATGAGAGCAGGTACAAGGTAAGCTGAGCTGCCAGTACTTCATAAAAATGACACGCAATTAAAGAAAAATATCTTTGAAGTGTTATTCCAGCTTTTGGCGTCGAAGATGAATCGAAGCAGTTCGGAAGACGTCACTTCCCTCCTCCTGCACCCGCCATTCGCCTCTCCAGAGCCCCTGAAGCGCTTTGCCCCACCTACAGAAGACAAGGAGAACAGCAAGAAGCAGCGGCAGGAGGCCCCTGTCAACAGTCATCAACTGCTCAATGCCTCCCAGTGAAGATCCAAGCTCTTCCTCACGCTGTAACTTCAATACAAACGCTATCCATGTCTCCTGAGGAGGCCCTGCGGACTGCAGTGACCACAGACCAAACCCAGTGGCTACAGCAACTAATCTCCAGATTCAACTGCCTGCAGAAGGCTGTCGAGGTCGCTGCTGCCCATGGCAAGGCAAGCTGTTGCTGCCACAGATCCGAGTCCCGGACGAGGACAACTACAGAGAATATTACGCAGCACAGAGAGTGCTCTCCAAGCAGCTCTGGCTGCTGTCGAGAAGAACCACTTGGACACTGTCAAACTGCTCATGCCAGAGATCTTTGGCGCTGACTGTGAAGACAACGAGATCGAGTACTTTAAGCTCGATGAGATCATGACTCTGACGGCTGCAGCTGCTGAACATGGCCATATCGAACTATTCAAGTACTTGCTGCCGAAGACGTACGTGGACAGAGGAGAAGACTCAGGGTTCGATGAATACATGTACGTGGCGGCGGATGCGGACGAAACCAAGGAGCCTCTTTTCTTAGTGTTGAATGCGGCGGCGGCTGCAGGGAATCTCGAGATCGTAGAACTCCTGACGAACTTTGGCTACAGCTACAGGTTCAATTACGACGACGGAGAACCGACGCGTCCGATGAATGGCAAGACCTCGGCACTGCAACTTGCCATGGAAAAGGACGCACCGAAGTAGTGAAATATCTGCTAAAGTGCGACAAATACGCCTGGAACTTGGACGAGGCCAAGGAGACGGCCATGCGTGCAGGGTGGAAGGATTTTGTGAAGATGATCGCCAAGGCGTACCCTCATTTTGAAGGCAATAAAGAAGGCTTGTTGAGTCACTTAGCACGACTCGGGAAGCTTAATGGCGTCGAGTACCCATGCAAAATCGGTCTTAACGATCCGAAGGACATTGGTGCTGCGTTCGTAAGTGCTGCCCAATCTGACCAGGTCCAAGCCTTGGAAATGCTACTAAACACTGGGAAGGACCCGACAGCGTCGTTTGACGCAGCGTTAGTGACAGTTGCGTGCTCTCGAGAGCTGGAAAAGGTAGCCTTCTGGTTTGGTAAAAGTCTTGCATCGTAGCAAGGCATTTCGACGGCATTTGAGAGTGCGGGAACCCTCGCTGTGCCCAATTTCTTATCGAATAAACAGTCGATGTCTGCTCAGTCGGTCGCCGCTGCGTTCAAGAACGCGTCAAATCACGATTCCAAGGAGCATACGATGATCGTAGAGGCCTTGTTTAGGAACGGTAGTATTCCCCTGCGGTGATTAATGAGGCTTGGCTGCCTCCAAGCGACAGCAGGATAGCCTTGTGACACATGCATACCGATCCACGGGTTTCTGAAAGCGCGATGACTCAAGAGCTTGTCAACTCGGCTAGGCGAGGGGATGTGAACATGGTCAAGTCGTTGTATAACGAGCAACGACTTTCACGCGAGGGTATTGGGAACGCGTTTTACCAAGCAGCCGACTATGGGAAGGTTGGCGTAGTGAAAGACTTGCTGATCAAGGCTCGAGCCATCCCCGTTGACAAAATGCATAGTGGGTTGATCGCTGCCTGCAAGAGCCAACAGAATGCGACGGTCGAGTTCTTGATGAACGCGATAGCGTGGCCTGGGCTGTAGTTGGTGTGGCAATTCGGGCGGCGAAGAGTTAACAGATGAAGACGATTCTCAGCACAGCATACCAAGCGTAGCTTACGCTGGCTTAGTGTTTTGCATGTAGTGAAAGTTTGATGCCATGCATTTAACAACAAGTGCGTGCACCGTAGTCAAACAGCAACCTCATAGTCCTTCAGATACTTGCGCTTGAGCTCCTCCAGCGTCGTGCATTCGCTGTACTTGCGCCACGGTTTGGACAGCAGCTTGTTTTCTGCACGCGCTCGTTCGATCATTTCGTGGTTTGGGAGTCTCGACGACCTCTTGAAGATCGTGCTTGGCAAGTACAGCCAGCACATTGAAAGCGGCTACGAAGAAGCAGGCCTATCGACACCGAGTGCCAACACTAAACATAAGAAAAATTTCGCTGGCTTGGTGAAAAAAATATTAGAGGTCTGGAGCAGTGCGTATCCGTGAGCTGCACGAGAAAGACCAACAAAACATACTGCCGATGAATCTGCGCAGACTTGAGCAGGAAAGATGGATAGTTGAGATCTTCATCCACCGTATACGTCTTGCCGTGAGGACTGTGGAATTTAGCAGCGCTGGATCCAATCCCGAAGAATACGCTGCACGACTTTGCCGTCCGGCGCAACGGCGAGCGCTTGACTCAGTTCATCTCTAGTCCAGTTCAGGCATTTCCCGATGAGCTTGACGACTCCTGTGCGACCGTGCTGAGTCGCACTCGATAACGCGCTAAACGCATCCGGTCGGGAAACACAACGCAATCGAACCAGTGCTGCTACAACCTTGGCGTTTCCTCTGGTCCCAGCTTGCTGGAAAACCTCGCCAACTAACGACGGTGGAATGTGCTGCTCGCTGTAGACACACGCCACGACAGAGCCGTGTCTGGCGTTCGCTGCTCGAACGAAAGCTTGTCGAACGGCTTCCGACGAAACGCGGCTCTTACCGATCAAGTACTTCGCCACCGGAATATGAATCCTGTTGCCCACAAACCGGAAGGCGGTGCTCACGACCGCGTCAGAGATGACTTGAGAGCGGCACAACATCTCGACGGCATCTACATTGCCACGTTTGACGGCAAGTTCGAATGCTTTGATAGCTGCTGTCTGGACGTCTTGGTTGTCATGCAAGCCCAGCGACACTGCAGGGGTTTTAAATAAAACATCACGGCTTTCAGGCTCCCCATGGCCGCAGTCTTGAACAAATTGCACATGTCTGAGGAAGTTGTCTGCTGCTTGCCGTACAAGCACTTGACGATATTCATCCGCTTGACAGCGTGCACGAATACCTCGGTGATGATATCGGTGGAGATATATCCTTCGTCACTCAGAGCCTTGACGATATTGCCCAGTCTGTTCTTAACCGGCGAGCAGGAAGGCCGCTTTAATCTCCGCCGATGGAACGCATCCGTTGTTGCACAGCACTTTCACCACGTCAGCATTGTTCTGCATCACTGCGGTCTCGAAGCACTTCTTGACAACCTCAGTAGGAAGGCAGTCTTCTCGGCATAAAATTCCACGACTTCCATGCGTGCAGCGTTGCCATCTTTGGCGATATTCCTGATGGAACCGTAGCTACTTGCATCTCGCAGAGCTTTGGCGGCGGCCCAATTCAGTACAGGATCATCTTTCAAGCATATGAGTCTGACCGCCTCTACAGATCTACGACTGGCCGCCATTGCCAGCACTGTGAGAACTGCGTCCGCTGGAACTTGATCGCTCGCGAATTAAAAGCCCACACCTTTAACAGAAGAGAAAAGAATGGCGTCCTGGAAAGCTTTGACAACAGACTCGACTGGAATGCGCTTTGTCGCCCCAGAAATTGGAGAATGTCTCCACTCGATGCACTAGCGAACGTCTTTTCCAGTATCACTTGCGGAAATTCATTCTTGTACAGGAATTTGACAGCCTCGATTGATCTGGCGCGTGCTGAACGAACGAAACCCTTGTGAATCACCGCCAGGGAAACTTGACCTGTATTGTAGAGGAATTTGATGGCATCGACATGACCACGCTCAGCTGCAATTGCAAACGCGTGCTCCACCAATTCGTCCGAGTTGTGGCCGTGATTGTACAGGAACTTCACAGAGTTTGATCTTCCATAACGCGCTTCATGACTGAGAAACTCGCCCCGTTCTTCATCACCTCCAGTGTCCGTGTAATAGCCATCGTCTTTGTAGTCGTGTTCGGCTTCAATAAACTCATCGAATGCGTCGTAGATCAACCCAGCGATGAGGTTTTTCCTTCTTCGACTGCTTTGTCCAGAGCTGCCCCGATATCCCAATGGAAATGTTCGGATCCAGCACCAGAAACTCCACCACTTCCACAAAGCCACCGGAGAAAGCTCGAGGTAGAGCACTACTCATCAGAAACGCTGCCCGAAAGTCGGGAAACGCTCCGTCGATGTTGGTCAGCTCCCTGGTCTCGTCAGAGATCCACCTCACAAGGTCAAGATGTCCATTACCTGCTGCTTCTGTCAGAACCTTCCACACCACGAAGTTCCGTTCGTCTTGACCCGAGGTCTACTCTAACAGGAACTCGACGACTTGCTCGTCCGCAACAGCTGCGGCCGCCATGGCTGCAGCAGTCACATCGCATTGAAACGTCTGGAAATTCTATCTAGAGCTCGAACTTTTGCAGCTTGTATCATTGCCTCAGTAGGCGGCATCAGCAGTTCATGGAGTTGATGGTGGACGTGTGGTAGTGCGTAGATTGCACTAGGAAGCGTTTGGAATAGAAGTTTGTCGCGCGTGGGTTTGGGAATGCCATCAGTGTAGCGATTGTCGGTCTTGGTAACTTCTTCATCTTCTTCTTGAATGACGGTCCTGGCACTGTCAGAAGTTGCCGTTGCGTTTCCATTGTAGAGGTAGGCGATGTTGTCGTCTTGGACTGTGGCCCGAACACGTTTGGCTCTGGGTTCTTTGGTCTAAGTGTTGTGGTCCTCTCGAGGACGTTTGCTTGGATTTGTCTTCTGCTCTTCCTCCATCGGTAGCTCTTAGCTTGCTCTCGATCTGGCGGATCGCAGAATGATAGGCGTAGTGAATCACCACCAGCAATGAGCCACAACTGCGGTTCCGTATCTTACGACATTGCAGCAAGAACGAAAATTTGAACTACAGGACACGCCGTATTGCTAGGAGGCAGCCATTTTACCAATGGCAATCTAGTCTTGATCACGCTACGCTTGTACGATTGCGAGACACCTATTTTGCTGTTCATGACGTTATTTCGACGATGATGATGCAGTCAAACAGACCTCATTTCCTGGCTAATCACTTCTTCGATAACCTCAAATGACGAATCGATCACCACACTTCTGAATTCGCCATCGATGGCTGCCGAGAACTCGCCAGTTTTGCCCGTTGAGCTCGAGATGGTGCTGGTCCGCACGGCCGACAGCGAAAACGAGTGGAAGGAACATCGCGAGAGGATGGTCGAGTTTCGGCTAAAGAAGAAGAGCGAGGTTGGGAGGCTGCGGAAGGAGCGTCACCAGCTGGAACAGCAATTGAAAGTGCTCCTGGCTAAGATGCAGGACGATTCAACCACTTCGTCAATAACGACAACCTTCCGGGACGTCGTCGTTGAGATCGAGGCGCTTCAATGCCGAAACTTGGCTTTGAATGAGACCATCGAGGCGTATGAAAAATACCAGAGGGTGGTGAGTAAGACTCTTTCCAGCACAGGAGGGGGATATGAAGAGGCAAGTGTACCAAGCAAGGACGACAAAGGACGGTGGGTGCTCGCTGCCGATTACGAGCCGTTGTTCTACTTCCATCAATTTTCGAGGGCAGAACTTGCCGCCGTCACGAGTCCATTCAATGGGGACAACTCCCACAGCGATTCGTTTCTTGGGTGGGCTGTACGGAGTTGCTGCGATCCTTTCGGGAACGTCGTACACGGCCACTTCACAAAGAGACTGCAGTGATCAATTGCAACTGCGTTAATTGCTTTACGGATCAAAAATGGGAACACGTTTCCCGTCTTCGCTTCGCCTGGTGGATGGAGCTGCAACTGCAGCAAAGAGGCAACTGTTCGGTTTCTACAGACGATCGACTTGAACACGCGAGTGCTTCTGCACAGCGTTTGTGACTCGATCAATTTCCACTACATGAGTCTAGCACGCTACACAGCGGCCGCAGTTGCCGGGTCGACTCGGACGGCCGACGCAAGATCACTCTGGCCATGACTCTCATCGACTCGGAGGCCAACCAGCGCAGTCGAGACTCGTTTGGTGCCGACGAATGGGTCTCGGAAGGCGGAGCGTGTCTTACTCTGATGGAAGTTGATAAAACCACTACCGATGTCACGATCACCAACCGGATGACCTGCAACAGTGAGCTCGATGAACAGTACGTAAAGATACTATGGACGCAGTTTGCTGTTACATGGGAGCACAAGATGTTACCGGCAAATACACTGCTCGGTTGAAGGCAAAGCAAAAGCCGTTGCCTTCATCCTATCCTTGAGCCGAAAAAGTGTGCCAAGCGCGTGCCCTACCGTCATTCTTGAATCTGATTGGTCCACCCTGAACATTTCCCATTCTTTCGAAGTTCAGTCTGCAATTTGCGATGGAGGAGCTACCGACGCCGTTCGAGTCGCCTGCGCCCGCCGGCGGCAAGCGCTGCCGCTCCATCACCGACATCCTGCTGTTCTCGCAGCCCAACAAGCGCTTCCGCAGCTGCTCGCTGGGCTGCAGCTCGTCCGAGACGACGAAGAGCGCTTTACAGAAGGTGTCCCTATTTCAAGTCGCCAAAAGTGGCTCGAATTGTGTCTGCCAGGGCAAATTCAGGCACTGCCCCATGTTATGGAGCAGATGCACACACTACTGATGCCGATGCAAGAAGCGGTCACAATAGCAGCTAAAACAGGGCAATTGGACACGCTGCAGACGCTGCTGACCAAATTTAATGGCAACGTCGCCAAGGTCGCCGTCTCGGCCGCTGGCGCCGGCCAAATCCGGTCCCTGGAGCTCATTCTGGCTAAAGCGAGGTTCGACACGTCGGACGCCGCAGTGGCAGCCGGCGCCAACGGCCATTTAGACGCAGTTAAGCTGCTCTTCTTCTGGATCAATTCCTTAATTGACCGGAATTATGTCGCGTGGAAAATCATGGCCGCTGCCACGGCTAATGGCCATCTGGAGGTGCTGAAATACGCAGCTACAAATGCAGAGAAGACAATCCATCTGAGAAGGTTCTACTACACGTGGACGCCCGCGGCGGAGCTGAAGGACTCGCTGGCCAAGGCCATCTCAAAAGGGTTTTTGGATGTGATCCAGTTCCTTCTGGAGAAGTTTCAGTTGAATCTGAGAGAGATGTTTGATCAGGCGGTGGCTGAGGGACAGCATGCCATTATGATGCTAATCTACGAGAAGTACCCAGAGTCTCAGAGCGAGACGGAGTCGTCGAATCTGCTCGTAGATTTGGCTCGTGATGGACGCACGGAAGCTGTCAAGTGTTTGTACGACAGCGGACACGGATCGTCCGAGGAGATTGGCGTCGCTGTGCGTTGTGCAGCGCAGCACGGACACATCGATACGATGGAGTTCCTGCTCAACAGCAAGAAGCTGTCACAGAAAGTGTATGCCCAGGCGTTTGACGAGGCAGCGCACTTTGGGTCGATCGATGCGGTGAGATTCCTGTACAGTAAGAAGGACATTTCTCCGCGGTCGGTAAGGAAAGCATTTGAGAACGCAGGCAGCATCGACGTCATGAAGTTTCTCTTCCAGACAGAGCTGATCTCTGCAGAGTCCATCACTGCTGCTTTCCAGAATGCAGCTCTGTATGGCTCGACCAGCTACATCGCACGGCTAACGACCGAGGAACGTATTAACATTCTGAGGTTCCTAGCTAGCAACAAATGTATCTCTTCAGAAGTGATCGCCAAGGCTTTCATAAACGCAGCCGGCAACGATCACGTCGATGTGGTGGCTGGTCTTCGCGACGTACGCTGCATTACCCGAGAGCTCATCAACCAAGCTTTCCCTAATGCAGCAGCCAGCGGCTGTGCGAATGTAGTGAAGCTAATGTGCGGAGATAAGCGTCTGTCATCTCAAGCCATAGCTGATGCGCTAGTAAAAGCCGTCAGTCATGGCCAGGCGATGGTGGCGCATATCTTGACGGGTAAGATGCATCACATTTCGTCCGAGGTGCTCAACGAAGCGTTCAAGAAGGCAGTCAAGAATGGCTGCGCCCAGTCTGTCCAGTGCTTGCGTAGTGACCACCGAATCTCTCCTGAAACAATCACCGAGGCGTTTGTAAATGCCGTGGAGAATGGAGACCACGATCTGGTCAAGGCCTTGTACTGCGAAGAACGGATCTCGAAGGAAGTGACGTGCGAAAACTTTGAGATGGCGGTTCGCAGCGGATATATCGACGTTATAAAGCACTTGTTCTACACTCGGTGTCCATCATGCGCCGCTAAGAGGAAGGCCTTCTTGACCAATTCCACACAAGCGCAGAATGGAAGGACATGGTTGATGGAGGGTAATAACCTTTGGCCGCGCTCGATGCTACCCGAGTGCGTGATCCAGTAAGATATCTTTAACGGCAACAATTGCTGTACTGCTTCTTATTTTATTATGGTGTTAATGATACTGCGTACATTGATGTTTGACTTTGTTGTCTTACTATTCTTAATAGCTCAAGAGCGCTTACTCTGTCAACAAAATGAACTGCGTAGCAGACCATCATTGATGTCGTGCCATATTTCCCACCATCCCGACGAGAGCTAGGCTCCTTGACCAAAAGCAGTCCACCAGTCACTTTTCGATTTTCCTGCTCGAGATCAAGTCCATGGCGTTCACGATGACTTTTCCCTTGGTTCTGGTCGTAGCAACTCTAGCCGGTGTCCAAGGTCTACAAAGCGGCTTCTACATTGATGTCCCAGAAGGAGCCCTGCCCTACGACACGGTCGAGCCATTTCCGCAACCCGAGCCCACGACAATTTCGCAAAGAGCTGCCGTCCGATTCAAGCCGCAGCTGCACATCTCGAATGGTTGTCACCCGTACGCCGCCGTGAATGCTGCTGGAGAAATTACCGCTGGAATCACGACGACTGGCGACCACGACTGTGGAGGAGCTGACATCAGCTCACAGGTTTACGTGCGCTCGTCGTGGTACAACGATGTGTGGGCCGGCTATTTATTATTTACTGGGAACTTGGAAATTTTCGACTGGTCACAAGAAAAAAATGTGTTGGGCTGGGTACTTTTTCGAGGAGTTACTTTTTGACCAATCAAGTGAAGCGCTATTTCGTACTTATTCGGAGCATCTGCTCGCACTTAAACAGGTAGCTACAGTAAGCTCGCACTTAAGCGAGCATGCAACTTCAACATCAACACCGACAGCACCAACGCCCGCCGCAGGCGGGTCTGCACGGAGCGAAGCGAAGCGGCAGCGAGCGCAGCCACACACCCCACCATCGCCCGCCGCAGGCGGGTCTAAAACCTTCTGTAATTGGGGTTAAGGGTTGAGGGTGTAGGTTCATTGCGTTTGAGCAACAAACACTGAACTAGAACGCTGCCTGGGTTTAAGGTCCGTGTGCGAAGCACGCGGCCGTAAACGTAGGACCTTACCTATGCTGTGGTTTAAGGTCCGTGCGCGAAGCACGCGGCCGTAAACCCAGGACCTTACCTATGCTGTGGTTTAAGTTCCGTGTGCGCAGCACGCGGCCTTAAACCCAGCACCCGAACTCTGCCTGTGGTTTAAGGTCCGTGTGCGAAGCACGCGGGCTTAAACCCAGGATTGGGTGCTATGAGAGCGTATGCACAATTCAGACTGTAGGTAATCGAGTGTGGTGAGGTGCTACCCTTTTCATGAGGGAGTTAGATGGTAGGAGGCAAGACGGCGCCAAGTAGCAAACAGCAGAATGCAGTCATGCTGCTACTTTGAAATTGCGACCTGTCACTTGTGTAAAGTCGTTCGCCAATGTGCAACTAGTTCTCGCCGATAATGTAGCAAGGTATCGGTAGTTTTGGCTAAGGACTGCCTAAATGTTAAGCTTTCGCAAGAGCCTGAATATCAAGCTTCATCAAGAGGTTACCGTTGCCTTTGTGTGAAGGATTTTGTATGGTTTAATTTTGGCCAATCATCGTAGACGTTGAAGGACCATCACTCTGTTCCGCATTGCCTGTCTCGGGATCATTCTCAAAGACACCAAGTAAAGCAGAAGTGGAAAGAGCGTCAGGTCAGTGGGTGGAGACAAGCAGGAGACAAGGAGGACGAGTGTACATCGTCGCGGTCCTTAGGTAAGGATGCACCAGTAACTGATTTGGGATAGGCGCTCGCTAACTAAGACGTCGGTACGTTTTGTGAGTTACGAGTCTGAGGCAGGTGACGATGGATACACATGTTTCTCAAGCGGCAAGAGAAGTCCATCTCGAAGCCTCACAGGCTGCTGTGGTGGTAGTGGAGTCTCAGGGCGCGGATATTCAAGTGGATACAGAAGCGGCACAAGTGGAGGTGGCGGCAGCGATGGATCAAGATAGCGATTTACACATGGACACTGAGGCGGCGCACGTTGAGTTGGCACAGCAACAAGTTGTATTTGACGTGGCCGCCGCCGACCTTCCCGGGCTGATTGACGCGAATCAGATGGCTGCTGCGGATCCACACGTGGAGGTCGTCCCACCGCTAAACCCTGTCCGTGGCGGCCGCACGCGACGAGGTATACAAAATCGAAGATGAACGGACTTGAACAGTTTCGATACTTTTGCCGCGGCAAACCGTTTTCGAAGAAACTTGGAGTTTAACTACGCCGCGATCGGAAACCATCTAAGTGATGCTGGAAACACCAGAACGTACATCTGCAGGTCCCACGTGGACTGCACAGCTCACTTGCGGATTGCGCCGTTAGGACGCCGGTTTGTGTGTCAAAGTAGAGGCGAGCACGCACTGGACGAGGCCGGCCGCCCTTCTCGTGGTATTGATCGGCGTTTTCTGAGAGCTCTAGATGACATGTTCGCAAGTGGAGAAAGACCCCAACGAGCCCTTGACCGTGTGCGAGATGAATATCGCGGTACTCCTCTAGAAGCTCTGCTGCCAACTATCCAGCAAGTCCGAAACCGCAAAGCTAGCTGGAGTCAACAGCAACGTCGTCAACGCGGAACCTGGCGGGAGATTTTCACTTATGCTGAGCTGTCCGCGTAGGCAACTACCCACATCTGCACCTCACGAGGTGATTTTGAAGCTGCCGATGAGGAACATTTGCTGGTACTCGATATGTTTGAAGGTAATGCTGATTCTCGAACTGGCGAAGCAACCATTGGCTTGGTTCTTGGATGCCGAGGTCTTATTTAGAACCTTGCGATTGCCCAAAACGCAGGTGATCCTATTTCAATCTCGTGTGACGGTACCTATCGCCTTCACCAAGGCGGATGGACTTTGATAAACTTTGGTGTGACGGGCGTGATATACGACGCAGAGCAACGCACCTTCCATCAGCGCTTTTTTCCTTGTCTGTTTGGATTCGTTCGTACCGAGTGTGAGCCAGCATACTTTGCTGTTTTTGAGGCGGCGAAGCGTATTGCACGCGTGTTTTTGAGTTTTGAGTTGGAGCCTGCTTGTGGACTGTGTGACCACGCAGACTACATCACAAACGCGTACACTCGTGCGTGGCCAAGCATCACACTTGGTACATGCTGGCCCCACGTTTGTCGCAACGCGCTTTCCAGTAGTAAGAGCACTTACGTGACCGATGCAAGCTTCTTGCAAACTGTTGTGAAGAGAGACTTACAGCAGCTGCATGAGTGTGCCTCATGGGGGCACTTCAACGCGTTGTCCAAGCGCGTTCTAAAGCAATGGAGAGACGCTGGAGAGGAGCGTTATGCTGATTACTTCTCGTCTACGTATTTGAAGACCCCGTTCAACTCGTGGTATGTCGGAGCTACGAAGCAAGCCGGGGTACTTCCTCAGCAGCAAGGCGTGGAGTCCTTCAATAAAAGCATCAAAGCTTACATGGGTATAAGTCTGCGCAGTGCTACAGCTCATTTTTGGAGGTAACTATGGGCAACGTTATGGAGTATTGCTGCCAGCACTTGATACCTCCCACAATTGCACTGTTCGCGCCAGCACCTCTTCCGAGCGCGTGTCTGATCAAGGCCCAAGAAATTGTGAAGAACTCGTCGAGATTCTATCTTGCGAGAGGTGGTGAAACACTCTACGTATCTCGCCAGAGTCATTCCAAGGTTGCTGTGACTGGGAAACTTGCCAACAGGTTTGAACTCTTGCGTTGTTCTGAGCTTTGGCCGTTACTTTGTAGCTTATTTTCTTGTCGTTGCACTTGTAGGTATGCTAAGTACCACGAGCATTCGCTATATCGCGTTCAAATTGATCCAAGCGTGACGATCGACTCTCTACGTGGAACGCCGATGGTGACTCGTGACGATATCCTGGCATTCCGCCGCAGATATTGCTGCGAATGCAAGGGCTACGCCTGTTCTGGTTGGGTGTGTGCTCATGTCATTGCCGCCGCCGCAATCGACGGAATCATCGATCTGAAGAAGGAGTTGACGACAATGCAAGATCGTCGCGGCCCTGGACGTCCCGCGAAGGAGCTGGGATGTCTCGTTCGAGATCGCGTTCAGGCATCAGAGGAGGAAAATGCGACGTATGCTGGGCCGGATCAAAAATTACGTCGTCGGCTCCAAGCGTATCCGCTACACGCGCTTCATATGCCAGTGTATCACCTTTTTCCAACTCGGTCGTCTGACACTTCAAGTACCGACGAGTGGAGCTGGTACAAAGGGCGCGTCGAAAGCGCCTTGGAGGGATCTGATCCTCAGCTGTGGACTCTGGCGTTTGATGACGGTCAGACCGAAGACGTGCTCATCGACGAGCTTATTTCGGATCTAAGTGCTGCCGCAAAGCGTGCGTAGCGACAAGTTGTTGTTTTTCAATTCGCTCGTGCATTACTTTTGATTAACTACTTACTGCTTGTGCATTGCAGGATCCAGGACAACGACGTAGCTAGCGTTCCTCCCGTTTCAAAAACGCCCAAGTTGCCGAAAAGCTGATGTTTAACCTCATCAGCGCCGCGCCACCCCAGACAATACCAAGGTGCGAGACAAATACGAGGTCTCGACTGGTGTTCGCTGTTATTTTTTACTGACGTGTTGGCTTTTTGATCAGCCAGCCTAATCGCTAATGCACGTTGATCGAGCATTACAACAACCTTTGTTTTCATCCACGGAATTTGTTTTAATGAAACAGGATCAATACACAAAAGTGACCAGCGCAAAACCCGCGGGGAGGCCGATTTTAATGCTCAGCTGGGAACTCGTGGCGACTCGACGGGGAAATCGGACCCTGCAAAAGTGACCAGCGCAAAACTCGCGGGGAGGCCGATTTTAATGCTCAGCTGGGAACTCGTGGCGACTCGGCTGGGAAAAGTTATCAATCGAGTCGCAAACAAAGGTCAATTTAACTAGTTTTGTTTGAGTTACCAGTTGATAATTCATGAATTCCCACTTTATAATCCACTCCCGTGTGGGCCATCATTTACGCCTGGTACTTTCCGGCGGATTTGGTCCACGACTGAAAAACGTCGTCGTCTGGATCGACAACCCCGCACTGGCAACCCCCAAAGTCCTCGGAGTTTCGACTCAGGTCGAGGAAGGATACATGAGGTACAATACATTCAACGCGGACAAGTTCGACGGTGAAAGCCCAAAGATCAAATACGACTACCCCGACTTGGACTGGACCTCGAAAAGCGGCGATTTCCAGAACCTCATTATGTGGGACCAGCTCACCGAGGCAGCACGGACAGCACTGAACAACACCAACTTTAAGGGCAATGGAGACGCCACCGTGCCATTTATCGACGCCAACTTCATGCCAAGTCTCGAGTTTTCAATTCCGTACGCGTTCGCTTAGTAAATACACACTTGGTTGATGTTTTGCTTTTTGTTAAAGTTTATCTCTCACTTAGGTTATCATAGTGACTTCAAGTGCTACTTTGAAAAGCAACAAATTCCACAGGCGAGCATGGTGACGTTGTGGATTTTCTGCTCGATGGATGGCTTACGTGTTAATCTGGAAGATGCAATCGAAAGTGAGAGCTCGTTGACAGGATTTACCAGCGCTACGCCGACCTGAACGCGAACGAATGCTGTCAAATACCTGTAGGAATGGACTCAACGACGCGGGATTAGGATTGTGGCGTACTCTTGTTACTGCCCCGCACGCTGGGCTTTCACTAACAGTGCTGATGCGGTAGATCCAGTAGTCCGTCTGGCCAACGAGGTCGAATCGCCGATCCTCGTGCCGATGCACACCCGACTGGTGCTGCACCCACTTTTATTTATAAGCTCGTTCCGTCCGTCCAAATTAACCTGTCCTGACCGTATGCAGTCCGTCAAACCTGTCCGTGCTTGGGTGCCTATGTAGACACTCACACCGTCCTCGCTCGTACTTCCAAGGTCCGCTTGACCACCTACAGTCCGTCCAGTTGGTAACCTTCCGCGGTGCGTCCACGGCAGAATGTCACCCCGTCCTGTGTCGTCCGTCCAAGCCGAAGTTTACCCACGTCCGTTGTACGCCCTCGCTGCGGACTTCCGCCAAATGCGTCCGTCGGCCTCGAACTTTACCCACGTACTCCGTCCGCCCTCAGCCCGTCCGTCCAGTTCAATTGTTGACCAGCGAAGCTTCACACAAACACAGTTGCGTCCGCCTCAAGCCGATCCGTCCGTCCGTCCGTTCCAGTTGTCGTCCACCAGCCCCACTCACTGCGCAGGCTGTCGTCGTTGGCAATGTCTGGCTCGCCGATTGCTTCCGCCACGAACCCGAAACCACCTGTGGGCTCCGTCGCGAATTCAAGAGTGCCGTCCTCGTTCAAACCAGCGGTCGCTGTCGACCGTTTCCGTTCAGCGACGATCCTGTTTACGCAGACCGCGCCGTCGGCGCAATCAAAGCCAACATCCGCCTCTTCGTCTCCGTAGCCAGCTTGTCGTAGCTGTGCTTTGACGTCAATGCCACGGTTCGTCGTGCCCACCAACCAGTGCAGTGCACGTCGCCTTCTGCCCAGTTCCTCAGGTCGTCGTCCTTCCTCAAGCAGCTTCTGGTCGTGTCCGCTGCCGCCCACATCCATCCATTCGCCCACCGTCCGTTCCACAGTATCTTCAACGTCACCAGGGCTACCAGCTGCACGCCCGTTGAAGATCGCCACACCAGATCCGTTACAATTAGAACCAATGTGGAGCGAACTATGGAGCCGGTGGTCGACGTTCTTTGCGTCGATCAAAGCTGGAGGTTGCTACACCTCCCAAGATTGCAAGACCTCCGTAGGAACTGGAGAAGTGAGCACAAAGAACTGATACTTCTATGGAGGATCTACACGGCGATTGTGTTTCATGCAACATGGCGGCTCAGGAACGACATTCATTTCCAGGAAACAGTGGCAGAAGTGCCAAATATTCTCAATCTGCTGAACTCGTTCAAGATGCACTACCAATTCCTCTACCAACACGCACATAAGCTTCATTGCAACCGCGCTACTGTGGTCGGCTTGCTGCAAAAACTTGGCTTTTGATCCACCAGAAAGTAATATCCCGGAACCCATGCACCACATGTGGACGACACGAATGTAACTCACACGGATAGATAGCTTATCACCTTAAGACGAGAAATCCGCTAAACAGTTAATCAATTCAATTTCCTTCCTTGTTCGCCATCTTCTCGAAGATGTGTTTCTTCCTCCTCCCGAAATACGTTGATCGTCCTCCGCGGCATCTGTTTATGGAAGGCGAGAGCGCAGACAAATGCATCTTCAATAATCTTAGCAGTGATGTACGTTTCGCCGTAAAGCACCATTGCGATCTCGACTACATTGGGTTTGCGCGCTACAGCAATCTTAAAAACCGCGTTAACTGCGTCACTCGAGACATGAGCTTTTGTCAGCAGGAACTAGATCGTTTTGAGGTCGCTGGAGCGTAGAAGTGCGTCGTTAATTGCCTCTGGAGATGGCTGGCCCACCTCGAAGAGATATTCGACCGCATTGATGTGACGTTGCTGCAGCTCTAATGCCGTCGTTCAATGCACCCTTTGAGATCAACTCGGTATCAAATAAAACCTTTACGATGCCGATATCTTTAAGATGAAAGGCTTGGGACGAAACCCTTGCACACTATCTCAGGGTTTCTGTGTCCACGGCAGAAGAGAAACTTCACCGCACGTACTGGATCATTCGCTAGGACAATCTATCCCATCTACGTCGCTCAATACAGAAGTCGTAAATCTTGTCAGCCATGTCCTGCTGTTCCATCGTCAGCGATTTATCAAGAGCGTCTACCCAAGTCAAATGGAAATATCTCCTGGGTAAGAATATAGTCCGCCACATCGCCTCGTTCGGAAGCAATTGCACGAGTAAGGACGTCTGGCCTCCCTCCATATTTCATCGAATGTTCTCCTCAGCTGTCTGCACTACCAGAAACTTTGCAATCTCAAGGTGTCCTATAACTGTTTGTTGTTAGCAACACCGGCCTTCGTCACCAATCTCTGCAGAACTGTAGTTATGATTTATCATCACTTTCACAACTTCCAAGTGGCCAACCACCGTTGCAATCTTGGGTTTTATCAGCGCGGCATGACGCGTTCAACCGTGCATATGGAGTGGGAGAACGCTTGACAGCGCAGGGATTGTCGTCAGCTTAGTAGGAGCGGCTTATCCTTTCAAAAATATTTAGTGTAAAACGGGAAATTATGCAATGAGAAAAAGTATCTATCATGGTTTTTCCATGAAGTTTTGCCTACACCTTGAGTAGCAAGTCACAGATTCTCTTGCGCAAATACCGCTTGACTTGCTTGCAACTCCAGCTCGAGGAAGCAGACCGAGGCGCCTCCTTCAGAATCTCGAGGGGCCATTCACCGTCTTCACTGATTGTCTCCAAACCCCACTTCTTCCCATGTCGAGCCGCACTTACAAAAGCTTGGTGTTTCACTTTTTGAGGAATGGATTCCTCAAACGACAAGAACTCGAGAAAATCTCGAGATTCGTAGCGAGTGGCGACATCGAACGCCTCGAGTAGTGACGTTTGGGAAATGCTGTAGTTTGAATACATTTCTTCTGCCACTTAATAGTAATCGTGCAGGGCCAGTTCCACAAACGCTTTGTTCCTTCCGTCAGCCGTAATACGTTCATCAGGGCATAGCAACTTCACAACCTCAGTGCTGTAGTTCTCTATTGCACTCACGAACGCATTGCTGACAGTTTCAGGGGTGAGGCAGTTTTTTTGTGCAAGAATTTCACGATCGCTAATCTGCCATCGCATCTTCACTCCGCTGCCTTTTGACACCCTTGTTAACCGCATCACTCGAGATGTTAGCATTTTCGTGGAGGAACTTGACCATTTTCAGGTTGAAAGTGTTCGCAAATGTGTTGTTGATCGCTTCTGGGGATACACGATCCAGCCCAAAGAGATACTGCAAAACGTTATAATACTCTGACGCAGCAGCGAGGAACCCCTGATCAAATGTGTGACGGGAGTCCGTCACACGGTCGCCGTGCACCACGGCGACCAATAGGATAGAGTTCAGAATTGTTGGTCCAGCGGCGCCGGAAGGCGCCGCTCAACTAAATACTAGTCAGAGTTTCATTTACTACAAACAAGGAGCACCGCCCCGTTACAACTGGTAGCACTTTGTAGTCCGCCCACACGACCATGAACGACGCTTCCAATTTCAACGAAGGGGCTGGTGCTGCCCTCGAGCATGCCAACTTCCCCACTTATCCGTGTTTGAGTGGGAGGCGCTACACCGCCTTGCCGCGGTGTCCGGAGAAGGAGTCATCAAGACCTTGCTGACTGCCGGAACGGAATCTGATCAACGCCTGGCTGCTCATGAGTTCATGGCGCGTGAACTCGCCGACCAAGAACAAGACCGACATCGTGAAGCTCGATGTATCCAGCTACAGCGGTGAGGGCGACGCTCGCCTCCAGCTGAATCGCTGGTTCTGTGAGATCGACATCGCGATCAAAGCTCGGCAGTTATCTACCGAGTTCGCTCGTACCCGGTTCTTACTGTCCAAGTTGACGGGAAAGGCCAAGGAATGAGCACTCGGCAAGCTCGTCGCCGACACCTCCTGCTTCTCGACGATGCAGTCGCTGAAGGATGACCTTCGCCTGGCCTTCGAGCCCCTCAAGATGAGCGTGTCCAACGCTCGGCATTCCTGTCACTTAAGCAGGGACGGATGTCCATGCTCGAGTACATTCAGCGGGCACGACACCTGGTGTCGTGTATCACGACGAAACCAGTGGACATGGCGTTTCAGGTCCATGTCTTCATCTCCGGCATGAACGCTGGGTACCAGCGCTTCTACCTGACCAGGAAGACACCAGGGTCACTGGAAGAGGCCTTCGAGACGGCACTTCGGGAAGATTATAGCGTTTCCGCTTCTGAGGCGTTCTCCCTTGCTCGCCCCCCTCCGCGGAGCCCGAGCCAATGGAGCTTGACGCCATCCAGGATTACCACGGGCGCCGGCGATCCAGTCCGGCGCCAACGTCGTCTGACAGACCGCCTCTGGCGGGCCCCGGTCGAAGCCCTCGTCACATGCGGTGCTTCCGCTGTCGCAAACTCGGACATCGCGCCGCTGTGTGCCGCGCTCCGCTCCGGTCTTGGCGCACGTCGTCGCCAAAGCCGCTGATGGTCTTGTCGCCGAGCCAGAAAACGGCGACAACCAGTAGGTGCGGGGCGCCCTACTGGTCTGAGAAGGATGGAACGCTCTCTGGTGGCGGAGCCCCTCCTAGCCCTCCTGTGCTCCACGCACACTTATTTGCCACCACCTCGGGCGGCGACCCAAGACTGATCATACTCAGTCTCCACGTCGATGGTGCGAAGCGTCCACTTCGCGCCCTGCTCGATTCGGGCGCGACGAGCAACTTCGTCCGCGCCGAGAGTTTGTCGGTGTTACCAGCGGACCTGAGCCTTCGCGAAGGTCCGGGGAGATGATTGTGAAATACGCTGATGGCAAGCCACGGCGTACGCCGCGGCGCTCTACGACCTTCACGTACGAGTTTGACGGATTCCGAAGCTCCGAAGAGTTCCTAGTTATCGAGCTGAGTGGCTCGTTTGACTGCGTCTTCGGCATCCCATGGCTCGCCCGGCACCAGCCTGAGATTAACTGGCTGACTGGTACGGTCCGCCCTCGTGACATCGACGTGAATGCAGTACTGGCGTTCTTGCGCGGAACGCCGGACCGATGGCCGCATGTTGCAGTCATGGACTCCGACTCCATGACCCATGCTGCACCTGAAGTGAGTGATGACCCTTCGTGTGCGGCGTGCGAGCACGCATCCTGCGCCGGTCTTGAGCAGGTGCCTCAAGACGTGTCTGCCGTGGTCGAGCATGGGTTCCCACGTCCCGACGAGCAGCGGCTCTCGGCAGCAGACAACGCCGTGATCGAAGAGGGATTCCCACGCCCGGACGAGCAGCGGCTCTCCGTTGACGATGAACAAGAAGATGTGGTTGAGCGTGGTCTCCCACGCGCGGTCGAGCAGGGGCTTCCTGATGGAGTCGACGCCGATGTCGTGTCTCGGCGTCTGAGTACAGCAGCCTTGGTCGAGCGTGGTCTCCCACTGCCTGCTACGGAAGAGTTCACCCGGCCAGTCCGTCGCCGTGGTCGCCGCCAGCCCCGGCGACCCCGCGCTCCTCCGAGTGAGTCAGACGCGCCTGACTCCGAGGTTATCCCCGTTCTGATGGGGGATGACGCGGCATTGATCCCGCGTATGCACAATGTCGAGGTCGCACGCCCGCCGTGCGATGCGTCCGAGATCACCAAGTTGCCTGGCCTGTCGTGGAAACACCTTCTCCACGACTTGAAACATGGTGAGATCGAGCAGGTTTGCATGATCGTCGCGGACAACACCGCGACTATCGCGGCTGTCGATGTAGATGCTGGTGACACAGCGTCCGATACCCGGGAACGCCCGAAAGGCGCTGAGCCTAAGTCCGCCCGCGAGGCCCGCTACTTGGCCCAGTCGTTACCAGCACTCGAAGCCGCTGGTAACCCGGTTGCTCCGCTGGTTCGCGAGTTCATCGACATCTTCCCCGACAAGGTTCCGGCTGAACTTCCTCCCGATCGTGGTGTTCGGCACGAGATCGACCTCGTGCCCGGTTCGAAGTACTGTGTGACGCGACAATGGCCGCTGCCCCGCGACCAAGTCCAAGCGATTGATGCGTTCTTCGAAGGTCGCCGGCACGCCGGCCACGTTCGCGAAAGCCTATCGCCGCATTCCAGTCCGACATTCTGCGTGAAGAAGGCGACGGGCGGGTGGCGCATCGTACACGCTTTCAACAAGCTCAATGACGCCACCATCCCGGCGCAGATGCCGATCCCGCGGAAGGACATGGTGCTCGACACTATATCAGGCAGCGCTGTGTACAGTGCTATCGACCTCATGGACGGCTTCTACCAAATCCTGATGCGTGAAGAAGACGTGCCGTTGACTGCGGTCAGCACGCCCAGCGGCATGCTCTGGGAATGGCTTGTGATGCCGCAGGGGCTCAAGAATGCCCCTGCCACTTTCAACCGCATGGTGTCCAACCTACTGCGTCCGTATCGAGACTTCGCGCCCAGCTACTTCGACGACACCTTCATTCACAGTCGTGCCGAGAGCGGCACGACGGATGTCGACGTCCACCTTCAACACCTCCGCAAGGTGTTCGAGGTGATGCGGGCAAACAAGCTGTACGCCAACTTGAAGAAATGCATCTTCTGCGCTCCCGAGATTCCAGTACTCGGGAGCTACGTCAGCAAGGACGGCGTTCGCGCTGATCCGGAGAAGATCGCGGCGATCTGCGCTTGGCCGACTCCGCAGGACCAGAAACAGCTCCGGCAGTGGCTTGGACTCGCCACATATCTCCACCACTACTCGAAGAACTTTGCTTCGACTGTTCGGCCGCTGTCGCAACTCCTGAAAGCCGACGCCACGTGGTCGTGGCGCCCCGAGCACCAAACAGCCTTCGACGCGGTGAAGACCAGCGTGTCCACCGCGCCCGTATTGATGCTTCCGGACCACGCGAAACGCTTTCACGTGGTGTGTGACTCGAGCGACTTTGCAATCGGCTGCGCCTTGATGCAGTTTGATGACGATGGACGCGAGCGAGTGATAAGTTACCAATCGCGCCAATTGAAGCCCGCGGTGCGGAATTATCCGGTCCATGACAAGGAGTTGTTGGCGATAATCCCTCATCAAGTTCCGCGTGTACCTCCTGGGCGAAAGTACGTTCGTGGTGTACACGGATCACGCTTCGCTCCGGACGGCGACGAAGAGTCCTCATTTGTCACAGCGCATGGCGCGCTGGCTATCATTGTTCTCGGAGTACAACTTCGTCGTTCACTATAAGCCGGGCAAGACCAACATCCTCGCCGACGCGCTCTCGCGTCGACCGGATTACGTGCAATCGGGCCGCCATGCCGTTGGTGACGAGGATGACGACGATTGCGCTGTGTGCACCGCTGATGAAGTCGCTGCTGTTGAAGCCACAGCGACCACTCCGCTCCGAGACCTGATCGCGGCTGCGTACAAGTCGGATGCGGCGTGCTCCGAATTGATCAAGTACCTGAGAGAACCATCAGAAGCAGCGCGGCGCTGCTTGTCCCCTCGCAGCTGCGCCCGTGTCGACCGCTACAGCCTCGATGGGGATCTGCTGACCTTCCGCGTCGATCGCGCGGACCCGCCACGCATCGTCGTCCCGCTTGACGATGATCTCAGAGCCCGACTGATCCATGAGTTTCACGATACCCCCAGCGGTGGCCACCTCAGGCGCGAGAAGACATTCGCGTCACTATCGCGCGACTTCTACTGGCCACACATGTACAAGTGGGTACGCAAGTGGGTCCGCTCCTGTGAAGCGTGCCAGCGCGTCAAGCCGTCGCCGTCGAAGCGAGCCCCGCTTCCACCTCTTCCAGTCGCGACGGGTCCGTGGACATCGGTCAGCATGGATTTCGTCTTTGGTCTGCCGCGAGATACTCAGGGCCGCACAGGCATACTTGTTTTCGTCGACCGATTTAGCAAGATGGTCCATCTTGCTCCCGTGGCCTCCTCGATCACCGCATCTCAGTCGGCGGCGCTGTTTCTTGACACAGTGTATCGCCATCATGGACTTCCGTCCTCAATTGTATCCGATCGAGACCCACGTTTTACTGCAGCTTTCTGGACGGAACTCTTCAACCTTGTCGGGACGCGGTTGGCGATGTCCACCGCGTCACATCCTGAGACCGATGGCCAGACCGAACGCGTTAACCGGGTTGTCGAAGACGTGCTGAGGAGTTACGCCACGTCGTTCAAGTCATGGAGCTCTTTCCTGCCGATGGTGGAGCTCGCCATCAATAACGCCGTGCACGCATCGACTGGCTTGACGCCATTCTTCGTCAACTTTGGCCGTCATCCGCGCGTTCCGGCGCTACTGGGGCTGGAGCGCCCCTTCCAGTTCAGCTGTCAGGGAATCACGACGCTGCGACTCACTTCCACTGGTGGCGCCTCCGCATCGACGCACGAGATGGCCGCTGACTCCAATGTGAACGCGGTGAGCACGAGGTCTTCCACGCGGGTCCCCAGCCAGGGTCCTCTTACACGGGCCGCCGCGCAAGCGGCGACTGCCTCTCCACGAGACGTTGCCTATCGGACCAGTCGGATGCTGATCAACCCGCGTCCGCGTCGCGCAGCTGAGCTTCACACTGCTCCTGATCCGGTCGCGGCTACTGAGCCACCGCCAGCAAACTTTGCGCCCAACGCGGCGCCGCAGCGAAGCGACGCTGCGGCTGTCCACGAGTTCGTGCAACAGCGCGAGTCGATTGTCCGCTACGTCCGCGATGCGATCGCTGCTGCCGTCGATCGCCAGAAGGAGAATGCGGACCGCAGCGGGCGCCGAAACGTGGAAAGGTTCCACGTTGGGGACCAAGTCCTATTATCTACCAATGGAATTTCCCCAACGCTTGTGACGAATCTGGGCGCAAACAAGCTTGCGCCACGGTACATTGGCCCATTCAAGGTGTTGAAAGTCATTGGAGATGCTTACCGGCTACAGCTACCGCCTACGCTCAAGCTACACCCTACGTTTTACGTCGGTCGACTTCGTCGCTACCGACCAGCGTCGTTGCCTAGCGGCGGTAGTCCGGCGTCGATCCTCGCTGCGCCTGCTGCTGGCTCAGCTGACGCCACAACACGGCGTTCTCCCACTCCAGCTGATCCACGCGACGTTCCAGCCAATCAAGACGCTGCGCAGCCGCAGCGTCCTGCCACCCACCCACCCCGTTTGAACGCGACGGTCCGGCTCCCTTGGTCGATGCGGCGGGGAATATCCGTCATATCGTCGAATCGATTCTTCGGCACGACGACATTCGGGGTGCCCGACGCGGTCGCGGCCCTCGCCGCGGCGACACTGATATCCCTGCGCACCGCCAATACTTGGTGCGCTGGGTTGGGCCACTGGATGACAGCTGGGAGCCGAGGGCGGTGCTGCTTGCGGACGTTCCAGGTCTGCTTGACGCGTACGAGACGGGTCTTCAATCGGCTGCGGCAGCGAGCCGCCGCGAGCTTCATGTAACGCGCGACGATAATGACCAATCCAGCTGCGCTCCTCCTCCGACAGCGGCGAGTCCACCAGGAAGCAGGACCACTCCCGCTCCGTCGGTCGCGGGAGCCCGTACTTGCGGCACTCAGCACAGCCCTCCAGGTAATGGGCGTAGCAGCAGAGCCGATCTGCCGCCCACGACAGCTTGCAGACCCTCGCCGCCGCACCCGCCACCGACAAGCGCTCGTGAGTCTCCTCGCGAGCCTCGATCAGCCGGCGAAACTGCGGACCCGTCTCAGCGTTCCAGCGCAGCACGAACGCGGTCCACGCCTGGTCGAGCGAACGTTGGGTCACGGAGAGAGTCTCTATGACGGGCTTGCCTCGGGTGCGGCGCCAGCGCGCGAACCAGGACGCCATCTCCTCCTCGGGCAGTGAGTCGTGCACGCCGCTGCGGTCGCGCAGCGGCCACCGCACGAAACTGTCTGCGAAGCTCGTGCGCGTCTCGCGGTCGTCGAAGCTCATGGTGGTGAATTTGACAGTGAGCTCTATCTTATGCGGTGAGTGGTGTGACGGGAGTCCGTCACACAGTCGCCGTGGTGCACGGCGACCAATAGGATAGAGTTCAGAATTGTTGGTCCAGCGGCGCCTTCCGGCGCCGCTCAACTAAATACTAGTCAGAGTTTCATTTACTACAAACAAGGAGCACCGCCCCGTTACAAAATGCGTTTGTTGACACCTGCTCAGTGTCTAGTAAAAACTTTACGACATCGAGTTGGCCAAACTCGCAGGCCATAACGTACCCTTCGCACACTACCTGAGGACTGTTGTGTCCGTGATTATAGAGAAACTTTACAGCATTGAAGTCACCTTGAAAGATGATCATACCCGCGAGCAAGCTGTCTCGTTGTTTCCGCTTCGGATACAGATCCTTGATCCTTGTGACGAGTGCTTGATTGTCCATCTCCAGGGCTTTTGCAAAAGCGTCCCCCAAATCATTTATAAAGTCTTCGCGTGTCAGCATAAAGTCCACCACAGCATCATGCTCTGCCGCGATAGCGCGTTAGTACGTCCGGACATCCTGCACATTTATATGAGTAGTCTCCTTCAACTGCTTGCTCCACCAAAAACTTGACAATGTCAAGATGTCCTTGCGTAGCTGCCGCATTCAGAGCCTCACGCCAACCTTCGTACTTGTTGTATCCCTCCTTCACCTCGCCAGCCGTCATAATAACGGGTAGCACCAACTGCACGACTTCAAGATGCTTGTTCTTAGCTGCTCCTACGATCATACTCTTCAATCCGTTTAATGTGTCAGCTAATCCCAGAAGGGTTACGCTCCTCCGGGGCGGGCAAGAAATCCTCCACGATTTGGCTGTGCCCATTGCAGGCAGCAGCTACTGCCACTTTATTTGTTGTGGTCGCCCACGTCAGCATAGAGTAGGCAGGGTGATGACGCACAGGTACCAGCAAGATGGCACAGGACACGAACTGCGAGTAGTTGCAGGAAGAGGGCGAAACAGAGAAGATTGCCAGCAGTAGACGGCATTTAGCAACGGAAGCCGAAGATCGCAGTCGAGGAGACGCTCAAGCGGAGCTGAAAGGACGTAGGTAGAGGATCTTCGGTAGTGTAGGAGAGCGCGGAGGTGGGCGGGCGCCCACCCGCCTCTCAGTCTCGAGTTTGACAGGATCGGTCAACACTAAAGGGGCTATCTGAGCACTGAAGCGAAAGAGAGTGAGTTAAGTTCATGGGAGTGTTGCATGTGGGTTACTGAGGGTGCGGACTAGTCCTGGGACGGAGAGACTGGGGTGGTGGTTGATGACCACCAGGGCTCGGGTGGGTGAGGTGTTGTAGCCTACCTGGCCGTAGACTTGGCGAGGTGAATCCTTGCCGAAGTTCCAGCGTTCTAGTGTGCTTGCATTTTCCATGTGTGTGACTCGGTTGCTTAAGGGGTTTGCGGGTCCGTGCCGAGCGGACAGCAGATGCCTCCGGTGCCCATGTCGTCTCCGGCTCCTGTGAATGTCACCCATCGCCTGGATGGACCCTCCGCCTGGGAGGTCCTGCTACCTGAGCAGGAGACGCCACGGTTGTGCAGCGCCGGCATCTGCCGGATAAGGACGTCCAACAGCCCGACCCAAGGAATACCACACCATTGCAATTACGCTTGCACCAGTTTGCGAGGCCCGCGACAACAATAGTTTCTGGCTCGTAGAAGTCGACCAGCAATCGTAGAGCATTGAGATGGCCATGAGTTGCAGCAGCTACCATTGCGGCCACTGGTATCTCGCAGCAAAAGCGATCTAAAGTGCTGTCGATCCATTCATCGTCTCTCTGTGAGCGGCTTCAACTAATGCTTCTTCGGGAGTCATCAGTAAGAAACCGATATGTTTGAGTATGTGGGGTAAGGCCAGGATTTTGGGCGGGAACTCCACCCCCGTGAGTCTTAGGAAGACATCGCTAGAAGGTGTTGTTTCTTCTGGGGGTTCTCCTGGTGGGTCAGCTGTGCGGGGGCGCTTGGTAGCGTCGACGTTGCCGTCCGGGATACAGCGCTTCATTTCAGTTGATTTACAGTAGAAACGTCAACATTAAAAATAAATACCAACCAATCAACGCTGTATGCGACTTGTGCAAAATATTATCAGAGTCAATTCGATGTCAATTGCTGCTCCTGTTTGCCGATCGTGCCAACCGACACTTCAGGCTGCATGCCACCCGTCGAAAAAGGTCGACAGGCTATACTTCATCTATATTTCAAGCGAGGTGTCCAGCGGCAACATGAAGTCCGTCGTTGTCCCCGGCGGCGCGATATTCGAGTCGAAGCATCGGCCATGGAAGATTGGCGGGTTGGTCCCCAATCACCTCTAGCTGAAACTGCAACGAGAGCACAAACAAACGCGTTGGAATGAGCCGACGCTTTTAGTGGCGGAGACCGCCGTCGCGTGTAGCCACTTGCAAACTGCACTTGAAGAGCCCATCGCGGTGTTTTGGAGTGAGTCAGCGCGGATCACGGTCCAGATAAAGAGGCTTGCAATGAACACGCGGTCTCGTTTGAGCGCGGTGCCAACGTTGCACTTTAGTCGACATCGTCTTGAAAAGGTGAGCACCATATGATCATAGACATCATTGAGGTCGATACAGCACTTCTAATGCAGGTGGTACAATCCGTGAATTGTAGAGATAGGAGAGCTCGACATCCGTCTCCTCAGCAGTGTTCACCGTAGATCGTTGGCATATTTGCTACAAAATCGCTTCCACTGGCCACCGCACTGAGCCCACAAACTTAGTACACTTGACTCACGCACCTGGCAGTCGTCGACCGGTTTACACCACGCAGCTTGTCGGCAACGAAACCAAACGCTTTTCATTCCAACATTTGCCACCTCGAGCCCAAGCTCCACCTCACCAAAACCAACGGGATCACCCTCTCACTACTATGGATCGACTCCGCACCTTCCTCGGATCGACACGTCCCGCTCCAAACGAGAGATTCATCGCGCCGTCAAAGACCGCCCTCGAATGAGCCCAAGACATCGTCCCCATTCTCAAATGGCTGCCCAACTACCGCATCGGACAAGACCTCAAGTTCGACCTCGTCGCCGGCATCACCGTCGCCATGATGCTCATCCCGCAAGAAGTCTCGCTCTCCGCCATCATGCACGTGCCCGCGCACCACGGACTCTACACGGCCGCCACCGCTCCACTCGTCTACGCGCTCTTCGGATCCAGCACCGTGCTGTCCGTGGCTAGCGGTTCCGAGGTCGCACTACTCACCGGTTCTATCCTCGAACATATCAAGGACGAGAACGAACGCGTCGCCACTGGCACCATGATCGCCTTCCTCAGTGGCCTCATTTTGCTCACCGTGCGCGTCCTCAATCTCAGCCAGGTCGCCGACTTCTTCTCGCGTCCTGTCATGGGCGGCTTCATCTCGGCCGGCGGACTGCTCATCATGCTCTCGCAGTTCCAGAACGTACTCAGTGTCAAGTTCAACTCGCAAGACTACCCGGTGCAGACGCTCTATCAGAATCTCAAGAGAATCGGTCACTCCAACAAGAACTCGTTGGCGGTGGGTCTTATTTCGATCGCTTACCTCATTGCGATGAAGCAGGTCAAGAAACGCTTTTTCCCGTCACCCGCACTCTCTCAGCTCTTCGATGACCCGTCAAAGACAGACTCTACCCCTGCACAACCAAACGGGGGCAACTTCACCGACAGTCACGGCTTCCCTCCACCGACGAACAGTACGTCGGTCTCCAGTCTGCTCGCGAGAATGACGACTACCAAGGCAAGTCATTCGAGCGCAAATCCATTCCCAACCAGCCGCCCAAGTCCAAGCCTGTACTCGTCGCTATTTTCCTCGCTCGCACACTTTGCGACCTCGGACCGCTCATTGTCTGCATCTTCGGAGGCATCGTCGGATACATCCTCGGACCCAAGACAATCAAACTCACCGGCACCGTCCCCAGTGGCTTTCCCGGACCCGTCGTGCCATGGTATGGATTCGACTCCGATCTCATCGCCGGTGGCCGCTTCGGCGCCATCCTGCTCAATTCCTTCACCGTCGCGCTCGTCGTCTTCCTCTCCAGTATCGCCATGGCCAAACGTCTCGCCATCCAGCGTGGTGAGGATATCAACACTGACCAGGAGCTGACGGGTATCGGCCTCGCTAGCGTCGTCTGCGGCTTTTCAAGGCCATGCCGCCCACCGGAGGCATGTCACGCACCGCCGTCAACCTGCAGAACGCGCGCGCAGTTGGCCTCCATCATCACCACACTCATCGTCATCATCGCACTCTACACGCTCACCGGCACGCTCTACTACCTGCCGCGTGCCACACTCGCGGCGATCATCATCGTCGCCGGGTACACACTGGTGGAGTTCAAGGAGGCCAAGTGGCTCTACCGTGTCAAGCGCGACGAGTTCTTCGTCTGGGTTGCGTCGTTTGTCCTGACGTTGGCGTTGGGCGTGCTGGATGGTTTGATCGCGTCGATCGTCTGCTCGGTGTTGGCGCTCATGGTGAAGACGAAGAGCTCGCCGGTGGTGATTCTGGGTGAGCTGGAGAACGGCAATTTTGTCGACCGCGACTTGTTCCCGGAGGCAAGTCCCGCTGATGGCATTGTCGTGGTGCGAGTGGAGAGCTCGCTGTTCTTTGCTAACTGCGAACGCGTCGCTCTCTGCATCGACACGGAGATGGCGCGATTGTCAAAGCAAGAAGTGGCGACACGAGGAGTTGTGCTCGACGCGTGCCACATGAATGACATGGATGCTACCACAATCCAAGTGCTGTCCGATATCCAAGAGAAGCTCGCAGTTCGCAAGACCCGCTTTGCCGTTGCCGACGCCAAAAGCCATTTGCGCGACCTGCTTGCGTCCACAAACTTGATCACTCGTGTGTTGGCTTCGAATCCAAGTATTTCAGTGGAGGATGCCGTACGGCTGCTGCGAGAAATGACACCTCCGGGGCTTAAACCACCAGAGTCCACTGGTGGCGCAGTTGAGCACGTCTAGAAAGATGACATCAATGATTAAGGATACTTTTCAGCAAAATAAAAGCACTTCCGACAGTGAGTTCTAGGATTTCAGCGCAAGCTTAGCAGAAATCGTCGCCGCGTTTTACAGTTCCGTGCGCCTTCGAGCATCCTCTGCCAGGTTCTCCCAGTTCCAGTAGAACCGCATGAGAATTGTCATCACAATCACGGCTAGCACGTTGCCAGCAGTCATGCCAAGCCACAATCCTTCGACGCCGAGGTCTAACTGGAAGGCGAGCAGTGCACCAAAAGGAACCCCAAACAAATAATACGCTACTCCATTGGCGATGGCAGCAGCTTTCTGCTTGCCCGCACCGCGAAACACTCCTTGGGTCACGGAGTTCAGCCCGTCAACGATCTTCTGGGGCGACATGATCGCCATGACCTTGGACGCTAGATCGGCGCTCTTGCCTTTGTCGAGAAACAGGAGTGGGATGTAGTCACTCAGTCCAAGAGTGAGCCCACCAAAGAACAGCGTGACGAAGAAGGTGATCGTGAGAGCTACGTTGCGGGCCATCTTGGCCGTCTTTGGTTTGTTTGCCCCGAGACAATTCCCAACGCGAATATTTGCGGCCACCGACATGCCTGCAAACGTCGTGTACACGAGCATATCGACATTGACCAGCACTGAGTGGGCTGCCACAGCCACCACACTATCGGGCAGTAAACCGGCAAGGATCGAGAGAGCTTCGAAGGCCCACATTTCCATACCCAGCATCAACATCCCAGGCACGCCAAGCCGCAAAAAGAGTCCGACGTAGCCTAACGCGGCCTTGAAATCCCACGGGTGGCACCACCACTGTCGTAAGTGATGAGGACGCCAAATGAAATAAGGCACCAAAAGCAGCGGAAGAGTCAAGTTTCCTAGGCTTCTGCCGATCGCAATGCCGTTGAAGCCGATGGAGGTGTGGTAGGCGAGTCCGTACCCGGTCGCGACGTTGACGACGTTGGCAATTGCTGCGATGGTGACGAGTGGCGTCATGATGTTTTGTGCTTGGAGTACCTTGCGTGTGAGTTCATAAAGGAACAGGCACGGCACTCCCGGCAGCATCCATCGAGAGAAGTGTCCAGCTAGATGAGCGATCTCCGCATCCTGGCCCAGCCACTTTAAAATCGGCTCCGTGAACGAGTTGATGAGGAGCATTGGTATGAGGATGACCGTGAGCACGAGGACTCCAGTCTGGAAGTAGATGCCGATCTTTTCCAGACGTTTGGCTCCGTACGCTTGCGAGCAGAGCGTATCCAGCGCCGAAGCGAGTCCGAGTCCAATAGAGAGCGAAGTGATATTCAGCGTCTGGGTGAACGAACGTCAGCACTTTGACAGCTCATACAAAGTAAAGCATTCGCACCATGATGGAAAATGTCGCGGCGTCGATGTAGTGCTGCGAAAGTGGCGAGTCGATGTTACCAGCGAGGATGATCGATGTGAAGCCAGGTAGAAACTCCAAGAATGTTGTAATCGTCTGAGCGGAACAGGTTTGTTAGTTCATCCAGTCACAAGACGTCGTGCCACCAATAAACACGTCCGCACCACGGGCCCAACGAGTTTAAGCAGCGTCTTGACTTCCTCTTTTGATTGTGGGTTCGGTTCTTCAGAGTGATTGGATTCGTGATCGGTCTGCGGCGAAGGCGAAACGATGCTCACGAAGGGCTCGCTGCAGCTGGATTTGTCTTCCTGGTCCAGCTTCTGGCTCATTCTGTCTCTGTGCCCCGTCCGGTAAAATCGACAGTGAATACGGGTTCGTCGGAGACTCAACCATCGTCTCAAGTTTGCCAGCAAAAGCGTGTGGTTGTAGCATCCAGCCACTCATATTTTGGTCGCTCTACAACGATGTTGCCGCATCCTACGTCAGTGCTCACGTCAAGTATTATTCGGATCTCGGTGTTGATCATCTGTCCGTAAACATGAATTGTCCACTCATCAATGGTGACTTGGCCCTGTATTCCCAGACGACAATCAGTCAAAGTAATACAGTATCCTCGTCTATCACAGCACTGGAACACTTTTCATTCCAACAGTTTCATCACGCGCACAAACGACACCAATTCATACCAACCCCACCACGCTCTCTAATAATCGCCGCGTACATGTATAGGGTTTCCATGACCCCAAACAAACCAGGTACGTCTGCATCCTTAATATTCCTCTCGTTAACTCTGCAGAGGAACCAATTTCCCGGTCTTCGGGTCTACACAGAACTGTTCATCGTGTTTTTTCAGCCAGTCCTCGTACTCCCGGGCCTCTGGATGGAAGAAGCAAACTTGCTCGAACACCGCCCCTGCAGCGCTTCCTTTGTTTCAGGGACGTACTCGTTGGAATCGTCGATCTTGCCGACAAAGCGGTCTTCTTCCTGCTCAATCTCGTCGTAAAAAAGCGTCGTCACTATCGCTGTTATCGGGCATCACTGAACGGAATGCCTCTCGCAGGTACGGGTGTCGGATCGCTTCAATCGCAGTGATGCGCTTCTCCGGGTCGTAAACCAGCAGCTTCTCTAGAAGATCTAACGCCTGCTCGTTTGCATTCGGGTAGAGCTCGGCAAACGGAATTCGAGACCGCCGCCGTTGTCGATGGACCCACTTCTGTGCAGCGTCTTTATGAATATGAGCAATGTACGAGATGTCTGGTGTACCTAGCACATTGAAGATCTTGTTCAGCTGATTCGTTGTACTGGAGCCCGGAAACAGTGGCTTTCGACCAAGTAGTTCCCCAAGATACAGCCAGCCGACCACAAGTCTGACGGCTTGTCGTACCGGCAGCCGTCCAGAAGAATTTCCGGCGCACGATACCACCGAGTTACCACGTATTCAGTTAGCTCAACAAACGTATCGTCCTGTGAGGTTCCCGGCACCTTTTTCACCTTCGAATAGTCGATGTACCGAGCTAGCCCAAGGTCACAGATCTTCGCTTCGCACGTACTAGTTACCAAAATATTGGAAGGCTTTAGGTCTCGATGGAGGACATTAGCAGAATGCAAATACGCCAAAGCACGCAGGATTTGCCGCATGAAATGTGCCACATGCTCATCTGTCAGCGTTTGCGTCGAATGGATCACGCGGTGCAGATCTGTCTCCATCAAATCGGTCACTAGGTAGATATCCTCGAGATAGGACAGTCGTTCTGGGCGTGGTGAATCGTAAAGCTGGATCAAGTTGGGGTGTTTGAGCTGTCGAAGCAGACACAACTCCCGAAGGATTCTCTTGGTGTCTGGCAAATCTGCGAAGGCATTGGCAACCTTTTTGATCGCAACTGTCGTGCCAGATTCGGTGTCGCTTGCTGCAACCACTTCGCCATAAGTTCCAGCACCAACCACCTTAATCAATTGGTATTTCTTAGGCACGTCGAAGACCGTCACCTTGCCTGAAAAGTATGATTGTTGCGAGCCAATCGTTGCAGCTCTCGATTGTGTTCAGGATCCACGGTTTCCATCGCTGTCTCCGATTTGCCTGACTCTGTTCTGCTGCGAACTTTACGAGACAGGAATCTGCCGCGTTCTGACGGGAAATCGACAGTTCCGCCTCCGGTTAAAGCCTCGGATCGGAGGAACTCGCGGAGGTCGTAGCTAGACAAGCTTTGCAGTAACGTTTCATCGACAGAACCTCGTCTGGATTCGACTAACCTCCCATCACTTGCCAGGCGTCGCAGTCCTTGCGACTGAGGGAAGTTCTCTACAGATGTAACTGATGGGGCGAAGATGATGCCCAGCTGGATGCGGCCTCGAAACACTGTAGGCGGCGCCCAGGACTCCTTGCAGTCGTTGTATTGGTCGCACAAATTGTGCCAACGAGGGAGAGCTCCGTTCGCTTTGGCATCCGCAGAGCCGTTTACAAGCGACAGATGCGGGGTCACATTGATTTTGCAGACGCCGAGCAGTTCATCCGGAAGCATAAAGCGACTCTGGAACACTTCCACCTTGAGGTAATACGTGAAACCACGCGCACAGCCTGGGAACTCCAGTCGCAGATTACTAGACCAATCGGGATTCAACGTACCGACTTTATGCTCGTTGTCTGGGTTTAGCACAGGCATGCACTTGCAAATGTTCGTCACACACCCGCTGGGGTCACCAAACTTGGCCACAGCACGCTCCCCAGAGATACCAGCAGCACGCCGCAGTCCACGGAAAAACCTCGTTCCTTTTGACGGTCTTCTCTGCTCTTTATGTGAGCCATTGGACGACGAAGTTGCTAGCTCATCCGGCATGGCCTCGCCTTCTTTGATGTCAAGGCCGCGTAATGTTCGCTCCAAGTGCGTTCCTTCCTCGAGAATACACCGCGCATACACAGAGTGGCCCTTCTTGGATGCAGACGACGAGGATGGATGTGAAGCACCACCCTTGGACTGGGCATCGCCTCCACCTTCATGCAGCTGCTGAGCCTGTAGAATCTGCACGTAAAACGTTCCCGGTGGGATCGCATGTGAGATGGCAGACGCCTCACCGGGCAAAACGAGTCGAATGTTTTCTCCTTTAGGGGCATCATCGAAAGCAACCGATAGGGCGACGGCGTCTCCGTTTAAATGCCATCGCACCAAGCGGTCTTTATGGTCCAGCCATAGTTCGTGCACAAACAGCTGGGTGATTCGTCGGTTGTCCGTGCTCAGCAAATTGTACGTTTCCTTCCCGGTTACCACGAGACGCTTCGACCATTGTGATGATGGCGTTGAAGCGCTTCCAGGTGTCGACATAGCTGCTTCATCCGGCCTAGGTGATGCTACGTAAGAGCCAACTGTAACAGGAGAAGGTGTGAGAGTATGATGTTGCGTCCCTGTATCGTCTACACAGTCAGCATCGCCTCGAACCAGTTCAATCACATCCACCAGCGAGAAATTGTCGACCGTGACTGTGTCCAATAGTGTCGAGATAAACAGTAGAACGCCATCGTATCGGCGATACTGCCCCCAAAACGGCACAATCGGCGGAAAATTTGACGTCACCACAATGTCCGGATGCATGCTACGGAAAAGGAGTGGGAAATCGCCGATCTCTTGTCGAAGAAGAGCGCCAAGCAGCCTGTAAAACTTCCGTGGCTCTAAAGGTTGCGAAGCAAATGCCACATACGGCCGCGTCACCTCGGGGGCTTTGGAGATAGCAATCTGTCGCAAGTGTCGAACTCGGTTAGCTTCGAAACTACACAAAGAAAAGGCCGACTTACTGTTATCGCGCGCTTCCACTGCTCCTTCTCGAACGCAGTTCTTGAGCTCAAGTGGTTGACATGGTTTCCTTCGGCAATCACACGAAAGCCGTTGGGTTTGCCCATGTTTTCGTCCTCCACCGCTTGTAGTTGGATACGTCCGATCAGTTTTGTGTTCGAGATAAAATCCTCGCGCGTATCGTAAAAGGCAAGCGTGTCCTCTTCCAAGACACAATACACCGCCTTCCAGTTCATCAGCACGTCGCTTTTCCTGCTCAAATACCCTTCAAACGAGATATCCCGATCGATGCGGTACCGAATGGTATGTGATCGAATGCGCTCCCTTGTCACTCCCTGGGGGCGACGTTGCGGAGCCACTTCCGGCACAGATACTTTTCTAGGCGGTTCCAATGGCCCAGAAGGCCGTCTCGGTGGCGTCGAGAATATAACCGAGGTAGAAGCCGGTGGGGTCCTCAACGGTGGGGTCGATGGCGGCACAGAAGACGTGTCTGAGTCCGTAGTTCCTTCATGGTCGCTAGACGACTCCTCTAAAAACAATTTACTGGTATCCCCCGGTCGGGGGTGTGGTCTTCTCGGCGCACTTCCCGGCTGAATCCGCTGCTGTAAAATCCCCAAGAAGGACGTCATGCGCGTGCGATGCACCGGGTCTGTGTTCTTCACCGTGATGCCGATCTGCTCGGAGCCATGGAGCTGCTCCATCCTGACCAGCAGCACAGTCTTAAGCCCGTAGTTGTCGACGACACTGCCGTAGGCGACCACCACCAAGGGGCTCTCCGTTTGCGCGGGGAACACCACCAGGTCTCCCCCAGCGCTCTTATGAACTGGTCCTTGAAAGTTCCAGCTGCAAAGTGATCTGCTTCTTCTGCGTCCTGCCTGTTTTCTGCCTGGCGGCGTCGGAACTTGGTGAAGGTGCAGCTAGAGCTGACTTGCTGCGTGGCGTTCTGCCACAGCGTGGCGAAGAGCTCTGGGGACATCCAGGGCTGCTGGATGCTCTCGATGTCCACCGACGGGTCCTCCTCCTCGTCCAGCGTCAGGTTGCTCTCTCGACGGCGCATCATCGAGCTGCGCAGACTGGTATTAATCATGTCGATCGGTAGGGTGTGTTTACGGCTCGGTAGCGTGGGTTGTAGCGCACGGAGAAATGCGGGGCGGGGCTTGATCGACGCGCAAGACAGAGAGGAACACGGGAATGCCCACAAGACACTCCAGCAGCAGCCGTCTGCGCGCGAGGAGAAGCGCGGAGATGATCAAATCCGAACTCCTGCTTGCCTTTACTCTTGTCTATCGCAACCGATCTATGTGTTACCGCTAGCGCGACCGATCGAAGCAACTGCAACGGTTGACCAACATGGCGAGCCTTCGGGAGGTACTGCGTTGCTTTTGCTGTGCTTTCTTGGTCGGATCTAGTAACTAGTTGCAATTGCTAGTGTTCTAGTTGTGATTGTCTTCGACAGGAGCTGGCGGAGCTGCAACTTCAGAGCGAGGAGAGAGCCAAACAAGACCACGACCAGTGTGTAGTCATGTTCCAGCAGATGCAGCAGCTTGTGCAGATGAACGCGTCGATGGAGCGGACATGTGCAAGTCGCTCCACGGGTGACGATCCAGCTTCCCGCGACGATAGAGAGCTGGAGAGACCTCTCGGTGGTACCGGCAGCAAGAGCGGGACGACAAGCAGTGAAGGCGAGCAGTTGCAACGGCTTCAAGCGATTGTGGTGCAGCAGGCGAAGGAGCTGGAGCTGCTGCGAAGACGACAAAGAGACCAGCAGATAAGCGGTCAAGGACGACCAAAGGTGGCCGCAAATGTGGGCAATCAACACAACGAGGAGGAGTCTCGGCTGGAACAGGAAGGCTTGGACGCTACCGCTGACGAGGCAGACAATGGCCAACACTCCACTCAATCAATAATGAATCGACGTAATAGCTACCTACGCAAGCTTCCGCTAACGTCGCTACATGCCAAGCTAAAGAGCAAAGACCTCCAAGTGAAGCACCTGCAGCAGACCATCGCCAAGCTGGAGACAAAGCTCGAGCAGCTCATCGACCGCAAACGCTCGCTCGCAAAGAACTTTCAGCAAACCGCAAGAGAACAGCAAGCCCATCTCAAGAAGTACTTGGCACACATCCAGCAGCAAGCGCAGGAGAAGAAGGAATTGGAGCGCAAAGTTCGCGAGCTCAATCGGTACGTCCAAGTGTTGGAGAAGAAGGTCGTCAGCTCCGCAACCAAGTCCAAGCGAGATCATCTCTACTAGACTCTCTAGGAGTTCGGACCCCATTTACGGTCGAGATGTGAGCCGTTGCCGATGCTGAAAGCGATCTTTATGCAGTCAAGACGCAAGCAAACGCCTTGACACGTTGAAGCTTTGCACAAGTCGGCCCGGTCTCTTTGCGTTGTGACACTTGGCTACACAAGACGACAGCAGCAACTCGATCAGATCGCTTTGTCGTCGGCCGACGGTCGGCCTTCTCGGAACCAGAGCCTCCGTCTTGAACTCTGCCACTGGCATGTACCAACCAATTCGTCGCCGACATTTTCGTGCTGCAAGTATCTTCATCATCGTGATCAGCTGCGCCAAACTTCGCCTATCCACTTGATGACACTCGTGGTGATGTCCTCCAGCATGACGAGCAAGTCTCCCCGGAAAAACTCTTTGGACCTCCACGCATCCAGCGCGAGCAGAACCAATCTTCGCGGCACCGCCAAGGTTGTCGGCTCAGATCCCGCCCAGCTGACAGCTCCTGGGCATTGGTCGAGATCCACTTCTGAATTCGCGCTGCAATCGTCAAGTCCCCATGTCGAGTGAAAGCACCACCACCGGCAACCGCCGTATCCCGTTGCGTGGCATTGAACGCTTCGGTATCGCCGAGCCGGATGTCTCTGTCAAGTGTTGCCTCGCCATCGCCATCAGCGGCGACATGGAGCAGCTCGTGCAGTACCTGCCGACGGCCACCATGCGCGCTTTCAACCGCCAGCCGCGAACACGAATGCTGATCGCCAAGGACGAGGAATTCATGGGCGAGATCGCGCCCCACGTCACGCTGGAACAGGTCAGTGCCATGCAGTTGCTGCGTGTGCGCGAGTTCTCCGAGTCCGATGAAGACGTCGAAGCCTGGAACAACTGGAACAACTTTGTGTCGTCTGAGACCCACGTCCCGTTCGACCGGTTCAACAACTTCATGTTCTACCTCACGGTCTGGGTGAACCGAGCCGAGGGAAGGCGCGCTTCTTCCTTTCTCGGACCACATCGTGTCCGACGGCAACTCCAACATGGTCGTGATCAACGACATCCTCGAGGACATTGCGTTGCTATCGATCGAAGCTGACAAACCCGTCCAGGAGTTCCCGCTGCGGCCGTCGCTCTACGACATGTGGTTCTCCGAGCCGTGGTGGCTCAAGCCCGTGGCCAAAACGGTGCTCGCACTAGTAGGCGGTTCGGCCTTCCTCAACTTCATGAAGGCGTTCAAGCCGGCGCTGACTCCACGTGAAGACCAGAAGGACTTTGGTGCCGACTTTGTTCAGAACAGCACCACGCTGCTCTGCGCTTCTGGTGAGCCCGCCAAAATGCGATCTACGCTGCGCAAATGCAAGGAAGAGGGCGCTACCATGGGCGGAGCTTTAATCGCAGCCATTGTCTTGGCATTCTACCACGCCAGCCGAGTCGACCACAAAATCAAGGGCGAGCAGATGCCTGACGGTCCGTTTAGATTTGTCGCCGACATCAGCTACAACATGCGTGATCGTGTGCCCCACCCAGCCCCGGAGAGGCAGGTGGGTTTGTACGTGACCAACGCGCCGTTGAAGTGGCTGGCGGTGGATGGCGTCGACATGGAGCAGGTCAAGTTCTGGGACTTGGCTCGTACTGCAAAGACGGAGATGGCGACACAGGGCTCCAAGCTGCTCGATATGGCGCTGCCGCTCTTCATGATGGACCGCAAGCTGATCAAGCCCGAGCTGGGCAACTTCTTCGGCGACTTCAAGATCCCCAGCGCTTGCACTGGAGACACGACCATCTCGAATGTCGGACCCTACTTGTTCAAGAAGAAGCATGTGCTCGGCTCGAATGGGTCTCTGGAGGTGCAGGACATGTACGCGTTCTGCGCGATCCCGTTCGTGGCGGCATCGTCCACGATGTGGCTCTCGACCGTCAACTCGTTCCACTACTCGCTCGCCCACAAGGTCAAGGAGGAGGTCGGTCAAGAATTGCTCAAGGCGTACGTGGCTATTTGCGAGAATGCCAGCAATATCGGCAAGGATGACACGATGGAGAAGGTGCTGTCGCGTGTCGGCATCGAGCTGTAAGCTAGTAGTAGTAGGTCTCGAGTTCAAAAGTTCAACTATTTTTTTACTAAGTACCTCGAAGTACTCAAAGCGTTAATACCGTCACGAATGCATTTTGTGCAGGAAAACGCGAGTCATCAGAAGACCACAAAACCTGCCGTTGAACCCGTTCAAGTTAGCCAGCCGACTTTGGAATTGTCAGCATGTGTTGTTTCTTGGCCGGTATGACCACAACAATGTCAAAACAAGCGTGCAAATGGACCAATGAGGACCACGTGTTCTGCTATAATTTTACTGCTTTTACTCCACCAAGTTTCCACGCTGATGCAAATTATTTCACGGCGATATATCGATCCCGGGGTTAGACGACGATGGCGAAAAGACAGGAAAAGGCGCCATCGCCTGGTACATGAAAGGCTCTAGCTCCACCGCCGTCGGCGGGCTGACCAGACACTGCTGCTGCATCTGCAGTTGCATTTCGTGCAGCCGCCGCTCGCTCTCGAACGGGCCGCGACCTGGTTGGATCTGCGTCTGCAGAGGCTGGTGCTCCATGGCCATCTCCATCTCTATTGTACGCTGCTGAAAGAGCTGTTGCTGCTCCTGCTGCTGCGGTAGATGCCACTGGGCCTCTTGTCTCTCACGCTGAAGCTGCTCCTGTTCACGCTGCTGTTGCTCTCGTTGCTGAGCAAACTGGCCCACGAGCTGCGCCAGTTGCTGCACCTCCGCTGCCGCGCCGTTCACCTGCAGCTGCATCTCGTCCACCATGGTCTGCAACTCGTGTACTTGCTTCTTGGAGGCTCTGCGCACGTGTTTGTGCTGCGCGGTGGTGCGGGGCGACGTCGTTCGCTCCGCGTGTCGTGTTTTCCTGCTCTTGGGGCTGCTCTTCTTGCTCTTGGGGCTGCTCTTCTTGCTCTTGGCGCCGTTGCAGCCGGATGTCGCGAGTGCGCGCTCGGCCTTCTGCACTTCGAGTCTCAGCACGGGCGCGCTGATGCCGAGCACGTCCAGCGCGTCCAGACTCTCGTCGAGCTTCTGACTCTCCAGGTCGTCCAGGCTGCGCTGGTGGGCGAGCATTGCGGGCGGTGGCTCAGCGTCCAGGGGCGGCGTGTACGCTGTAGCGCAGCGCTGGGTGTGCTGTGTGGTGTGTGTGTGTGTGTGTGTGATTGCCGATCGGTCTCTGTTGAAGTGCGTGGCACTGGGGGAATCGCGTTGTGATCGGCCGCGGCCTGTTGCGTTCCATTTTGGCTGTGATTGGCTGCCGAAGCGGTGCGCCGCGTTGGCTCAATTCGTCAGCCGCGCTTTCGAAGGCTGCCGTGCTGATTCCCATCGCGATGAAGGCCGAGCACCAGCCTTTGTGTATGCTTTGGACAGGCGGGTGGCCTCTGGGCGGGTGGCGGCGGTTTTATAGAAGAAGCCGCCGGGGCACAGCTTGGCCTGGTCGGTCGCTTTCAAAGGGTCCATTTCACTTGTAGAATGTATGTGTGACAGCGTGATCGAGTGCGACGGTCGGTAACGAAGAGTCAGTGCGCGGCTTCCACCCAGCTCATTTCTAAGGCCTTGTGCTCTGTAGTGATAGTGAGAGCGGCTGAAAGCAAACGCAGGCAACGTATGTGGTGGCTCTTTCAGGTCGCCAACGGCAGATCCAAAACTATTGCGTTTCTAAGCTGCGTCGCCTCAGCTGTGAAGTATACATGCACCAAGTGTTTTCCGACCGACCAAGGCGACCGACCGAACGCAACATATCCTCCTTCTGTTACGCTGGTACAGTAGTTGAAATCAGAAACGCGGTTCGCATGCACTTTTGAAGCCGCAACAAATGACAATGAACGCGCTTCACAGCAAACGTTAGCTGCTGGCTCGCATGCAGGCAGACTCGAGTACATAGCCTTTTAGAGTGATCAACCCTTCCGAGCAATGAATCGGCCACTGAAGAGGTTTGTTGGGTGGCGCAGGCGTTGACGAGATGGTAATCGTTCAGTAGAAGGTTTTCAACGGCGGTTATTAACGACGTCATTGACTTGGGTCACCATGCTAGTTGAAACTGGGGTCGATTTCCCCGGTTTCAGAGTAAACAGTGTCGAGGCAGCAACCAATCTACTTACTCATTAGACTCTTCTACACCAACACTGCTTCCGAACTTGCAGCGTTTGCCTCACTCCTCGGCCTTCATCGCGATGGGAATCAGCACGGCAGCCTTCGAAAGCGCGGCTGACGAATTGAGCCAACGCGGCGCACCTCTTCGGCAGCCAATCACAGCCAAAATGGAACGCAACAGGCCGCGGCCGATCACAACGCGATTCCCCCAGTGCCACGCACTTCAACAGAGACCGATCGGCAATCCACACACACACACACACACAGCACACCCAGCGCTGCGCTACAGCGTACACGCCGCCCCTGGACGCTGAGCCACCGCCCGCAATGCTCGCCCACCAGCGCAGCCTGGACGACCTGGAGAGTCAGAAGCTCGACGAGAGTCTGGACGCGCTGGACGTGCTCGGCATCAGCGCGCCCGTGCTGAGACTCGAAGTGCAGAAGGCCGAGCGCGCACTCGCGGCATCCGGCTGCAACGGCGCCAAGAGCAAGAAGAGCAGCCCCAAGAGCAAGAAGAGCAGCCCCAAGAGCAGGAAAACACGACACGCGGAGCGAACGACGTCGCCCCGCACCACCGCGCAGCACAAACACGTGCGCAGAGCCTCCAAGAAGCAAGTACACGAGTTGCAGACCATGGTGGACGAGATGCAGCTGCAGGTGAACGGCGCGGCAGCGGAGGTGCAGCAACTGGCGCAGCTCGTGGGCCAGTTTGCTCAGCAACGAGAGCAACAGCAGCGTGAACAGGAGCAGCTTCAGCGTGAGAGACAGGAGGCCCAGTGGCATCTACCGCAGCAGCAGGAGCAGCAACAGCTCTTTCAGCAGCGTACAATAGAGATGGAGATGGCCATGGAGCACCAGCCTCTGCAGACGCAGATCCAACCAGGTCGCGGCCCGTTCGAGAGCGAGCGGCGGCTGCACGAAATGCAACTGCAGATGCAGCAGCAGTGTCTGGTCAGCCCGCCGACGGCGGTGGAGCTAGAGCCTTTCATGTACCAGGCGACAACATCGTAAATGGCTGAGTAATAGCGTTCCACGCTTGCAATAATATAAGGGAATCAACGTGATGCTTTCCGACACCGACAACCACACCTAATAGCACCCGTCAAGTTGATCAAGCAAGCCATTTACCTTCAATTCGTGTAGCTGTGGGCCGAACTTCCCGTTGCAAATCGCACTCAAGCTGGAGATACCTACATAGCAAGCAGCACGTCGCAGATTCTCTTGCGCAAATACCGCTTGGCTTTCTGGCAACTCCAGCCCGAGGAAGCAGTCCGAAGCGCCTCCTTCAGGATGTCGATCGGCCAGTCGCCCCGCTCGTTTATCGTCTCCAGAACCTACTTCTTCTCATACCGAGCCGCACTCACAAAGGCCCGCTGCTTCACTTCGTGCGGAATCGACTCTTCAAGAGATAAGAAGTCGAGAACGCCACGATTGTTGCCTTCAGCAGCAGTGTGAAATGCATGTAAGAGTGCTGCTTGGGACATATCGTACTCAACGAAATATTTCTTCGCCAAATTGATATCGCCCTGTTTAGCGAGCGTGCTTGCGGAAATCAACTCGGTGTCCAGGAAGAACTTTACGAGTTCGAGTTCGTTGCACCTGCAAGCTTTAACAAAACCGTCGCACACCACCTCGGGGTCATTATGCCCTTGTTCATAGAGGAGCTCGACTGCATGTCGAAAAACGACCACGTCCAGGAACAGTTTATCTCGTCCATCGCGTTTCGGATACAGCTCACTGACCCTTGCAACTAGTGAAAGCTTTTTCATTTCCAGCGCTTTCACGAACGCGTCGCGCAAATCATACCTAAAAGTTTTCTCGTTAACGATAAAATCCACGATGTCGTCGTGTTCTGCTGTGATCGCGCGAGTAAGCGCATCCGGCTTTCCTCCGTACGTCCGTGAGTAATCTCCTTCAACTGGTTGCTCCACCAGAAACTTGACAATGTCAAGGTGTCCTTCCGTCGCTACCTCACTCAGAGCCTCACGCCATCCTTCGTACTTGTTGTAGTCTTCATTGACATCACCAGCACTCATAATGACTGGCAGCACCACCTTCACGACTTCAAGATGTCCGTTCTTAGTTGCTCCGACGATCATACTCTTCAAGCTTAGTAATGCGCCACCTTTCATTCAATCAACGCTGCGCTCCTCTGGAGAGGCCAGGAGATACTCTACTACTTTGACACGTCCATCGCATGCAGCAGCGAGCGCCGCCTTCTTGGTCATCGTCCACATCCAGTAGCTCAAATCTCCTTCGTCGTCAGAATGGTACGCATACTCCGTCAACACTTCCACAGCATTCAGGTGGCCGTGAGTGGCAGCAGCCAACATCGCTGCTTCGGATTCTTCACAGTCGAATCGAGCGATCCAGAGTCGTTGAGATCCACTGATCGTCTCCAATTGTGGCAGCTTCAACGAGAGCGTCTTCCCAGGTCATCGATAAGAAATCAATTTGTTTTAGTATGTGCGGTAGCGTCAGGATCCTAACGGGAAATTGGACGCCCCCGAGTCGTTGGAAGGCATCTGTCGGAAGCGGTGGAGTCTCTTCTTGCGTGTCTGCTGTGCCGCACAGCCTGTGCGAGATCGCTTGACGCTGTCGGGATAGACGTCCTCTTGGTTGCAGCGCTTCATATTCCAACAAGATTTGAATTTGCGCGGGAAAATGAGCTCAACTTGATCGAGATGATTGTATACTTAATCGAAGCTAACTTCAACTTTGCTCGCTTGGTTGGCTTTCAGGGAGGGTTGAGGACCGGTACGGACACACTAATGACACTATACCGCCCCAAGTCCAGATGGATCGATCTACAAGCTGGTTTCCGCTGCTATCTTCTCCCGGGAGAGCGGGGACATCCTTGGATGGCCACAATTGAATCAACCACTTTCAGTTTAACATCGACAATGAACTTCTTCTCCAGCACGACCGACTACGAAGGAGCCGACTGGCCAAAGCGAACTCCTTTGCGCGGCATCGAACGCTTCGGGGTATCGGTCGACGGGGTCTCTATCAAGTGCATGCTTCAACTGCTGGTGAGTGGCGACGTTGACACGTTGCTGCGCTTCCTGCCGACGGCGCTCATGCGAGCCTTCAATCGCCATCCGCGCATGCGGATGCTAATTGTCAGGGATGAGCTCTTTGTCGGGGAAATTCAACCTCATCTTTCGCTGGACGACATCGCCACCAAGAACTTGCTGGTCGTGCGCGAGCTTTCGTCAGACGACGACCAGTGGGTCACATGGGGAGAGTTTGTCGAGAGCGAGTGTCAAGTCGGCTTCGACCGCTACGAAGAGTTCATGTTCAAGCTGCACGCTTGGGTCGACAAGAAGACGGGGCTCGCAAGACTCATGATGTTCTCGGATCACATTGTGTGCGACGGCGACTCCGTCATGGCCGTCATGAACCAGATCTTGGAGGACGTAGCGCTGCTGTCGAAGGAACAGGCTCAAGAAGTGGAAGAGTTCCCGCTACGTCCGTCTCTTTACGAGATGTGGTTTCCCACCCGTGGTGGCTCAAGCCGCTGGCCAAGACGATGCTCGCTCTGTTCGGACGCAAGGGGTTTATCGACGCCACCAAGACGTTCACACCAGTGATGAAGCCACGAGCCGATCAGCACGACTTCTGTCTCCCTTTCACGCTCAACAGTACCAGCGCACTCTTTCAAGAAGGAACGGCTGAGAATATGAAGAGCACTCTCAAGAAGTGCAAGGAAGAGAAAGTGACGTTCACAGGCGCGTTGGTCGCTGTCATCGTAGCAGCTTTCTACCACGCCAACAAGGTGCAAGGAAACCGGACCCCGAGGGCAACTTCAAATTGAGCGCCGAGCTCAATTACAACATGCGTCAACGCGTAGCTCAACCGGCAGAGGAGACTCAAGTGGGTCTGTACGTGACCATCGCTGGCTGTCCGTTCCTGGGGACAGAAGGAGTGGATATGAAGAGCACCAAGTTCTGGGACTTGGCACGTCGCGCCAGGGAGGAGGTTGTCCAGCACGCCAACAACCAGCTCGTCATGGCCATGCCGCTCTTCATGATGGACCGGAAGCTGCACAAGCAGGCGGCTGGCAGCTTCCTCGGGGACTACAAGGTCAAGAACTCGGTGACGGGCGACGTCAATATTTCGAGTATCGGTCGCTACCTGTACCCGAAAGAGCACGTCCTCGCCCACGGCACTCTCCAAGTCAAGACGATGCACACGTTCGCTGCGGTGCCCTTCATCGGCGCCAACGTGACATTGTGGTGTTCGTCCGTGGACGCGTTCCAGTACTCCATCGGACACAAGTCCGACGACGCCATCGGGAAGGAGCTCTTCCGAGCATACGTCAAAGTCTGCGAGAACGCTGGCCAAATCGAGGCCGACGACACCATGCTCGACGTTCTCAAGAAGCTCGATCTGTAGGTCCCGCCGAGGTCCTCTCGATGTGGTCGTCCTCTCTATGCATGCTAGTCAAGCGCCCTGATTTGGACCTCCACGAGGCCCGAGCTCACCAGCAAATGACGCACACGGGGCAATGGACTCCACTCCCGCCTAGACACTTCCCACATCCAAACGCGTCAAGAACCGCACAAGACCACCATGTTTAACTGCTTCTCCGGTAGCGAGGACTTCGAGCCCAAGCCCAGAACGAATCCCCGGTTCGCTCTGCGAGCGGTGGAGCGATTCGGCGTGGCGGAAGATGACGTCTCCGTTAAATGCTGCCACATCCTCGGTATCAATGGTGACATGGAGCAGCTCGTGCGGTACCTGCCGACGGCGGTCATGCGGGCGTACAACCGCCACCCGCGACTGCGTGCGTTGGTGCTGAGGGAGGACAGCTTCATGTGTGAGGTTCAGCCCCACATCACTCTGGAGCAGGTCGCGACTAAGCAATTGTTGCGTGTTCGCGAGTTCTCCGACTCGGCAGAGGACGTCGAAGCGTGGGAACACTGGGATGACTTTGTCCGAGAGGAAGGCGACATTGCGTTCGACCGCTTCACGCAGTTCATGTACTACCTGACGGTTTGGGTGAACCGATCCGAAGGCAAGGCGCGCTTCTTCCTCTTCTCAGACCACATCATGTCGGACGGCGACGCGGGTCTTGTCATGATCAACGACATCTTCGAGGACATTGCGTTGCTGTCTATTGAGGCCGAAAAGCCCGTTGAGGAGTTCCCACTGCGGCCGTCAATGTACGACATGTGGCTCACGGAGCCGTGGTGGCTCAAGCCTGTGGGCAAGATGATTCTTGCTCTGGGAGGCAGCTCGGCGTTCGTCAACTACATGAAGGCGTTCAAGCCGGTGCTGACCCCACGTGAAGACCAGAAAGACTTTGGTCTCCCCTTCAAGAAGAACTCGACGAGTTGGCTGTACAGCGCCGGAGACCCCACTAATATGCGCAGCACTTTGAAGAAATGTAAGGAGGAAGGAGTGACGCTGGGTGGTGCTTTGATCCCGATGCTGGCGCTGTCCTACTACCACGCCAGCAAGGCCGACCACAAGCGCAAGGGTGAGCCCGAGCATGAAGGCTCGTTCCGGTTCGTGGCCGACATCGTCTACAACATGCGCAAACGCATGCCCAACCCGGCCCGGAGACGCAGATTGGACTGTACGTGACCAACACGCCGCTCAAGTGGCTGGCGACCGAGGGCGTCGACATGAAGAAGGAGAAGTTCTGGGATCTGGCCAGGACGTCCAAGCAGCAGATGGCCGAGCAGAACGGCAAGCTTATTGAGATGGTCATGCCGTGCTTCATGATGGACCGCAAGCTCAACAAACCCATGGTCAAGGGGCTGCTGGGCGACTTTAAGATCCGCAGCTCGTGCACGGGCGACGCCACCGTCTCCAACATTGGCCGGTTCCCGTACAAGACCAAGCACGTTCTGGCTGCCAATGGAGTGCTCGAGATCGACGACTTTTTCGCCTTCTGCGCCATCCCGTTCGTGGCCACATCGTCGACCATTTGGCTGTGCTCGGTCAAGGCCTTCAACTACTCGCTGGCCCACAAGGTCAACGACCAGGTCGGCCAGGAGCTCTTCCGGGCCTACACGACCATCTGCGAGAACGCCAAGGAGATCGGCAAGGACGACACGATGGAGGACGTGCTCAAGCGACTCGGCCTGAAAGCGTAGACGAAGTTGCCTTTGAAGTTTGCAAATCATGTTTGAAAGGGATAGGATCGGTTTGGAAGGGGTTTCTAAAAGGTGCTGCATTTCACAGCACTTTATAAGGCCATCATGGCTCCTGAGGGTTTACTACCGTTCGTTCTTCCCCAGCAAGGCCAGACATTTCCCAACGGCGACACAGCGCTGCATGCCATCCAAGACTACGTCTTGTCGCTCAAGAAGCAAGTCCGCGTCAAGGTAGGCGGCGGCGGTCGGAAGCGGTTGGTTTGCTCCTCCAAGAGCTGCCCAATGTTCGTGCAGCTCTACAAGGTCAAGCCTACCTCGTCTTGGCGCATCGCATCTTTAGACCTGACGCACATTAACTGCACGTCGGTGGCCAAGCCAACCGACCGTCAGCTGTCGCTTCTTCCTTGCTTCCGAAGCGCCGTCATCGCCGACACCGCCGTGTCCGCCAAAGCTCTGGTGAGTTTAGTGCAGCAGCAATTGGGCATTGTCGTGTCCAACATGAGCACAGTCTACCGAGCCAAAGACATGGTGCTCAAAGACTCGGGGCTAGACAGAGGCAACACGCCGCCAAGCCAAGGAGATGCCAATGACACAGTCCCACAGCTACTAGCGAAGTTCGAGCGACTCAACCCTGGCTCATTCACAGAGGTGCAATGCGATGACAACGGGAACTTGCTGCGAGCTGTTGTCATCAGTAAAGTGCTCGTGGATTCCATGCCTATGAATCAGCAGGTTTTGGAACTCGAGTGTGCGCAATCGACAAACAAGAGTGAGGGTCTGCAGATGGTGCTGGTCGCTCGTGACGGCAACTTTGAGACGTTGAATCTGGCCGTGGCGCTAGTTAACACAGAGAGTATTGCCAACTACGACTGGTTTCTGGAGTGTCTGGAGAAAACTGGGTTGTCCGTAGCAGATTACCCTCTGCTCTGTGACCAAAGTGAGGCTCTGGTCGCAGTCGGCGAAAAGCGTGGACTTGCACTACGGTACGCTTTAATAGATTTATTATTTTTAATGTGATGCTGACTACGGGCGTATGTGTTTGCCTAGGCATTGCGCTGTACACATTGAACGCAATGCGCGAGCCGATTGCAAGTTCTTCAGGCCTACGTACAACACTTATCTGTGGCAACTCCAAAATGCCAGGTATGAAGAGGAATACCACATTATTCTTTCAACGATTGGCAAAGTAGCTGGTGGAGAAGTGGAGGCGTATTTGCGCAGTATACCTTCGGAAGAATGGGTATTATACACCACGCTCGGCAAGAAACCTCTGTATGGCTGGCGAAGTACGGACTTCGTACAAGGTTTCACTCCCACCGCGTTGGTAGAAGATATTCGGAGCTGTACACCGTACGCTTACTTCGGCAAACTGATGACCACGATGATGGAGGCAGCTTTTACTAGGGCTCAATTGACGGCCAAGTGGGCGGGCCGTTTGGTAACGGAGCAAGCAGAAGCTCTGTACAGCGAGCAGCGCAATCAAATGGGCAATTACGTCGTGGGTGATTGCCAGAATGGCGTTGCGTTTGTTCACCACATCAGCAAAGTTCCCCCTTTCCAGCGACGAGTGGATATGGAGAGAAACACGTGTACATGCGCCTTCATGGACCAATACCGCATCCCTTGCCGTCACATGATCGCAGCACTAGTGAAGTGGAAACTGCACGAGACTGTCTGGGGCCGTTTCGATCGGTGCTACCTCGTGAGCAGCTACAAGGACGCCTTTGCTAATGCCAAAGTGGAGATGTCGTTACTACAGAATGTGGATAATGGTGAAGAATTACAGCCGACTCAATGCCCTCGCGTGAAGAAACGAAAGAAGCACACACCCAGTCAAGGCGAGAAGAGTTCGCCGAGACGGGCTCGACTGTGCAGTAAATGCAAAAGCCTGGTCATAACATTCGCTCCTGCACCAATCCGCCGGCCTGCTAGCTGTGCTCTAACATGACGCTGCAGCAGCACTTTTGAAGTCCAAGTTGAAGTTGTTTCGATTAAGTATACAACCATCTCGATCAAGTTGAGCTCATTTTCCCGCGCAAATTCAAATCTTGTTGGAATATGAAGCATTCCAGCCGGGAGGACGTCTATCCCGACAGCGTCAAGCGATCTCGCACAGGCTGTGCGGCACAGCAGAACGCAAGAAGAGACTCCACCGCTTCCGACAGATGCCTTCCAACGACTCGGGGGCGTCCAATTTCCCGTCAAGATCCTGACACTGCCGCACATACCAAAACAAATTGATTTCTTATCGATGACCTGGGAAGACGCTCTCGTTGAAGCTGCCACAATTGGAGACGATCAGTGGATCTCAACGACTCTGGATCGCTCGATTCGACTGTGAAGAATCCGAAGCAGCGATGTTGGCTGCTGCCACTCACGGCCACCTGAATGCTGTGGAAGTGTTGACGGAGTATGCGTACCATTCTGACGACGAAGGAGATTTGAGCTACTGGATGTGGACGATGACCAAGAAGGCGGCGCTCGCTGCTGCATGCGATGGACGTGTCAAAGTAGTAGAGTATCTCCTGGCCTCTCCAGAGGAGCGCAGCGTTGATTGAATGAAAGGTGGCGCATTACTAAGCTTGAAGAGTATGATCGTCGGAGCAACTAAGAACGGACATCTTGAAGTCGTGAAGGTGGTGCTGCCAGTCATTATGAGTGCTGATGATGTCAATGAAGACTACAACAAGTACGAGGGATAGCGTGATGCTCTGAGTGAGGTAGCGACGGAAGGACACCTTGCCATTGTCAAGTTTCTGGTGGAGCAACCAGTTGAAGGAGATTACTCACGGACGTACGGAGGAAAGCCGGATGCGCTTACTCGCGCGATCACAGCAGAACACGACGACATCGTGGATTTTATCGTTAACGAGAAAACTTTTAGGTATGATTTGCGCGACGCGTTCGTGAAAGCGCTGGAAATGAAAAAGCTTTCACTAATTGCAAGGGTCAGTGAGCTGTATCCGAAACGCGATGGACGAGATAAACTGTTCCTGGACGTGGTCGTTTTTCGACATGCAGTCGAGCTCCTCTATGAACAAGGGCATAATGACCCCGAGGTGGTGTGCGACGGTTTTGTTAAAGCTTGCAGGTGCAACGAACTCGAACTCGTAAAGTTCTTCCTGGACACCGAGTTGATTTCCGCGAGCACGCTCGCTAAACAGGGCGATATCAATCTGGTGAAGAAATATTTTGTTGAGTACGATTTGTCCCAAGCAGCACTCTTACATGCATTTCACACTGCTGCTGAAGGCAACAATCGTGGCGTTCTCGACTTCTTATCTCTTGAAGAGTCGATTCCGCACGAAGTGAAGCAGCGGGCCTTTGTGAGTGCGGCTCGGTATGAGAAGAAGTAGGTTCTGGAGACGATAAACGAGCGGGGCGACTGGCCGATCGACATCCTGAAGGAGGCGCTTCGGACTGCTTCCTCGGGCTGGAGTTGCCAGAAAGCCAAGCGGTATTTGCGCAAGAGAATCTGCGACTTACTGCTTGCCATGTAGAGTCTTCATTGGTACACTTCACTAACGAAATCTTTTCAAAACTACAGGTACGAGAAGTGCGAGGTGTGTATATTTTGACGAAGCTGTCCATATCACCTACAGGATATGCTAGCCCGAATTTTCGAGCTGATTGATTGAGTGCGCTTTGGGCCGAGCAATCCATGCCATCGAAACATCAGAAAACTCGGTTGGAACTTTTTGGCTTCGATATCCAGCAATCTTGGTTTGGGGACGAGAGCTTGATACTCTCACGCGTCGACTTCACTTCTCAATATTATAAAGACTTTACGGTCCAGGAGCAGAGCGGTACGGTGCTGAAAGCTCGCACGGTGACGGGATGTTCAGTTGGTGCAGGGATCCCTGGGAGGCGTGAGAGTAACTGGTCACGCGCTCTTTGGTTTGCTGAATAGGGTCGTCGCCATTCATCATAGTGGCCGGAGTGGCCACTTGAATGTAGTCGACAGCTTCCCAGCCAAAGTCGTGATGCAGCATATCGAGCGACTGTGGTCCCAGGTTCCTTGCAACAAGTGTTTTGCCGACGTCGCGGTAGCGCACGACAGCTTCGTGCAACGCAGCAGCAGCCGAGAAATCGGCAAATACGCAGTCGCGCAGATCCAAGATAACAACTTGAGGGTCGTGGACGACGTCAAAGAACTCGCGGAAGGAAGCGACGGACGAGAAGAGCAGTTGACCCTTGACGTAGTAAACCTTAGCTTCTTCGTGGTTTGTTAGGAGATCGGTAGTGGCTGCGCGATCGCCGTGGTCCACTACGGGGACGACCTCGTTTTTGGTGCGGAACGTGAGCAAGTGGCCACTCTGCCATCCGTTCACAAGCGCTTGCCAAATGACGCCAACGATGACGGCAATGGCGAGGTTGGTGGCTGCAGCGAGGGCCGTCACGAGAACGATCGTGATCGCGTCCGTGATCTTCACCACGAAGATAAGCTTGAGCGACGGCCAGTAGAAGGTGTGGATGACGATCACGAAGAGGATGCCCGTGAGGCACGCCACCGGGACCTTCTCGATCACCGAGCTAGCGAAGAACACTACTAAGAACGTGCAAAGGCCTCCCATGAACGACGACAGTCGGTGACGCGCGCCATTCAAGATGTTCCCGTTGGACTGAGCGATCATGGAGCAGCCTCCCATGCCGGAGAAGAATCCGCACAAAATGTTGCCAATGCCCTGTGCGATGCACTCCTTCTTCGTAGCTGTCTGAGAAAGCTGCTCCTTTTTCAAGTCGACGACAGATTGCAACGTCATGAGCGATTCAAAGAGCCCTACAGCCATAATACTCGCAGCCGTGGACAGCACAACGCCCCAGTCCTGCACGTCGCCAAACTTCGGGATGGCAAACGTAGGCAAGCCACCGTTTAACGGAGACGTATCGCCGATAGTACGCACGTCGTAGCCGAGCAGCGGTCGGTTGATACCAAACTCAAAGCCAACGCCGACCAGCGCTGCAACTAGCGTGGGAGGGACCAAATGTCCGACGTACGGCGTTTTAGGGAAGTAGTGCATGATGGCCATCGTCACGAGGATCAGCGCGATCGTGACCCACGTCGTCGGCGACGACGCACTCATCCACTTGAGGTCACCGGCGATCTCGCACTCGCCGAACCGCATCGTGTCGTTCTTGCACACTTCGATGGTCGTCTTCTGCGAGATAAACATCATCAACGCCAGGCCGTTCAAGAACCCAATGTGCGCGGTGCGAGGGATCATCGAGAAGAGTTTCGACAGGCCCAGCACGCCAAACAGCAGCTCCAGTATGCCCGCAATGGTGACGGCCACGAACAAGTGCTGCAGACGCTCCTCATAGGTTAAGTAGGACAGACTCCCCGTGCCGCTAGTGATGGCAGGCATGACCATGGCCACAGCTCCTGCAGCACCGGCGACCGTGGCTGGGACGCCTCCAAAGAGACTCACTGCGAGGCCGAGGAAGCCAGTGGCGTAGAGACCGTTGATGGGGTCCAGATTGGCGGCGTAGCTGAAGGCCACGGTCTCAGGGATCATGAGCAGCATGGCCGCCACGCCGCAGAGCATTTCCTTCTGAAAGATGAGCAGGTTCTGCCAGTAGAAACGCGTCGAGTCCTTGACGTCCCGCTGGACTTTGGTGGTCATTCCGGCGGTCGAAAACTGAGGCGCGCGTGCATATCGGCGCACAGTACGTACAATTCGACGGACACCGTGGCCAACACTCTCGTTTAAATGGTCCTTGACGGACTTGCTGCCTTCGCTGACCAGCGCTGTGTAGGACACCTTGTGGTCTTCCTGCTGAGTGCCGGGGAAGTAGATGGAGCAGGAGGACGCGCCGCTGAGGCGAGGCGTGAGACCGTGCTCGATGTCGCCGGCCTGGTGGTCTCCAGCGTGGCTGCCAACCATGGTGACGCGAAGCGGTTAAATCTGTGCACTGCAAAATGGAGACTGATGTTGCACACAGGGAACGGTTAAACGACACTGAATTGGGACGAAATCTCCTTAATCCAGTACATAGTGCGATATACTCTCATAAACTAGTATTCAATACATACAAACTACGATCGCTGATACTGTGTGATGGGAATTCATGTACTGATAGGAACGGCGCGGGACATTGACCCGCTTCAACTCGACGATCGCCGGAAAACGGTCGTCCGCCATTCGTTCGCGTCGCGCAGAATGTCAATTTGCTTAAAAAGCGCTTCTCATGGCGAGCTGGTCCCGATGAGCACTTGCAGAGGGAATCGCGAGAGATTCCGTTGGCAACAGTCATCTTCGGTGTGGTCATCCTGCATTCCTGAAGAGTGTTGGACGCGCCTGTCGGGTCGGAATCGGCCTTCACATCCAGCCTCGGCACACTCACGGCAGCGTTATCATTTTCGATGCTTGAAGGGCGCACTAGACGCACAGTCAACCCTGCTGCGGACATGAAACATTTGCCAGCAGGCATGATATTCTCTGCCGTTCACCGCCTCGCTCCGTAACGACGCCGCACTCTCTCCTATTCTCCGTGTCGAGGTCTCTGCTGCCATGGGGTGGAATCCGTTCGCTGCGCCGCCGCCACCTCCCGAGAACACGTCGCTGCTCGGACGCGTGCAGGAGCTCGCCAACCTCGACCTCGTGACGCCCAGGGCGCTGCTCCATGACTTCCAGGACTTTATCCAGCAGGGCAACATGCTCAACATGGCGGTGGGTCTCATCCTGGGCGCGTCCTTCTCCGCCATCCTCAACTCGTTGGTCGTCGACATCCTCTCGCCGATCATCAGCTTGTTCACGGGTAAAGTCGATTGCACCGACGGAATTCATTGACCGCAGCTAATCTGCTTACATGACAAGTAGCGCGAGGCATCGCCAACCACTACTGGGTCATGCGTTGCCCATCGAAGACCCCGGATGCTCCGACGCCACGTGGGAGACGTGGAAGGAAGGTGCGCGTTCTGTATTGTATTGAATGCTTCGTCGCCGCCATCTAACTGATAAAATACCGTCGCTACAGCTCGAGACGCTGGCGCGGTGACCATGAACTACGGGCTCTTCCTAGAGAACGTCATGAACTTTGTCATTAACGCGCTCTTCCTGTTCTTTGCCGTCAAGCAAGGTAGTGCAAAGTATTTGCTGTGTTGCTGTCACTAGAGGTTAGCTCGTTCTAATGGTGCGTCTGTTGTCGTCCAGCTTTGGAATTCTTCTTCAAGCTCAAGGTGGGCGTCAAGAAGCAGTGTCCCTACTGCAAGGAGTTTGTGAAAGGGGCCGCCACGCGCTGCAAGGACTGCGGCTCCGACATCAGCAGCACGATCACCGCCAACGGCGGCTGAAGAAGAGGCAGCAGAAAGATACCCTTGTCATCAACAAATACTTTTGCCCCAGCGTCGATTTTCATGGATCGCGATCATGTGGGGCAAAATGAGGTTGATTTTGGGCTTCTCGGGAGTGGAGTGGCGGGTTGAGAAGCAGAGAAGAAGAGAAACTGAGCTCGACTGATCGCTCAGCCTCCCTCCTACTGACTATACTTAGCCTAAAATTCAGGAAACCTTCACGTGATCCGAAAAAGCAGCCTTCCTCGTTTGACTGCCACGTCGTCGACATCTTGTCCGTGGAAGCCGAACATCATATCAGACATGACATGAAGCGCACGGATTGCTCGATTGTTTGAGGCCCGTCGATGCTACAGGAGCCGTGCGTGGCCATCTTTCTAATCCCGCGAGGAGAAGCGAAGCAACCGACACGGTCGTTGAGCGGAGCTGCATTGACAAGACACTTGGCAAGCGCTGACCTCTACCAAATTGACTCCTTTCGCGGTCTCCGCAAAGTTGCCCTTGCAGCAACAAGTATCTAATCGCAGCGCGCAGCACCGTCGACAAGGTTTTCGCGGCGTTCCGGCGTTGAAAATGACCGTTTTGCAGTTGAGACGGTCCTTTGACAAAGGCAACTTCGAGAACGAACTCCATGGAGGAGCAAACGCTCCGGTCTGACTCACATGATTTGCCCCTCGGCTGCGTGCGCTCCTGCCTCCTGCCTCGACCGGCAGGCGATCAGCAATGCCATCCCACCGTGTCGAGTAGCTTTGATCCACCGCCACCATTGGACTGTGACTGCCCTGGATCCCTCGTGCGTTGCGTGTCACACAACATGCTTAGTCTTTCCTGAGGTTCGAGGCGGCTAGCGAAAGCGCGACCGGCTCATTCTTGCTTTTGCCCGGGTCCGACGCAGCCTTTAGCATGTCGTGCATCAACCGGCTCATGGGCCACCCGATCGACGACCGCTTCGCGCTGCCGAAGAAGACGTGGACGCAGCACGTGCAGCACTACGCGCCGATCTTCCGCTGGCTGCCGCACTACAACGTGGCCAAGGACCTCAAGTTCGACATCGTGGCCGGCATCACCGTCGCCATGATGCTCATCCCGCAGGAGGTGTCGCTGTCCAAGATCATGAACGTGCCGGCCCACCACGGATTGTATACGGCGGCCACGGCCCCGCTGGTTTATGCCATCTTCGGGTCCAGCACGGTGCTGTCTGTGTCGAGCGGCTCCGAGGTGTCTCTTTTGGTCGGCACCATCCTGGACAATATCGACGACCAGGACGAGCGCGTCGCCACGGGCGTCTTCATGGCCTTCATGAGCGGCTGCATCCTGCTGATCGTGCGCATTCTCAACTTGAGCCAGCTCGCCGACTTCTTCTCGCGGCCGGTCATGGGCGGCTTCGTGTCGGCCGGCGGCCTCTTGATCATGTTGTCGCAGTTCCAGAACGCTTTAGGCATCAAATTTGACTCGCAGGACTACCCACCGCAGACGGTGTACCAGATTTTTAACCACATTGGCGAGACCAACCTCACGGCGTTCGCAGTCGCTGCCATCTCGATCGTGTACTTGTTCGCCGTCAAGATCTTTAAGAATAAGTACTTCCCTTCTCCAGTGCTGATGCAGCTCTTTGAGAGCGAGAAGACGGCCAAGGACGAGCCGCACAAGCCGGAGGAAGTGGAGATCCTGACCCCGGTCCAGAACAATGCTGAGGTCTCCCACAGCCACGGCTTCTCGCTAACGGACCAGCAGTACGTGAGTATGAACTCGGCCCGTCAACGTCGCGGCGACCAAATCGCCCCGGAGGAGGCAGTGGACAAGCCGATCGAGGCCCCCAAAGTCTCAAGCTCAACTCATCGCCATCTTCTTGGTGCGCACAGTCTGCGATCTAGGTCCGTTGGTGGTCTGCATTGTCGGCGGCATTATCGGTTGGGTGCTCGGTTCGAAGCATTTGAAGCTGACCGGTACAATCCCGAGCGGATTCCCCGACCCGAAGGTACCCTGGTATGGTTTCGACGACGGTCTCATCGCCGGTGACCGCTTCGGAACAATCTTGTACAACTCAGTGGAGGTGGTGGTGGTCGTGTTCTTGTCCAGTATCGCTATGGCCAAGCGTCTGGCTATCCAGAGAGGCGAAGACATCAATACGAGCCAGGAACTGACGGGCCTCGGCATGGCGAGTGTCGTCGCTGGTTTCTTCCAGGCCATGCCCCCACGGGCGGTATGTCCCGAACTGCTGTCAACCTGCTGAACGCGCACACCCAACTGGCCTCGATCTTCACGACGTTGATCGTCATCTTGGCGCTGTACACGCTCACGGGTGCCATGTACTACTTGCCCAGTGCGACGTTGGCGTCGATCATCATCGTGGCTGGCTGGTCCTTGGTGGAGTTCAAGGAGGCCAAGTGGCTCTACCGAGTCAAGCGCGACGAGTTCGTCGTCTGGGTCGCGTCCTTCATCTTGACCCTGGGCTTGGGTGTGCTCGACGGCCTGATCGCGTCCATCATCTGCTCTGTGCTAGCGCTCATGTGGAAGACCAAGACCTCGCCCGTGGTGATTCTGGGCGAGCTAGACAACGGCTGCCTCGTCGACCGCGAGCTCTTCTCGGAGGCGCACAACTTAGGCGACGTGATTGTCGTTCGTGTGGAGAGCTCGCTGTACTTCGCCAATTGCGAGCGCGTGGCTCAGTTCATCGAGCGGGAGATGGTTCGACTCGATGCACTTGGAATCACCACTCGCGGTGTGGTGCTCGACATGCGGAACATGAACGACTTGGACGCCACTACGATCCAAGTGCTGTCGGACACGCAAGAGAAGCTGGCGGTGCGCAAGATCCGCTTTGCAATTTCCAACGCCAAGTCTCGGCTGCACGATATCATCGCAGCGACCAACATCATCAAGCGCATCCTGGCCCACGACCCCAGCATCTCGGTGGAAGACGCTGTTCGCATGCTGCGGGACTTGCCGCCTTCGGGCAACACCTCTCCATCGTCCACGTCCAGACTCTCGGTGCAGAGCAAAGTGTAAATGTCTAGGGTTTCGCTTTATAAACTTGCTTGCGTTTTAAAATGATCTTACATCGGCATCGTCCACTATCGTGAACCGAACTTGGTCCGTCTTCCATGTTGCATCTGCACCGATGAGGCGTATTGGTGCCCTCCCAACCTTACCTGATGGTGTCTCCATTCCAAATGTCGGCGCTTGCTCGACCATTCCCACTAACTGGCGGCACCCAGCCGTCAGGCAATATCCACAAGGGTGCCCCAGACCAGCGTCCCAGTCGAGTCACTACCTGAGGCGTCTCACCTGATGCTTAAGCACCTCCCTCCGGCGCCGGCACTGTTTGCAGCCGCAGTACACCTTCGGGTTGTCTTCTAGGGCCGGCACTGATTGCAGCCGCAGTACCTATACTTGCCCCTCAGAGGCCGGCACTGGTTGCAGCCGCGGTACCTCTTCGGACCTGGACGCTGGCACCTGTTTACAGCCGCAGTACGTCCACCTTACGCTCTCTCTTTCGTCTTCTCGGGCCGGCACTGATTGCAGCCGCAGAACCCAACTCACTGAACAATACCAGACTCTTCCCGACAAGGCTAGCCTTCCGTGGCCACAGCACCTTGCCTACTCTTTATTTAGCCTCTGTACCACCGACCAGTCGACTTCCTGGCAAATGTGAGACTGAGCCTTCAGCGGCTCACCGCTCGCTTCCAGCCAACTATCCGCTACGCTTCCCCCTCGGTCTTCGGCTGCGCCTTACGCTGCCCAGCACTCACTTCGTCGCCTGTCCTCTCGCCGCTGCTCTTCGACTGCTTGCGTGCTCCGAGCACGTCGCCTATCCTGCTGTCCGCCACTTACCGACCTTCGCCGCCAAGTCACCCCTCCCGTGGCGATCTTCAGGGGCATCCATATCCATCTTCAACGGCACTAGCCGGTAACTCCAGACATTCGGGTCGTCACTCTGTACGTCCCTGCCACCGACCTGCATGCATGTGCTCGACGATCTCCAGCCGCCAAACTTGTCCTCATCCTCCGTCTCCGTCTCCTCGCTGGAGCTGCCCGTGAGGGCGATCGCTTCCGCTGGGGAGGTTCCCCGAGTCTTGCGACGGACCGTCACCCCTGTCCACACAAACAACCAGGCAATAGGCACCGACCCTGTCGGCGTCGAACAAGCGCTCAAACTGTGGAGCCGTGACCCAATAACGCAACATGGGCCCTCCCTTGCGCTTGCCGATGTCGACACAGTACTGTAGCTCATACCTGCCCGCTCGATTCCGGACTCTCCTTCTGCCAACCTCAACCACGTAGCCGTACTCGGGCGTGAGGAGGAACGTCGGGACGAACGCCGGCCCCCTCGGCACCGCTGCATCTCTTCCAGCTCGTACTCCCGGCACATCTCGTCGAATTTCACGAGCGTTCTCCACACGGGTAACCACTCGCACATGTCCACCCTCTGCTGTATCACGCTGCGCCAATTCTTCTTCCGACGGCTCGGTTGCTGACGGCGCGGCGCGTGCATCACCTTGCCCTCCTGCATCGACTGCAGCGCCGATCCCTTCTTCTGGGCTTCCGGCTTTGCTCGTTTCCTGGGGACTTCGGCTCCTTGTGATCCACGACCTCCGGTCGGACTCTCTTGCGCCTCTGTTCTTGGACCCAGACTACTCCGCAGAGCATCTCGTCGAGCTGCCCTTGCTTCTCGGGCTGCGTCGGCTGCATCCTTGCGCTTCTTCGCCGAGATCTTGTCACCACCGTTGTCATCTTAATCTGCTCGGGCTCTCTTCTGCGGGCGCTTTGATACTGGCGCCACTACTCGCCGTGAACTCTGGCCACCTTGAGGTTCAGGAGGCACGACTATTCTGGGCACCTCGATACTCGGTTCTATTCTTTCCCCGCAATCCTCCGATGCTTCTCCTCGAGCAGCTATTCCTGGACCCTGAGACTCCTCGTTGGTGCCATTCCCAGCTTCTCCTCCCAGTCGTTCTACTCGAGGCCGTCGTTCCCCAGTTTCCTGCGTCACCTCTTCAGCCTGGGCCTCACCCGTTGTGACTGGCTCCTCAGCTTCCACGCCTGTGGCTTCGTCAGTGCTCTCAGTGCGAGGCTGCGTGCCGTCTGCACTTGGCGTCACGTCCTCGGATCTCTGGTGCATCACTTCGGTCTCTGAGCTCACTGCTACTGGCTGTCCCGCTTCGGCTACTGATTCTCCTGCTGGTGTCGGCAGTCGGCCAACACCCGGTACTTCTGTTCCTGCGTCTTGCGGCACTTCTCTCTCAGAGCCTGCCTCTGCCGGTACGCCGGCATCTGCTTCTCGCTCTTCTGCAGCCAATTCACTGATCGTTCGCCTCGCCACTTGTTCCAACAGACTCGTCGGGTAGTGATACGTCGTAACGAAGCTGCAGTGCGTGGCCAGCTCGTCACTCGTGTCCAGACGTCTTACCCTCCAATTGTCGTGACCTGCGTCCTCCAAGATCTTAACCGGGCCCACCCACTGATGGGCTAGCTTTGTGATTCCTCGGCCCCTTGGCGGTTTAAGCAGCCACACCAGGTCTCCAGGACGAAAGTTGGCCTTGTGCCTGACCTGCTTGTCGTGGTGCTTCGCTCTCCGCCTCTGATCCCGGTCAATCGCCCGATTGGCCAGCTCCTGCACGCGCTTCATGTTACGCACCAAGCCCTGGTGATACATCGTCCAGTTCTCTACTCGCGTGACCCCACTTGCTCTCAACAGTTCATTTGGTACCCTGAGGCGCCGCCCCATCATCAGCTCGTTCGGCGAGAAGCCAGTGGTGCCATGCCGAGCGCTGTTGTGCGCATACACCGCACACGGTAGCCACTGGTCCCAGTCGTTCTGCTGCTCCGACACGAACATTGCCACCATGTCTTTCCAAACCTTATGAAACCTCTCGACGAGCCCCAAAATCTTGGCCGGTACGGCACTGGCGTCACTTGCCGCATCTGCAGAACCGCCGCCAATTCATCTAGCACTTTTCCTCCCAGTTCAGGAGCTCCGTCATTCACCAGTTCTCGCATCGGGCCAAACACTAACACAATACGTTCTGCCACGAACCGCGCGATGTCCTTGGCCGTGTGCGACGGTACGGCCACTGCTACAGCGTAGCGAGTCGCATAGTCAACTGCGGCGATAACATAACGATTCCCTGCTCCAGTCACCGGCAAAGGCCCGGCGACATCCAACGCCCAGCGATCGCACGGCATCCCTCCTCCTTGACTACGCAGCGGCGGCACGACGAGCTTGGGCTTCGTCTTTCGCGTCCCACAATCCCTGCACCCGTAAACCCACTGACGAACTTGAGCCCTCATGGTGGGCCACCAGTACACTACCGCCATCTTGGCGTGCGTCTGCGGCACTCGCAGATGACAGGCGAAGATAGATCCATGTGCTTCTCTGAACGCCTTCGTCCACAGTGCTGCGGGCAGCACCACACGCCGCGTGCCATCAGCCATTCGCACGTAGACGACGCCTCCGTCTCTGAAAATTCTGCTACCACCATAGCTCCCAGCTCGTAAAAGCCGCCGAACCTCACGATCTTGGCGCTGCTGTTGGCGGATCTCCTCATCCGTCAGCTGGCCACTGTCTGCTGATGCCTCTGCGTGTTCACGGTCTTCCTCAGTCGCGGTGCTAGCTACTGCTGCTGCTGCAACACCTGCAACTTCTTCCACTGCAACGTTTCCCACTGGGGCTCTCGACAGGGCGTCCGCCACCACATTGGTGGACCCCGGCCGATACGAAATAGTGAAATCCATCTCTTGTAGTTTTAACGACCACCAGTGGAGATGGCCGGTGAGATCTTTGCTCCTCATCAGCCACGTTAAGGCTGCATGATCCGTAATTAGCTCGAATTTGCGCCCGTACAGGTACGGCCGGAAGAGGCCCACGGCCCAGACAACCGCGGCACACTCCAAGTCTGTGATGCTGTACTTGGCGACCGTAGGAGAATTAACCTTCGAAGCGTACGCGATCGGCTGCATTCCTGCCCGTGATCTTGCATCAAGACCGCGCCCAACCCCACTTTTGATGCATCAGTCACCAGTTGGAAGGGCCGACTGAAGTCCGGATACGCTAGCAGGGGCCGCTGTGTCAACTCGCGTTTCAAAGTCTCGAAGGCCTCTTGCTGCTCGAAACCCCAAGTCCATTCCACACTCTTCCTCAGTAGTCTAGTCAACGGCGCTGCTTTAGAGCCGAAGTTGCCGATGAACCTACGATAGAACCCAGCCATGTGCACGAAACTCTTCACCGCTTTTTCATCTTGCGGCACGGGAAACTTAGCGACGCTGTCCACTAGGCTCTGCATTGGACGGATACCCTCTTCACTGAGTTCGTGCCCGAGGTACTCGAGCTGCCGGGCTGCGAACACGCACTTCTTGGCCTTCAGTGAAAGCCCGGCCACCTTTAGACGCTGCAGAACGGCGGCCAGCTCCACCACGTGACGCGTCATACTGCCCCTTGAGAAGATAATTATGTCGTCCAAGTAGACGAGACAGCTCTGCCACGTGAGCCCGCGCAGCACTGCATCCATTACCCGTTGAAATGTGCCAGGAGCATTCGACAATCCGAACGGCATCCTGGCGAAACGGAACAACCCTCGCCGAGTCACAAAACCCGTCTTATCACGATCCCGTTGAGCTACTGGAATCTGCCAGTACCCGCTGTGTAGGTCTAGGCTGGTGAAACGACGAGCACCATGCAAGCTCTCAATCGTCTCATCAATGCGTGGTAAGGGGTACACATCTTTTACCGTCTTGGCATTGAGCAACCGGTAATCCACACAGAAGCGAATACTGCCATCCTTCTTCTTGACAAGGACGACGGAAAGCCCCAGGCCCCGGGCCCTCCTCAATCACTCCGTTGCGCAGCATCTGCTCGACCTCCTTGTCGGTCACCTCTTGTTCCGTCCGAGAGTGTTTTCTGGCACGCATCTTAATCGGTGCTTCCGTTACGGTATTGATATTGTGTTCCATCCCAGGTTTAGTAAGGGGTGGGCACTCATGGCGTGGCTCCAGCAAGGCCGGGTAATTCCGCAACAGCTTCACCAGCAATTCTCTGTCAGCCTCCTCCATGTCCCCAATGTGTAGGTCGGCCTCGTTGCTGAGCGGTTTGGTCTGCGTTTGGAGCTCACCTTCAAGCCACTCCATTACTTTGTCCCTATCAAGCTCTCCTTTCACTTCTAGCAGTTCCATGTCCTCCTGCACGGGCTGCCATGTGCCAAGCGCTTCACGACTCGGCAGCTTTGCAGTTCCACCCACCAAGTTGAGCACCGGCACCACGACTTGTCCTCCACGAACCGTAGTCACCGTAGGAGCAAACAGCACGTCCTTGCCACTAACTGCCTTTGGCGTGAACACTCCGACTGTGCCTTCTGCCGCTGCCACAGCTACAGTCACCCTTGACACGTCTGCGTCTGCACCTTGGCTTTCCTCACTAATCGCACTTTCGCAGTAGCTTGCCCTTCAGCTGGCTCCCGGCAGCACGTGAACGGCACGATCTTTTCACGCCGTCTGCGTACCACTTCATCTCTCGGGTCAAGAAATCGAGCTTCACGCCTTTCCGTAGCATCCAGTCTTCTCCCAGCAAAAGTATGCAGCGGGGCCGTCCACTATCAGCGCGTCCACCACCATGGCCTGCGAGTACTGCGTCTTGAAGTGGAACCGCCACACGCCCTCACCTTAGCCGTTTCACCCGTAAAGCCTTCCATGTAGTCTACTGGAGGCGCCACACCCAGCTTCTGCCCGTAGGCGGCCCATTCGGGTCCAGCCACGCTGTACTGCGCCCCAGTATCCAGTCGCACTTGCTTAGTTTCCCGTTCACCGTCACGGACGCCGTAGGCAAGGCGTCCATCGTAGTCGCTCGTACTTCCAGCGTTCGACCCACTCGTACAGCCCTCAGGCTACCGACACGTACGTTGCGCCCTTCAGCTTCGTGCCACTGCGCCGTCGGGCGGGCGTACGTACTGCCACTGCAGTAGAGATACTGCCGCTGCAACTTCTTCTCTCGACCGGCCTTGATCAATGTTTTGATAGCGTGGGGCAGCGCGAATCCCACAGCCTCTGCCTCAGCCATCGTGATCTCCCGCGGCCGACCACCTTGCTCATGCTGACTCTTCTCGTCGCATCGAACCAAAGCACCGTCCGCTGGCACTTGTCCAGCCAGTTGCCCCAACCACGTGCGCCATTCGCGAGCTCGCGCCTTACGTACGCGCTTCTCGTAGTGTCGCCTCGCTCGCGACACTGACACGGGCACTGCATCCTCCGGCACGAACTCGTCTTCACCGACCGTTCTCAAGCCTGCTGCTGCTGTCACGAGCTGCGCTGCTACTCCCAGTCGAACATCGTTCTCCCCGACAACGTCACCAGCGGCCCGCCGCTCACACCGTGTAGCTTCGGCAACCGCCAGCCTGACGTAGCCATCTTTGAGCTCTTCCAATCGTGCCTCCACCTGTGCACGTGCCTGCAGCGCGCTCCGTCCAGGATAACGCCTCGCGACGGTCTTCACTTGGCTCGGGCATCTCGACGTCAGCTTCGGCTGTCACGCCCTGCGCCAAGGCACCACTCTGCGTTGCTTCGTCGGCACCGTCCCGCGTCGACGTCGCTCCGCACACCGTGACGATCTTGTTCAGCGCAGCATCGAGCGCTGACTTCACTTCACGTCGGATCTTGCAGCGCTTAACACGCTCCTTCCTCTTCTTGGCTTTGCGCTGCTCCCTCAGTTCCTCCGCACTTGGCCACCGTTCCACCGCTTGTTCGCGGGCACGCAACGTGAATGCCCTGCCTTTCTTCACGCTGCCGAGCTGCGCTTCACGGCTTATGGCCGCCAACAACTCAGCTGTCACGCGCCGCCGATATTTCTTCTGCTCACTTTCCGGTAGATCCACTAGTCCTGGCTTCCGCCGTGAGCGTTCACTGTCTTTGGTCACCGTCGCTTCCTCTCCAGCGGGGCGATCTCTATCTCCCGTCCGCGGCGTCTGCTCGCCACCGTCTTGCCCACCTTGCGCTGGAGACGCCCGTACGCCATCCCCAGCCACAAGCATGTCCTCCTTCTCGGGCATTGCGAAGCGCACCTTCTTCACTGGCTTCAAAGCGGCTTGGTTCTCCACAGCGCCTTCCTTACCCTTCGCGGCGACGCCATCCCCAGCTCGGGACACCGCACCGCCTTCCTTCCCTTGGGGACGCACACGGCCAGTGCTCTTCGGCTCTTCATTAGCCGCCGCCTGCTGCCCGTTGCTCTCCTCACACCTCTTCTCCGGCCGTTCGTTCACGGTCACTGCTACGTCTGGCCCCGCAACTTGCTCCTGGCGGCTCTCCGGCCACTGCGTCTCGTCCGAAGCTCCAGTCTTTCCTCCACTTGTCTTCCACCTCCCGGGTCAGGACCAGCAGGCTGTAGGGCCCGGTTCCCTACACCTGCTGATCGTTTCCCTGCTCCTTGTTCTGGTCCTGGGCTCCGGCGACACTGCTAGCCGCTGGCTTCTCTTCGCCGGCCAAGTCCTTCTGACGCAGCTGGCAGTCCCTGGCGAAGTGCCCCAACCGCTGGCAATAAAAGCACGGCGACTGTGCCCGAGGGATGAAGTTTGGCCGCGTTTTCGAGTCCTGGTAACGCCGGTAGTTCCTCAGGTGCTCTTCTCGATTAGGCAGCGGAGCCGCGTTGGCGTTGGGCATCGCGAACGCTGGCCCACTGTTCCATGCCTCCACCTTCATGGTCTTGCCTGGCCGACGTCCATGCGACCCTGATCCTTCCCCTTCGGGCTCGTGCTGTCCGCTGGGCGCTTCTGTCCGCTCCTCGCATTTGGCTGGCTTCCCGTGCCATCTGGCACTATTTTGAAGCCCGGCGGAACGTTCTTCCACCATTCTGATTCCGTCTTAGTCCCCGTCGAACCGACCAATCGTCCTTCAGTATCATAGCGCGGGGCCTTGGGGTTGGGAGTCCCCAAGTGCCTTGTGTGGACACGGCACTCTCGCTTTGCCGGCCGACCGATAACTGCTGTGATCCTTCTGCGCCAATCGTCACAGGCATCGCCCCTGGGCCCTGCCGGGCGTCGTACGCTGCCTCAGCGCCCAGCAAGTACACAAGCATGCCTTCCCAAATTCCCCAGTATTGTGGACGGCGGCTTGGACTGCCTCGCGCAAGCTGCTTCGTTCACTCCCAAGCGCCACCCGTACGTGCGTAGCGCAAGTCTGGTTACTCATCCCATTGAGAAACGCGTTCACTAACCACTTCTCCTCGATACCTCGGCCAGCCACGATCCTCCTCAAGTTCTCGGCGAAGTCCGTGAGAGTCTCGCCGCAACCTTGCTTTCTCTGGTTGAGTCGCGCAATTGTCTCTGGCTCCGTACTGGCGATCATATACTGTTCCCTCAGCATGGTGGCCAAGTTCTCGATCGTCTCGTCTTCTGGTGCTAGCGTTCCATCCATCGAGCTGAACCATTCCATCGCGTCCCCGTCCAGCAGTGTGCTGGCCGCGTTGAAAACGTCGTTGGAGGTCCAGTTCACCTTCTCGGTCGCCGTCTGGCGCTTTACCTCAGCCTGGAGCATCTTCAGCCAAGCCGTGATACTCATGCTGCTGTCGCGGCCTTTGAACTTGGGCACGCGCAGCTTTTTCTTCGCGGGTCTCTGTGGTACCTCTGGTGGCATCCCCGCATACATCGGCGGGTAGCCCCATGGCTGTCCCGGCCAATATCCTGCAAACGGCATTGGTGGTGCCGCTGCTGTCACTGTGGGCTGTGAAGCAGCTGCTGCTGGTTGTTGCCTCATCATGGGCACTTGCTGCGAATAGCCCGCTGCTGTTCCTGACACTGGTTGTGGGGCTGGCGCTTGTACTGCCGCTGGTGGCGGCCAGTACATCGGCACGCCCCTGATACTGCTGCTGGAACCGATGCCTGTACTGCCTGAGGCGGGGGCTGGTACGTGGGCACGGGTCCTGCGACTGGTTGTGGAGCTGGCGACCGCGATACCGCCTGTGGAAGCAGGTACGCTGGCCCCGTTCCTGACACTTCTGATGCTGCTAGTCTCACTGGCTGGGGTGCTGTCGACCCCACTACTTGAATCCCTTGTGCTGTTGGCGCCGTGAGTGGTGCCCCTGGCATCTGCATGCTGGCTGGCTGCGGTGTCTGCGCCGCGAACCCGTACAAATACCCTGGGTTGGCAGCCCACAGCGGACTTCCCGCCATCGTTACCACTCCTGGAGGCAGCCCCGGCATTTCCCAAGGCGCCATCGTCGGCACTTGGCCGCTGGCCGGTACTGTTGGTGAAGTCGTGGTCGTCACGGTGATCATTGGACTCACACCCCTGGATTGCCAGCTTACGGGCATCGGCATCCATGCCCTGCTGGTTACACTGGTCGCTGTTATCGTCATTCCTGTTAATCTCCCGGCGTCTGGCACAGCAGCAGTCGCTGCTGCCACTGGCGTGTCGCCGGTGACGGGCCGAATTTCGGCTCCGTGCATCTCGGCTGCACCCCGTCGCCGGTGCGCACCGTCATTCGAGGTCTCTTGTCTGCTTCGGTCTGTTCCGTCGAAGTTCCTCCCGAAGCCGCGTTTGCAGCCTCACTCTGCCGATGACTCGCAGCTCGAGTCACTACACCCGGTCCTGTGGTTGTCTCAGTATCGGCTCTCGTCATTCACACCTGTACTACAAACCGTTCATTCTGTTAGTATCTGCCTACCACTAGCAAGTACTTACCGTCGTTCTTGGCTAGAGTTCGCGCCCACAGAAACCTGTCTCGCGGCATGCTGCCTCCACACAACCGCACAGAAGGCCCCTGTATGACCACCATGTCGGCGCTTGCTCGACCATTCCCACTAACTGGCGGCACCCAGCCGTCAGGCAATATCCACAAGGGTGCCCCAGACCAGCGTCCCAGTCGAGTCACTACCTGAGGCGTCTCACCTGATGCTTAAGCACCTCCTCCGGCGCCGGCACTGTTTGCAGCCGCAGTACACCTTCGGGTTGTCTTCTAGGGCCGGCACTGATTGCAGCCGCAGTACCCTATACTTGCCCCTCAGAGGCCGGCACTGGTTGCAGCCGCGGTACCTCTTCGGACCTGGACGCTGGCACCTGTTTACAGCCGCAGTACGTCCACCTTACGCTCTCTCTTTCGTCTTCTCGGGCCGGCACTGATTGCAGCCGCAGAACCCAACTCACTGAACAATACCAGACTCTTCCCGACAAGGCTAGCCTTCCGTGGCCACAGCACCTTGCCTACTCTTTATTTAGCCTCTGTACCACCGACCAGTCGACTTCCTGGCAAATGTGAGACTGAGCCTTCAGCGGCTCACCGCTCGCTTCCAGCCAACTATCCGCTACGCTTCCCCCTCGGTCTTCGGCTGCGCCTTACGCTGCCCAGCACTCACTTCGTCGCCTGTCCTCTCGCCGCTGCTCTTCGACTGCTTGCGTGCTCCGAGCACGTCGCCTATCCTGCTGTCCGCCACTTACCGACCTTCGCCGCCAAGTCACCCCTCCCGTGGCGATCTTCAGGGGCATCCATATCCATCTTCAACGGCACTAGCCGGTAACTCCAGACATTCGGGTCGTCACTCTGTACGTCCCTGCCACCGACCTGCATGCATGTGCTCGACGATCTCCAGCCGCCAAACTTGTCCTCATCCTCCGTCTCCGTCTCCTCGCTGGAGCTGCCCGTGAGGGCGATCACTTCCGCTGGGGAGGTTCCCGAGTCTTGCGACGGACCGTCACCCCTGTCCACACAAACAACCAGGCAATAGGCACCGACCCCGGAGATGAGAGCTACTGATCGAAGCTAGGAAGCGCTTCAACCCGTAAGGTACGTCTGATGCCTTGAATACCTGCGTTGGTCTCCATGTAAAGCACGTACAGATCGCCCACAAAGGCCTTCAACAGTCAACCACCACCCATTTCCTCGTCAAATATGCTCGCGTGCAAGCTGAGAGTAGGAGATCTACACCGGCAAACCTTTGCGAAGAACGAACAGCTCGATAACGATTGATCAAATACCATTTATTGACACTTGCACTTTACTCCTCGCCACTTTTCTTGAGCACCGCGGTTATAGCTTTCCGCGCAGACTCGACTTGTCGCCACCGTTCGCCGGAACTGCAGCAGTGGACGTCGAGTTCGGGTGGGTCGCGTTCTGCTCCGTCAGCCTGGGGACCGTCGAGGGGTCGGAAGTGGTGCGGGCGTCGACTTGGTCTCGTTGCGATTCGGCAGTTGGGTCGGTGTCGACGGCTGGGTCGCGTTTGTGGAGTTGGCCGGGATTGGCAGCGGAGTCGGCAGGACGGTGGGCACCACTTTCGTCTCGTTACGCTCCGGCTGCTTGGGGGTTGTGTCAACGTGGCTGTCAAGTTGACTGGCGCAGGAACGGGTGGGTCGAGTTGGCCGTGTTGGTGAGGTTGGTGGGGTTGGCCGAATTGGTGAGGTTGGTGAGGTTGGTGAGGTTGGCGAGGTTGGTGAGGTTGGTGAGGTTCGCCGGTGCCGTGACCGGTGTGGGGGTCACCTTCGTCTCATTACGATCCGGGAGCTTTGGGGACTGCGTCGACGCGGCTGCGTGGGTCTGGTTTGTGACGTCCGTGAGGTTGGCTGGGATTGGGATCGGGAGCGGCTTCGTCTCGGAAGGCTTCGGCGGTTGTGTCGTCGCGGACGGGCGGGGCGTCGACGGCGACGGCGACGGCGACGGCGACGTAGATGTCGCCGTTGAAGACCGAGCACCCGCGGCCGGAACTGCGTCCGCCATGACACGCAATTGCCGCACGCCGTCAGACTTCGCCGGCACCAGCACCACCAAGTCGTCGTCGGACAGATCGTCCGAGTCACTGCTGTCCTCGCTCTCGCCGTCGTCCACAGGCTTCGAGCTGTTCTCTCGACGGTCCGACCACGGCTCGAAGCTGTCGTCCAAGCTTCCCGATGCTGCGTCCGAGTAGCTCGCGTCGAGTGATGCGGATGACGTCGCGGTTGACTGTGTCGACAGGAAGACTGCGACCAGGGCGGCGCTCAGGAGGAGTTGGTGCGGGATCTTCATGGCGGTGGCTGGTTGGCTTTCTTTGGTTTGCTTTGCTCTTGCTTGCTTGTTGGTTTTTCGGTTGTGCTGTTGGCCGGGGCGATCGATCAGTTCCCACGCGAATGCGTACAGCGCGAGTCGAACACGCTGGGGGATGTCGGTGCATCACAACCGGTGGCCCTCGTCTTTGGACTCTGTACCGAGGGCTGACTATCGTTTGGTGGTGCTTTGGATGGAACGGAACGAGGACGCCTCGGTTGGATAAGGTTGAGAGGAGGACATTGCCACTCGTTTTGTTACTGCAGCTGCTCTCTGGTGGACAGATCGATCTGAGTGTCCGCAGGCTGAAGCAGCGGCCAACTCGGGGGCTGGCCATCCATCCGACAGGGCGGCCTCGATTTCCGGCCACGACACAAACCCCACGAGCCACACCAACGAGATTTATGTCGCTGAAACTCCGTCACGCTCGTCGGACGGCTCGACTGGATTCGCGGCTGGCGTTCCTCTCGCTGTAGCTTTGAGTCGTTTGGTCTGCTGATTTGCTCGTCCAGGCGCAGTAGAACATCGCCGAGATCTTCGTCTTGTTCAACGCAAGCCCAGCGCGTACTTCCCAGCGAACATTCTTCCGGGACCTGGACCCGGACTTCGGGTCGTCAGTGAGCTGCTCTGTCGTGTGTAGTGTAACCCTTTCATGTGCGTCAGGCCAAACCACCCGCAAGACGCTCTCTCGAAGGCGAACACTGAAAAATGTCCACACCTCGAAGCACCTGGTCAGTCGCAATGTCGAGCGTTGCCGGGCTGGGCCGCGATCACCAGTGGGTCTGCCGGGGCTGCCAACCAACTTGGGCGGATGATATCGGAGAGAGTAGACGGTTGAACGATCGAGATCTACCTCGGCAAACCTTTGCGAAGAACGAACAGCTCGATAACGATTGATCAAATACCATTTATTGACACTTGCACTTTACTCCTCGCCACTTTTCTTGAGCACCGCGGTTATAGCTTTCCGCGCAGACTCGACTTGTCGCCACCGTTCGCCGGAACTGCAGCAGTGGACGTCGAGTTCGGGTGGGTCGCGTTCTGCTCCGTCAGCCTGGGGACCGTCGAGGGGTCGGAAGTGGTGCGGGCGTCGACTTGGTCTCGTTGCGATTCGGCAGTTGGGTCGGTGTCGACGGCTGGGTCGCGTTTGTGGAGTTGGCCGGGATTGGCAGCGGAGTCGGCAGGACGGTGGGCACCACTTTCGTCTCGTTACGCTCCGGCTGCTTGGGGGTTGTGTCAACGTGGCTGTCAAGTTGACTGGCGCAGGGAACGGGTGGGTCGAGTTGGCCGTGTTGGTGAGGTTGGTGGGGTTGGCCGAATTGGTGAGGTTGGTGAGGTTGGTGAGGTTGGCGAGGTTGGTGAGGTTGGTGAGGTTCGCCGGTGCCGTGACCGGTGTGGGGGTCACCTTCGTCTCATTACGATCCGGGAGCTTTGGGGACTGCGTCGACGCGGCTGCGTGGGTCTGGTTTGTGACGTCCGTGAGGTTGGCTGGGATTGGGATCGGGAGCGGCTTCGTCTCGGAAGGCTTCGGCGGTTGTGTCGTCGCGGACGGGCGGGGCGTCGACGGCGACGGCGACGGCGACGGCGACGTAGATGTCGCCGTTGAAGACCGAGCACCCGCGGCCGGAACTGCGTCCGCCATGACACGCAATTGCCGCACGCCGTCAGACTTCGCCGGCACCAGCACCACCAAGTCGTCGTCGGACAGATCGTCCGAGTCACTGCTGTCCTCGCTCTCGCCGTCGTCCACAGGCTTCGAGCTGTTCTCTCGACGGTCCGACCACGGCTCGAAGCTGTCGTCCAAGCTTCCCGATGCTGCGTCCGAGTAGCTCGCGTCGAGTGATGCGGATGACGTCGCGGTTGACTGTGTCGACAGGAAGACTGCGACCAGGGCGGCGCTCAGGAGGAGTTGGTGCGGGATCTTCATGGCGGTGGCTGGTTGGCTTTCTTTGGTTTGCTTTGCTCTTGCTTGCTTGTTGGTTTTTCGGTTGTGCTGTTGGCCGGGGCGATCGATCAGTTCCCACGCGAATGCGTACAGCGCGAGTCGAACACGCTGGGGGATGTCGGTGCATCACAACCGGTGGCCCTCGTCTTTGGACTCTGTACCGAGGGCTGACTATCGTTTGGTGGTGCTTTGGATGGAACGGAACGAGGACGCCTCGGTTGGATAAGGTTGAGAGGAGGACATTGCCACTCGTTTTGTTACTGCAGCTGCTCTCTGGTGGACAGATCGATCTGAGTGTCCGCAGGCTGAAGCAGCGGCCAACTCGGGGGCTGGCCATCCATCCGACAGGGCGGCCTCGATTTCCGGCCACGACACAAACCCCACGAGCCACACCAACGAGATTTATGTCGCTGAAACTCCGTCACGCTCGTCGGACGGCTCGACTGGATTCGCGGCTGGCGTTCCTCTCGCTGTAGCTTTGAGTCGTTTGGTCTGCTGATTTGCTCGTCCAGGCGCAGTAGAACATCGCCGAGATCTTCGTCTTGTTCAACGCAAGCCCAGCGCGTACTTCCCAGCGAACATTCTTCCGGGACCTGGACCCGGACTTCGGGTCGTCAGTGAGCTGCTCTGTCGTGTGTAGTGTAACCCTTTCATGTGCGTCAGGCCAAACCACCCGCAAGACGCTCTCTCGAAGGCGAACACTGAAAAATGTCCACACCTCGAAGCACCTGGTCAGTCGCAATGTCGAGCGTTGCCGGGCTGGGCCGCGATCACCAGTGGGTCTGCCGGGGCTGCCAACCAACTTGGGCGGATGATATCGGAGAGAGTAGACGGTTGAACGATCGAGATCTACCTCGGCAAACCTTTGCGAAGAACGAACAGCTCGATAACGATTGATCAAATACCATTTATTGACACTTGCACTTTACTCCTCGCCACTTTTCTTGAGCACCGCGGTTATAGCTTTCCGCGCAGACTCGACTTGTCGCCACCGTTCGCCGGAACTGCAGCAGTGGACGTCGAGTTCGGGTGGGTCGCGTTCTGCTCCGTCAGCCTGGGGACCGTCGAGGGGTCGGAAGTGGTGCGGGCGTCGACTTGGTCTCGTTGCGATTCGGCAGTTGGGTCGGTGTCGACGGCTGGGTCGCGTTTGTGGAGTTGGCCGGGATTGGCAGCGGAGTCGGCAGGACGGTGGGCACCACTTTCGTCTCGTTACGCTCCGGCTGCTTGGGGGTTGTGTCAACGTGGCTGTCAAGTTGACTGGCGCAGGGAACGGGTGGGTCGAGTTGGCCGTGTTGGTGAGGTTGGTGGGGTTGGCCGAATTGGTGAGGTTGGTGAGGTTGGTGAGGTTGGCGAGGTTGGTGAGGTTGGTGAGGTTCGCCGGTGCCGTGACCGGTGTGGGGTCACCTTCGTCTCATTACGATCCGGGAGCTTTGGGGACTGCGTCGACGCGGCTGCGTGGGTCTGGTTTGTGACGTCCGTGAGGTTGGCTGGGATTGGGATCGGGAGCGGCTTCGTCTCGGAAGGCTTCGGCGGTTGTGTCGTCGCGGACGGGCGGGGCGTCGACGGCGACGGCGACGGCGACGGCGACGTAGATGTCGCCGTTGAAGACCGAGCACCCGCGGCCGGAACTGTGTCCGCCGTGACACGCAGTTGCCGCACGCCGCCAGACTTCGCCGGCACCAGCACCACCAAGTCGTCGTCGGACAGATCGTCCGAGTCACTGCTGTCCTCGCTCTCGCCGTCGTCCACAGGCTTCGAGCTGTTCTCTCGACGGTCCGACCACGGCTCGAAGCTGTCGTCCAAGCTTCCCGATGCTGCGTCCGAGTAGCTCGCGTCGAGTGATGCGGATGACGTCGCGGTTGACTGTGTCGACAGGAAGACTGCGACCAGGGCGGCGCTCAGGAGGAGTTGGTGCGGGATCTTCATGGCGGTGGCTGGTTGGCTTTCTTTGGTTTGCTTTGCTCTTGCTTGCTTGTTGGTTTTTTCGGTTGTGCTGTTGGCCGGGGCGACCAATTGATTTTCCTAGACGATGAGACCTTCGTCTTCAGACTCTGTGGTGAGAGAGGACTGTCGTTTGGTGATGCTTTGGAATGGGGACACCGCAGTTGGATAAGGTGGAGAGGACACTGCGACTCCTTCGTTGGTTCAGCTGCTCACGTCGGCCACTTCCACGAGACTTCTCGGCATCAGAAACTCTGCCATTGGCAATTCTCCTCGACAACTGAAAGCTCCTCGCGGTCCCAATAGAAAGTCAAGCCGCGTGTAGAGGAAGCTTAACCCCTTTACCCCCGCTATCCGGGACGTGCTAGTAGCTACTCCTTTCCTACAGCATCAGCAGGTTAATGCCGGAGACCACCGGCTATCCCGATGCCACCCGCAGGCACACACAGGACACTTGTGGTTTTTCAAGGCGCCACGCCGGAGGAAAAGCCTTCGTCATGACGGCTGTACCAAGGATTAACTGTTTCTACAGCTGGTACGCCGTCGCGTAGACGCTTCTGCTTGATTTTCACCTTGCCTTGGGAGTTGAGAGGGGTCACTTGAGCTTGATCGCTGAGCTTCATACGACACTTGAGAAGCCACGGGGCTTGGACACACAAGGTCTACCCTCAAGCACGGGCTCGAGGGGACCTCTGGCAGCATAACTTCCGGCGGTCTTCGTCGCCAGATGCACACGTCGTGCATTACGCTGGAGCTTGGGCTTGGACTTGACCGAGCAAATGGCGAACTGAGCGATGGAAGTGGAGGCCGTCACTGGCGGCAGTCAGCATCCATGGTGGTGGCTTCCTTCCATGGCGGCTGCCAAAGCATAGAACTTTATGCTGTATAGTTCGGGGCTAGGAAGCTTAAAAATACAACGCACGCCAAATGCGCCAAGAATGGCAAAAGGAAATTGCGTCGTAGTTGATGGGGCTGCGTACACTGACGAAAAATGCGGTGGCTGCGAGTGGACCAACCGAAGAGCGGGCCTACACGGCTCCAGCGCCCGGAGGTAAAAAGTGGGTGACCAAAAGTTCTGGGGCTTCGTGTCTGCTGCGTCAACCATCCGGAGACGTCCAAAATACGCAGCCGGATAGCTCCACTTCCGACGGACTCCAGTACCGACCGCAAACAACCCCAGCACCAACGCTGACGCCGCAGTTCCACTGGAATCTCAACGCTTCGGCACTCAAGTCCCTGAACCGCACGCAAGTGGAGCAGCTCTACGGCCTGTTCAAGTTCTACGATTCGTCCACTTTTGGAGACACCTTGCCGTCGATCAACTGCAATCGATTGCTAGAGATCTTGCGGGACGCTCGACTGCTAGGTGATAACCACACCAATTCGGCTGTGCGGATGGGGCTTTCAGTTGAGTCGATCGAGCGGATCTTCGCACAAGCGGTGATGGGGAAAATGCGCGTGTATCTCGACGCAGACAACCAGCCTGCACTCACCTTCCCACTGTTTTGCGGGGCTCTCATGAACTGCGCAATGCTGCTGGCTCCAACGCTACACCCAGAGCCTGCGCTGCGACTAATTCTACCAATTCTCTTGGAAGGCCCAGCCGTCGGTGGGCATCACCATTCATCTGCAAAGGGCTTACTCAAGCATCTTCCATCGGAAGGAACGATTTCGATGTGGACACCCAGTAGTTCTGGACCATTCGACGACTCCCAGCCAGACTTCCGAGACTTGCCACCTTTCCAGCAAGTGATCGCAGATTGTACTCGAGACAAGGCATTGGAAGAGCTTAAACAAGACAAACTAGCAAGAGTTTACCAGATCCCGCCCAGTCTGGCAACAACTTTCCACCGGCAGACACTAGCGCTCGTTTCAACCAAATTCCGTCTCTTCGACACGTTTGATCGCGGCATGCTGCCGCGGCACGAAGTGTTTCCTTTACTCTCCAGTTTGGGTCGCCACGCAGATCTCCCAGACCCGTACGCCGTTCTCGCAACACTGTCAAATACCAACGACGGCGATAACAGCGCAGGAGCAGAATTAACACTCGTTCAAGTACTTCAAGCGATCGAGACCACCCGACAAGCAACGCGAAGTTTAGTCTCAGCACGGCTCGCCCCGATGAGAATTCCTCTAGGTCGAGTGGAGCCCATTGCTTCAGTGACCACAGCGACCGCTTCCTCTACCCCAAAGAACGGGCCTACTGCTTCCTCTCTCGACGACCGCAACGAAAATCCGAGTCAAGGCGTCGCCATGACACCTAACAAAGTTGGTACGCATACTAACGGGTCTAACCGAAACAAGGAGCGAGGAAAGTGCTCCAAACCCCGTCGATCAATTACGGGCACTGGTGGGAGTAGCGCTGCCGCTAGCAGTTCAAGCCATGCACCGCTAGGCAGCAAGCACCACAACAGCTCAAAGATGCACCTTGTCCATCACGTTTCCGGCCCCGGCAAGAAGAAGTCGGGGCATTATCGAAAGCAATCTTCCAAAGTCGGCAGGAAGACCCGCAAAGGGTCCGAAATGAGCGTGCAGCAAGACAAATTCATGCAATCGGAGAGCTCCGAGCTGCACACACAACGCTCAGCCACAACCATTGGCAGCTTCAAGGACGACGATTATACTACTACCGTCGTCGAGTCCCTCTCGTCCCGCAGTGATATCATTAACAGTGATCGTGGAGCTAAGAGCCAACCCGAAAACCAACTTGTCTTGGAAGTCGACCGCGATTTCGAGCTGCAAAGTCTATCGAATACGATCACAGTACAAATGCACGACCCCCGCACACAAGCAACAGCAAGACGATCCGCATTTTCTTGTTACTTGGAGGAGATCACGACGGTGCAATATGCTGCTCCATCGCGCTGGTTTTCGCGACTCGGGAGATTGTTGAAGTGGACGGCACTTACTTCTCGACGGCTCCAAGCGAGACCACTCGGATCACCCCTGTCCTCCCCACACAGAAAAACCGTATCAACGCGTTGCTCATGCTGAAAAAGCGGGTTCAGCTGAAGCGAGATTGCGGGTTTGAGCTACGCCCAGCAGACCAGCTCGTTGTCGTGGATGAAATGCTACTGCGATTGCAAAAGCGCCAACCGCACTATTGTAGCCCTCTCAAGCCAAGTTTGACGGAAGGCAGCGACGTTAAACCCGCTGCATTTTCAGCCACAGCAACATCAAACGTTGCCTCGAGCAAGACCGAGGCAGCTCTATCGCGTATTCCACTCCTACAACCACAAGGACTGCGTCATCTGGTGTCTCCGCAGCGCAATCAAGTCAATCTTCCCAGTAACTACAAAGATCTTCTCGCAGCGTGGGAAGTTTCCCAGGGAGACAACTGCTCTTGGATTCACAATGTAAACGCTGCATCGCCTCTGAAACCAGCTTCTCACCAATGTACAGAATTTCGCGGCACCACGTCACCACCAAGACCAGATCGTCCTGACTATCATCTCACTCCTCTCCGTTTACCAACCCGGTAAGATACAGCAACAACTATACTCAACAATCGATGGCAAACTCGATCCACTCTTGCAGGCTCTGCATGGTTCATTATCGATCCCGGACTTTAGACGATTTCTTCTTTGCGTAACTTCTCGCAGAGCGGCACGTTGCAGTGCTCGAGAGTGCAGTGCATCGTATGATAAGCAAACATCTTTGCTGTGACCATCGCAAAGCCGAAAGTACGCCATTGTGCGTTGTGGGATGCCCAGCATACGCTCCGAAGGAGCCGCTTCATGTGTGGACAAAAGACCTGGAACTCCGGGTCGGTGCACTTGACATTGTCGCAATTGCACGCATGCACCAGCAAAGAGTTAGTCTTCTCTGGGTCCTCTTCCAGCGCTCGAGCAATCTGTACAGTCAGCAAAATTCATTAGAATTCGAGCGTCAAGTACAGAACAATATTCGGATCTTACAGGAATCGCCGTCAGGTCGTTGCTATCGGGCTTGTTGCCCACCACAGGGCCATTCGAGGTTGAACCACTAGACCCTGCAGCAACGCCATTTGCAATAGGAGTGGTAGACCCAGTAGCACCACCACTAGCTGCCCGAATGCGCTCCTCCTTGACTTTTAAAGCTTCTTCTGCACGTTTCGCTGTGCAGTTCGGACAGAACCAACTGTCCTCCGGCACGCTCGACAAAGGCGGGCTCAGACAGTAAATATGGTATTCTGTACAGCAATCAACGCGCGATCAAAACTAATATAAATGCGTAAACCTGTAGCTTCCTCTCACCTGCATCACACGCGTCGCAGAGTATCGTCTGCGCCTCGTTCTCCGACACCTTACACACCTCACAGACCTTGTCGTCTTCCTCCTCCTCCATGGCCGACTCTGCAGCTGATTCCGGTGCAGACTCGTCCACCATGTCCACGTCGTTTCCGTCGTCCATCACTTCGCTCTCTTGTTCCTGTTGTTCTTGCTGTGGTTTTGGTTGGCTCTGTTGGCTTGGTTGCAGCCCCATTTCGAAGTCACTTAGCTCGTCCATTGGATCTACTTCCCGCGTGTCCACCTCGCTAGAAGACCCTCCGTCGTACAGGCGGAAGTCGATGAACTGAGGCGCGTCACTGTCTCTGGCACTGCCGTTGGCCACCGACGGACTCTCCATCGTCGTGTTCTTTGTCGTCGTAGCTGCAAAGTATATAAAATGAGAAAATGAGAAACAAATTAAATGCAGACAATCGGTTCTGGCCTTACGCTCGCTCTTGACGGCTGGCGCAGCGTACTTGGAGCCTCCACGGCCTGCGTTAGCGCGCACTGACACGGACTCCCCGGCAGCTTGTCGATGACTTTCTGTACGAACGTGTCCAGTCGCTGCAGGTTCTTGTCTTGCTGCACAGCTCGCTCCCAGTCGAACGTCGACGCCATCAGATCGCGAGGAAATATGACGTACATAATAATATGTATCGAACTGTGTTTCATACTACCAGATGGCTACAGTTTGTAGACGAAAAACAAGTGGTGCTGGTGAAGACGCAGCATTAAGCTGCAACAGCAGCAGAACGAAGCGCGGGCCGATTATTTTCAACGAAGGTATTACATGTATTTAGAGCAGACAGTTTGGAAAACAAGTGGAAGATTCCAGCAGAAAAAAGTTATTCCTCTTTGCCACCAAAGCAGTCTCGTGTTCTTACGCCCAAATCGATTTGGGCTCGGAATGACCACGACTAATCCAGACGTAGATGGTCGACGCATCCTTGAGAGTATTTTCGAAGAAGGCGTCATTGAAAGGCACGTTGTTGTGTTCGCCAAAGTTCGTCGTTTCCAGCGCCAGACGAGCTTCGTTCGTCATTTGCTCCCACTGGATGAGGTCCTGAAATTCGCCCAGCTCGGTGGTGGGGTTCATCGTGTGGAACCCGGCCCGAATATCCTCTTCATAAACCACTTTCGTGGTAGTGCCGTCCAGGTGGGCTCGATCCACAGGAATCTCGATGGAATATCCGTCGTTCCAATTCTCCGTCGAAATGGCGAGAACCGTCGGTGTCTCGAGTGCCACGTCGTCCAGCCACACGACGACGCTCATCCAGCGATGGCGAACACCCGACTGGGTAAGAGGGAGTACTCCCCTCGTCACGTCTTTCGGGAAGTACCAGGCGTACAGGATGGCCCACTTGCCGTAGTTCAGCTTCGATCGACTGTACACTTGTGAGCCCCATCCAGAGCCCTTGCATTCCCCGTCACGCTTTCCTGTTCCTTTGAGTCCACCACTGGTGTAGCCGGCAGCGTTCACGGCTGGGTATGGGTGGCATCCATTCTTGATGACGATCGAAGGCTTGAACTTGACGGCAGCCTTTTCGGCGTCGGTGACTGCCTCGGGTTGCGGAAACGGTTGTACATCCTTGTGGCTGATCGATTCAGCTCCGACTGTCGTGAGCTGCGACTGCGAGTACGATGAACGTGCGGAAATTCATCGTAGAAGGCGTCGTACCGTGGTTGCTTGCTGGAAATTTGAAGAATGAGAGCAAACTCTGCTCTTCTACGTACCCGAGTTGTAAGACTACCGCATCAACATTAAGATAATAAACGGATGTGCTTGCTAAAGACAACACAACATTCATCGAACCGCGAGAACCTCTGCAGTGTCGATGAGGTGATCTACTGCCCAGCTTGGTTCCGATCCCGGCGACGCATTCAATTGTTTCCTCCCGAACACGAAAAGGTTGGGGAGGGAGCAAACCTCATGATACCAGCGCCATCCGTCGGCTGATTCCCGATCCGAGAGCGGGTCAACCCCCAGCAGATCAGGACTCACTCATCCTTGGCCTCTTTGTGGGCTCTCGCAGCGTCTTCGTCGAGGAACTTAATATCAAAGCAGTTGCGTTCGGTGGGGTCCTTATACTCGAGTCCCAATGCAATGAACACATCCACCTCGGATTCACAGACGACGCTCTCGCCCTGCTTCACCTTGACGCCATTTACCCGCTTGAAGCGGGTGAGCTCTCGATCGGATAAACTCCACCCGTATTTGTTTGCAATCAGCCTCATGCTGCGGTTGAAATGGTCGCTGCCAGTGAAATATAGAATCGCAAGGCCGAAGCACCGTCGAGGATACACCTTGATGTCTAGTCGACGGTGAGGTAGATCCTGTGCAAGATTTCATTTAGCTAGCACACGAATGTTGCCACTTTAATTCGACAAACCTTTGAAAGTTGGCACACGCCCATGTAAGTGTCAGAACCACCCGTGTGCAGCTTCGAGAAATGCGTGAGGTCATCTGTAGGAAGCAAACTTACCGTTAGCTATATCGCTAGCCAGCAACACAAGCAATACAAACCTGTAAGAAAACCCGAGGCGTGCAGACGCTCAAGAAGGCCTGCATTGCAATATCAATTAGCTGGATTGTTTCACGCGCTTGCATCCCCAATTGATCTTACGTGGTAGAATATCGCAGGTATCATTGTCGGGATCGGTTATTAGCACGTCGCAATCTCCACAAGCAGGTTTACCGCGTCGATACGACCCGCAGGCTAGAACATGCGCGTTTGGTATTAGCTGATGGACTGCATCGGCAACAGTCTTCTCAATTTGTTGTGCTTCACCCCTACAACATGTTTTACACGCAAAGAGTTTAGTGCACTGAAATGACAAGGGGATCCTGCAAAACTAGACGTACCTTGGGATCTTTGTCAGGAAATCCTGATAGTACTTGAGTCCGATGTGTTGGCGCGCTGTTAGTACTGCAGTGGCTTCCGGTTTTCGCAATGCATCCAGCGTCTTGTATCCCATACTGTACAGCTTCGTAGCGGTAGCAGGACCAACACCCCAAATCCGCGAGATATCTACCAGAGCGCACAGTCGGTTATTTTTCTTCACGACTTCTAGCTTGTTTAGCCGTCCAGACTCCAGTATCTCGACTGCTTTATCGCGCATACGTCCTTTTGCCCAATACAATCCGTTCAGGTCTTTGGGGCTGGACACACGGAAGCGCAGCGATTTCAGACTCAACACGACTTTCTGTTAGAGGTAGAACCCCATCGTTAAAATCAAATCAACGAACGAAAGCTGCGGAGAAGCAGCGTATGGTACCTTGTACATGTACTGCCGCCAAATATCTCGCTTAACAGCAAGAAACTCCGTCGTTGCTTCCAGTGGATCCGTCAGATGTGCGTTCAGGTTTTGCAGAACCGCTTCAAGCAACAACCTTTACGTTAGATGACGAAGCCACTGAACCACCAAGAAGGTTACCTAATGATCGCTGGCAAATGAAGCTTTGAGCAGTGACTGGCTTGGAACCCAGTGGAGTCAACTCGCTAATAGGCTTGAAGCCAGGATTGTTCTTGTAAAAGATCGGCGTGCGCTCCTGCATCAACTGGACCCTCTTGGCGTTGAGTTCTTGTTGCTGTTGACGGGATTGTTCCGATTCCACACTGGCAGAAGCTGCTGGTATGAGGTTCTCCGAGTTGACATTTTCATCACTACTGTCTGCGTCCTGATCGACCGTCTGCTTCAATTTTGTATCTTGTCGCTCCCAGGCTTCTCTCTGTCTGGACCAACGCAAATTGGTCTTCCCCGGAGGGCTCTCCTTCTCTCTCAATATGTACACCAGCCACTCGGGCGTGTAAATCTCCACGTCGTCAGGAGGAAAAGTGTCCATCTGTAGCAACTGTGCTGCCGTCGTCGCTGTTAGTTCTGCACTCGCTATCACCACATCAACATCGCTCCAGTCGATGGCATTCTTCTTTCTGCTGCTGATCTTGCCGTCACTCTGCGTGACGCTACCACCGAGTTTCTCCACCATCTTCTGCCAGATCTCCAGTCGCTTGCGACTCACGTCCGGTCCTATCGGCAGCAGCAGCACTCGTTGGCCACGCAGCAGGCCCTCGGGCTGCAATGGCTTGGACATCTTGGCTGCCGGCCCCGCAGGCTTCTTGGACGCGCCTCGCTTCATCGTTGGATTCTGGTCTGAATCAGTTCCGAAGTGACATGGCTGCAAAAGAAGCGAGCAGCACCCACAATACTCTGCGATGGTGTCTTCATTCACAATCAATGGCTTTTAGTCGACGTTGGTAAAGCAAGCTCTCGCCGATATCGCCACTTACAGCACCGACGCAGCTCCCAGCTCAGTTTCGTGGTACCTTGGGAGCCACACTGGACGACCGGTTCTGTTTGTCGGGCGCTGGCTGTTGAAGAGCTCGGACGTGATGGAGGTGTGCATTTTACCTACCTGTGCAGTGCAACCCACAGTCTTTAGTGCTACTGGAGCAATTTGAGCTCCCAGCCTCAGAACAGAATTTGCTTCTTGCAGGAATCGTCGTTATTGTTTGCCATCGACTCGTTAGATGTTGATCCATTAGACTCAGACGCTGCTGGGACGAATGAGCCAACGAAGAAGCCGCCGTTAGGTCGTACTTGGTTAAGTGAGACGGGGATCGGGACAGGAAGCGGAAACTTTCTCACTCTTCAGCTTCCCTTATCCAATTGAGGTGATGGCGTCGACATTCGACTGGGAGCTGGTGGTGCAGCAGGATGAGAACCTGAAGCGCCTGGACACGTTCGTACAGATGATCATCGACAAGCTACCAACGCCATCGGTCTCGGTGCGCGCCGATGCAGGTCGCGGTGGCTCCAAGTTCGAGGCGCCAGTTGTCAAGAGCGAGTGTGAGTTGCATTGCATGCACTGATTTTGTTGCTTCTTTTATTGTTAATTTTATATAAATTATAGCTGCAGCAACGGCGACGGAGGACACGGCGATGGAGAGTCCGGGTCCGTCGATGGCCGTTCCCAGTGGCAGCGACAGTGACACGCCGCAGTTCATCGACTACCGACAGTACGAAGGAGGGTTTTCCAGTGAGGTGGATACGCGAGAGGTGGATCCGATGGAGGAATTGAGCGACTTTGAAGTGGGGCCGCCACCAAGCCAACCAAGCCAACAACCGTCACAAGAAGAGACTCCTCTGATCCAGCAACAACAGCTGGAGGAACCGCCAGTAGATGAAGAAATGGACAACGGAAACGATATGGACCTGGTCGAGGAACCAACACAAGAAATTGAACAAGAAGCCGCACAGGCATCGAGTATGGAGGAGGAAGACGACAAGCTTTGTGAAGTGTGCAAGGGAGCGGAGAATGGATCTCAAACGGTCCTCTGTGACGGATGTGAAGCAGGTGAGGAAGACCAGTGCGAGTATCGCTACGGGTGAAGCTTTCGACATTGATCGGTTAATTTTGTTGTGTAGCGTACCACGTTTATTGCTTAGTTCCGCCTCTGCCTAGCGTGCCGGAGGAGGAGAATTGGTATTGTCCAATCTGCACTGCGAAACATGCCGAAGCCGATGCTTTACGAGTCAAAGAAGAGAGCGCCCAGACGGCTTCTGCTAATGGTAATGCCGGGGAACACACTGCTTTGCAAGGGACTGGTCCTGTTTCAAATGAGATCCCAGCAGGGTCTGAGCCTAATGGATCAGCCCCTAACGAGTCGGTGACAAGCAATGGGTCGAATGATATCAACGAGCTGACGGCGATACCTGTAAGAAGCCAACGACGTGCTTGGTTTATCATGTACTGACGGGTTCTAATAATTTATTGTGCTGTGTAGATTGACCAAGCGCTGGCGGAAGACCCGAGAAGACCAACTCATTGCTCGTGCATGCTTGCAATTGCGACGCTCTGAAGTGCCAAGATCCAGAGTTCCACGTCTTTTGTCCGCACATGAAGCGACTTCTGCGGAGCGTGTGCTGGGCGTCCCACAACCCGCAATGGCGCTCCTACGGCATCGCCAGGATCACCGCCGAGATGTTAGCTTTCCACGCCTTGCTCTGCGATCTCGAGCACTGCAACGTCCGCTCTGCGAGGATTTACGCCGTGAAGAAATCGTCTGAAGGGAGTGGTGGGAACTAACCGATTAATAATAATTAATGAACGCTCTGGTGTTCCTGCACCATCGATTAACTACTCACTGCAAGCTATTCAAATAACTTGACTCGCTTCACAGCAGCACTTGATCTCTCAGCTGGCGACACAGCGGCACGGTGCAGTGCTGCGCATGGCAGTGCAGTGCGTGGTACGTGAAGAGCTCGGCCATGGCTGCTGCGATCGGGTACTTCCTCCACCGGTGGTCGTGCGAGGCCCAGCAGGCAGCACGCAGGAAGCGCTTCATGTTCGCACAGAGAGCGCCGAACTCCTGGTGGCGGCAGTGGGCGTCGTCGCAATCGCACGCGTGGATCAGCAGACGGTTGCTGCGCTCCATCTCGCTGCCGGACACGGCTCGGTAGAGCTACTCGCACGTCACCAACAGCATCAATGAGTGCGGTAGTCACTGCATAGGTAGATATAGTACTCACCTCCTGGTCCATGACGTCGGGATGGCCTTGAGCAGCGGCTGCTTCGTTCGGCTTAATCGACGGGGTGGCGTTCATTTGCGAGGTGTAAAATTAAAACGTAGTGTAATTGTACACAGTTTTTCCGGGCATCTTGGTTTTATTATGCGAAACGGAGACAGCCGGTACAGCTGGACGCGTTCACGTGGCCAAGGTGGCGTCACTTCCCGACGCGCTCTGGGGCTAGCACTGCGTCTTCCTGCCGCGCGCATGGGTTCGTCTTCTTCGCCAGCGTCTCCTGGGGCCAACGAGTCGAATGTGGCGTGGCTAGGCGCGCTGCTGCGCTCGCTATGGAGCTCGGCGCAAGACGCGCGTAATCACATGACCCGTCAACGTCTCCAGTTCTTCCTCAAGCAGCACGTGCCGATTCTCGAGTGGCTGCCGGCCTATGACCTGCGCGAGGACCTGCAGTTCGACATCGTCTCGGGGTCACCGTGGGGCTCATGCTCGTGCCGCAGGAGGTCTCTCTCGCGGCCATCATGGGCGTGCCTCCCATCTACGGCCTCTACACAGCCGCTGTCGTGCCTATGATTTACCCTTTATTTGGTACTTCTCGAGTCCTCTCTGTGGCCAATGGCGCCGAAGTGAGTCTGCTAGTGGGCTCTGCTATAAAGAAGGTGGAGAGTGAAGAAGAACGCATCGCTACGGGGATCTTGCTCTCTTTCTAAGCGGCGTCATCTTGCTGTTCATGGGGGTCTTTAGACTGGGGATCATCGCCGACTTTTTCTCTAGACCAGTGATGGGCGGTTTTATCTCTGCAGGTGGCGTGTTGATCATGCTGTCCCAAGTGGCGGGGTGGCTGGGTCTCAAGGTCAAGAACAAAGACCTCCCCGTGCTGACGGTGCTAGATCTGATGGAACAATTCCCCGACTTAAACACATTGAGTTTGGCGTTGGGGTTGTTCTCCATTCTAGTGTTAGTAGGGATGCATGAGCTAAAGAGACGAGTGGTGCGGGAATTGGCACGAGTCGAAGAGGACTTTGAAGACCAATTCGCCATCGAGACGTCCAGGGCGTTGAACCAGTTGTCGATGAGCATGAGCTCGGCTGGAGAATCGCAGAGCGACATGACGGAAGACGATGATACAGACAGCCAAGATGCAAAGGACGACATGCGTGCAGCGAGTGGAGGCGACGTGGAGCTGGACAGTGTCCCCAAGCGAAAGAAGCGCAAAGCAAAGCACCACACAGACGACGTAGATGTAGAAAATGCGACCGTGTCGCCGAGAGGGTCTCGGTGGGCTGACTTGCCGGCCGTGTTTACTACAGGTTCGTTGCGTCGCCACGATTATGTGATGAGTTCTCCGTGGGCGACTTCGACACGGAACAGTCGAGATCTGGGAGAAAACGACTTGGATCTGGCGCGTTCGTGTCGTCAACGAGACTTGGCAGCGATTACACGCACCTCGCGAAATGGCCGCATGGACGACGAAGGTGTGGGCTTCTCGCTCTCAGACGAAGATTACATTACGATTGAAAGGCCGCTCGATTTCTCGGATGAAGCACCAGGCTCCAATGCAGCAACACCAGACATGCAGCGATCAGCGTCAGACTTGTCGGGAAGAGGCTCCACTCGGTCACTGCTGAAGAAATCGCAGACTAAAGCTCGATCGAAGCCGGAGAAGGCTCGACGCACTCGAGATAACGATGACTCGGAGGCAAAGGCGGATGCTGAGATGGCTCGAAGAGTCAAAGAATTTGTATCACCTGCGCACTCGGAGACGACGTCCGAATCCTCGACCACAGCACTCACTGGACGGATGCTTGCAGCGTCCTCTACTTCTATACGCTTGTTGCGCTCCAAGATGGCGGTTCTCATTGCACTACGCCTGGTTTGTGATCTAGGTGCTTTCATGGTGTGTCTGTTTGGTGGCATCGTGGGGTATTTGGCTCCAAAAGGCTCGTTGGCACTTGCTGGCGATGTGCCAGGTGGCTACCCTGAGCCAAAGAGACCTTGGTACGGCTTGTCGACAAACGTGATTGAGGCAGATCGGCTATACCACCTCTTTATCGACACCTTATCCATTGCTCTCATCTCGTACATGTGCAGTGTTGCCATGGCGAAGCGTTTGGCCATCAAAGAAGGCTACCGCATCCGGCCAAACCAAGAACTCATCGCGCTTGGGTTCTCCAATCTCGTTGGCTCTTTCTTCCAAGGTATGCCGTCTACTGGTGGGCTTTCTCGAACTGCTGTGAACATGCAGAACGCTCGCACGCAACTCGCTAGTGTCATCACTGTGCTTGTTGTGGTGTTGGTGCTGTACACGGCGACTTCAGCACTCGCTTACCTGCCAAAAGCCAGTCTGGCCTCCATCATCATCGTCGCTGGCTACTCGCTGATTGAGCTCAAAGAAGCCAAATGGCTTTACCGTGTCAAGCGGGACGAGTTCTATGTGTGGTTGGCTTCTTTCGTACTCACATGCTTGTTGGGCGTGTTGCCTGGTCTGCTTTCCTCCATCTTTTGCTCGCTGATTGCAGTGATTTACAAAACCCGCCGCCCAACAGTATCGATGTTGGGCCAACTAATAGACGAAGAAACTGGTCGCCCACGGATTGTCGAGATGGAGCTGTATCCAGACACTGCACAGCCGTTGTCCGATGTCGTGGCGATTCGTGTGGAAGGCGCACTGTACTTTGCCAACTGCGAGTACATCGAGCGCGTCGTTGAGCGTGAGGTTCGCAAGCGTCAGCAAACAGAGGACGTGGAGGTTCGTGGTGTGGTGATCGACGCTGGCTCCATTATGGATTGGGATACGACCACAATCCAAATGATGAAGCACCTGAAGGTTGAGCTTCGAGGGCAAGGCATTATGCTGGCCATTGTGAATGCTCGGGATCGTCTCCACCACCTGCTTCAGTCCTCCGAGTTCCTTGTGGGGATTGTTCATGGAGATGCTCGAATTGGGTTCGAAGAAGCGATCACTGCCATCCGGGAAGAGGAGATGCCTCCTGATGAGTCCCAAGCACTGGCACGCCCGTCGCGAGTCCACAGCCTCTAGAGCATTGAAATTGTAACCGTGAATGTCGAAAGCACATCAAGTATTGAAGCAAGCGTGGACTGAAAATAGCTAACTAACTCGGAAAGAGACAAAGCTGAACGAGAGAGACGGCGATGCAACCTCCAACGTCAGTGCTTGTTGCAATGAAGAATGAGGCACCTCCAGCAGCAACATCTTCGAGGGTGTCGTCCAATGACGACCTGGAAGAATTGCTGCACAATGTTACAACCCATGTGAAGGCGATCCATATGCGCGACGAAATCTCCGCAGTCGTGACGGACTTCAAGAAGTTCATCCGACGTGGCAACATCGTCGACTTGGCTATCGGTATGATCATGGGCACTTCGTTCACGGCAATTCTCCAGTCGTTGGTGGCGGATATCCTGTCCCCCATTCTCAGCCTCATGTCAACACAAAACATGGCCAACTATTTTACTGTGATACGCTGTCCGAAGAAGCACAAAGACTGCGATAGTTCGATGTGGGAGACCCCAGCTGATGCACGCCAGGCCGGCGCAATTACCATCAACCACGGCTTGTTCCTCGAAAACGTCCTTCGGTTTTTGGTCAACTCTGTCTTCCTCTACTTCGCCGTCAAGCAAGGTATGCCCCATCGTTTTTGCTGTCATTGCCACTTACTAACTGTTGTTTGTTGTAACAACTACAGCAATGGTGGTGATCGAGCGCTTGAATAAACTCATGAAGCAAGGCATCGACTCTGTCGAGAAGAACCTTAAACTGGATGACGATGCCCCCAGCACGCAGAACAGAATTGTCCCTACGTCTAGCAAGTAACATGACTAATTTTATGCTATTTCTTTTGTCGGAGATATTGCCATCAATGAGATGGACTTTGATGTGTTTGGAACCGCCACCGAATGAATACCTCTCAACCTTGTCAGCCCGCTGTCCGAAGACGAGGGCCACCGGTTGTGATGCACCGACATCCCCCAGCGTGTTCGACTCGCGCTGTACGCATTCGGGTGGGAACCGATCGATCGACCCGGCCAACAGCACAACCGAAAAGCCAACAAGCAAGCAAGAGCAGAGCAAAGCGAACCAAAGAAAGCCAACCAGCCACCGCCATGAAGATCCCGCGCCAACTCCTCCTGAGCGCTGCCCTGGTCGCTGTCCTCCTGTCGACACAGTCAACCGCGACGTCGGCCGCATCACTCGACGCGAGCTACTCGGACGCAGCATCGGGAAGCTTGGACGACAGCTTCGAGCCGTGGTCGGACCGTCGAGAGAACAGCTCGAAGCCTGTGGACGACGGCGAGCGAGGACAGCAGTGACTCGGACGATCTGTCCGACGACGACTTGGTGGTGCTGGTGCCGGTGCCGGCGAAGTCTGGCGGCGTGCGGCAACTGCGTGTCACGGCGGACACAGTTCCGGCCGCGGGTGCTCGGTCTTCAACGGCGACATCTACGTCGCCGACGCCCCGCCCGTCCGCGACGACACAACCGCCGAAGCCTTCCGAGACGAAGCCGCTCCCGATCCCAGCCAACCTGACGGACGTCACAAATCAGACCCACCCAGCCGCGTCGACGCAGCCCCCAAAGCTCCCGGATCGTAATGAGACGAAGGTGACTCCCACACCGGTCACGGCGCCGGCGAACCTCACCAACCTCACCAACCTCACCAACCTCACCAACCTCACCTACCTTACCAACTTGGCCAACGACCCACCCGCTCCTGCGCCAGTCAACTTGACAGCCACGTTGACACAACCCCCAAGCAGCCGGAGCGTAACGAGACGAAAGTGGTGCCCACCGTCCTGCCGACTCCGCTGCCAATCCCGGCCAACTCCACAAACGCGACCCAGCCGTCGACACCGACCCAACTGCCGAATCGCAACGAGACCAAGTCGACGCCCGCACCACTTCCGACCCCTCGACTGTCCCCAAGTTGGCGGAGCAGAACGCGACCCACCCGAACTCGACGTCCACTGCTGCAGCTCCGGCGAACGGTGGCGACAAGTCGAGCCTGCGCGGAAAGCTATAACCGCGCTGCTCAAGAAAAGTGGAGGAGTAAAGTGCAAGTCTCAATAAATGGTATTTGATCAATCGTTATCGAGATGTTCGTTCTCCGCAAAGGTTTGCCGAGGTAGATCTCGATCGCTTAACCGTCTACACTCTCCGATATCATCCGCCCAAGTTGGTTGGCAGTCCCACTGGTGGTCGCGTCCCAGCCCGGCAACGCTCGACATTGCGACTGACCAGGTGCTTCGAGGTGTGGACATTTTCCTCCCCGTCGACCTCCAAACGTACTCTCGTCCACTAGCTCGAGTTCTCAGAGGCCTTCGAGAGAGCGTCTTGCGGGTGGTTTGACCTGACGCACATGAAAGGGTTACACTACAGAGCAGCTCACTGACGACCCGAAGTCCGGGTCCAGGCCCCGGAAGAATGTTCGCTGAGAAGTACGCGCTGGTCTTGCGTTGAACATGACGAAAATCTCGGCGATGTTCTACTGGCCTGGACGAGCAAACCAGCAGACCAAACGACTCAAAGCTACAGCGAGAGGAACGCCAGCCGCGAATCCATTTCAGCTGTAGCACTTGCTCGATGAAAGAAATGGGGGCGTGCCGTGCACGGCACCTGAAAGCTTGCATTGAAGCGCCTCCATTGCCAGGGTGTGGCTTGGAGGGTGCCCCCAGATGACGCTGCAAGGCAGACTTCGCTAGCATTTCTCGGGCCATTTGCGCGGTTAGTCGCCCGTCGATTCGAGTATATCGCTCCACAGCATTCGATCTCCATCTTCCGAACAGTTTAACTGCGAGACTGTCAAATCCAGCGTTGAATAGCGCGGAAGCGCCGCCGCTGCGCAGTGAATGCGAACCATATCGCTCGGGATCTTGACCTGCAGCTTTTGCTGCCATCTTGATGGCCGACACAAGGTGGCGTACTTGGAGATTGGTTGACGCGTTGATCTTGCATAGCAACGAGTTCTCTGCCATGTCCAGCGTCTTGTGATGTTCAACCAGATACCATGCTGCGAGAACAGGGCAACACCAACTTGCTCCAGAGCGCTCCAGTCTACGCGTAGTCCCGACGCCGAATTGATCTGACTTGCTACCGCGAAAATGCACCTCGACCGCGTATACATCCGACAAGCGTATGGCTTTCTTGTGGTTCTTGCTTACAAACGAAATGTCTGAGCGATGGAGCGCATATGGTTGAACCTTCGACCCGACAGCTAGATACTCTGACCTTCGGAGAAGAAAGAAGAAACCCAGCACCGAAGCCCCCAAAGAACCCGGTGCTGGGTTGAGCAGAAGTCGAGCTGGCGGTGCAGTTCTTTGAGAATATCTGGGGTGATAGGCGATTTTGGGTTGGTGGGAAGATCCTCCCTTCGCATTCCTGTGATTGCGAGTTGATGGCCTGGGAGCAACGAGACCCCGTATCCGAGCATTCTCCGATGATACCACGATACGTGGCTGACTTTGGAGAGCACGGTGTTGGCAGAGTTTCCAGAGCTTGAGCGACTCCACCCGTATCGCCAGCAGTAGGTAGCGAAAAGACCGAGCTGGTAAGAGTGTTTTCGGGGCTCTTCAGGCAGCCATCTTGGAAGTTGCAGCCACTCGCACCATTGACACCACTGCGCCCAAGTGCTGCTATATTTCGTTCTTGATGACGAGGCCAATGACTTGGTTTGAAGAGACTCGAAAAGTTCGTGTAGAGTTTCCTGCAACCGAGCGGGACTTGTGTCTGTGACCACGACGAAGAAAAGTTAGTCCAACGTTCTCTGTACGGCTCAGAGCAGGCTCGCGACGCAGCATCAGCCATCCAATTGGATGATCCAGGTATGTGGCTTGCCGACACGCGCAAGTTGTAATACACTTCGGCGAGACCGATACTCCTGTTAATTTCCTGACTGAAGGGATTTTTGGAGTGTAGTTTGTTGCACCACTGAACTGCAGCCGTATTATCACTCCAGCATTGGATATACACCAAGCTTCCAGCGGCTTGATGATACCATTTTGACCCCCACGACCACAGAGCTAATGCAATACACAGGTGTTCTCTGACATTTATGGAGAAATCGATGTCGTTTTGAGATACCTGAGAAATCATTAGCAATTCGTCGTCATCGAAAGCGATCTGAATGAACTCGTTTGCGGCAGGGTCGAGAACAGCAAGTCCAGTGTTAGAGGCGTCCATGTACAGCTCCACATGAGTTTTCACCGTGTCACCGAACATTGACAACGGTAATTCGGCAAGGTGGCCGTGCGTTAAAATTTGTTGAAACCACAACAAATCGGCACGCGATCCTGCCGACAGATGAATATTGCTGAATCGTGACGTTGACGTACTTTGGTATTGCAAACGCTGATAGAAGGGTCTTGCCGTGTGCAGGCAAGTAGCCACATGCCGAAGGCTGCCTAGGACTTTATAAAACTCTGTTTTGGTAGCCGTTCCTCGGTCCAGCATTGCTGTAACGCGTCCTTTGGCTTTGGCTACTTTGTCTGATGGAATTGACACAGTTCGGCGCGTAGTATTCCACAACAATCCCAGTGCAACTAATTCGGAGCTCCATTTCGAAAATTTTGCTTCGTTGATTGATCTAGCACCCAGGATGCCAGCATGGCGTGACGTAAGGTAGCTTCAGCAAGGTGAAGGCGATCGTCCACATCAGGTTCGACCAGTATATGGTCGTCTACCCACTCATACGGGAAAAACGCATTTTCATCTGTTGATGAGGACACCGACGCAGGTGAATTTGACCCCATGAGCCACGAAATTGCTCGACCAAACAGCGCATAATAGGGTGGTGAACCTGACCATCCAAATGGAGCGGCAAGGTCTATCACAAGGATACCCAGTTCCGCTATATAGGCCGCCATTCTGAAAACTTGGTTTGCACGAGTGCGTAAATGTCGAAAAGCACCTTTGACATCCCCTTTGAGAAGGCGTATACGGCCATCGTGACCGTTTATCGCCAAATACTCAATTCGAACTGCGATAATTTTCACTGACTCATAGTGAACCTTGGGGACTGACTCCACAATAAATGCATCATTAACGGAAGTACGCCTTGGAAATGATAGATCGTGGATCGTGCGAACTTCCTCGTAAGGATTTACACCTTTCTTTACCACTGCACCAAGCGGGCTGCAGACTACTTCGGGCCACAGGTTCAGAATATCAGCGTCCACAACCAGGTATTGGCCGGAGGATTGACCTTCGCGAATGCTACGGGTGACCGCCCGCAGGTAACGACGACAAGACCCATGGTTCTTTGGTGGTGGTCTCCTCGGTACTGGACCGCTCCGCCATAGCGCATCTATCCCGTGTTCAGCAATTTCGATGAGAAGGTCCAGGTGTGGGTAGCCGTTAAGTACAAACCGAAGACGATCCAGGTCGATTGCCTTATTTGGTCTAGAATCGTTGGCATTTTCTCCTCTCAAGAATTGTGTCGTTTCTTCCAGGCTCATACGCTTGCTGCGGATGAGATGAGACAACGTTGAACACGCCGTCTTATCAATTTCGAAATGATCCTTACATTTTCCGCGGATGAAGCCACTCTTCGTGTGAGTAATTGATAAACGAGCCTCTTGCCGCAACAGCTCTTCCTCGAGCACCATCTGAATAGTACGTGCCGTCGAAAGCGACAAATTGACATTGATCGTGCTGGTGGTAGAACACATCAACCCATTTTCATCAACACGTCTCGATTGGCGACCGCATACGCACTCCACTGACCTCAAAGTCGGTACAACCGACTCGGTAGTAACTTCAGCTACCCGCGCGTAGGGAACCTCGCCAATCTTACCTGTTGTATCGGCATATTTGTCATTGGTGAGATCCAGCTGACGACCGCATGCACCCTCTGCTGGCACACCACTTAATTCTATTGAGTAAGCGGTGCGATCAGCTACCAGAGCGCAGGAAACTTCGTCACCGATGCCATTCACCACTCCACTTTCTTTTCTGGATTTGTTAGTCTGACGACCGCATGCACCCTCCACCGACCCACCACTTGCCTCAGCAGGAAAGTCAGCTACCAGAGTGCAGGAAACCTCGTCAGGCCCTCCGTTGTCATCACAATAATCACTAGTAACACATTTTGGTGGACGACCGCATGCGCTCACCACTGACCCACCACTCGACGCAACAGCGTCAGCGGGATGATCAGCTACCAGAGTACAGGAAACCTCGTCGGACCGTTGTGCCACACACTTCAGTTGGTCAGGCTGCTTCGGTTCTTGCTGGGGTGAAACCCATTTGACCTGACCATTAGAGCGAGTCATAAGTCGGCATGTTCAGCTTTTAGACCCCCGAATCGCTTGGTGATTTCAGCCTTTACGATGTCAGGGAGTTGCGCAGGGACAAAATGAGCGTTGATGCAAGACCCGCCAGCAATGGGCTTGCAGCCTTGCTGAGATAGGAATCTCATGCAAAGCCGACGTGAATTCCCAGACGTGGAGTCAATTTGGGATGGCAGCTGGCGTAGTACATGTTTCGGGATTCGCCCAAACTTTTGCTTACCATGATCATAATATGGTAGCTGTTGCCGTGAACTGTGTGGAATGTCCCGTTGGACGGGAGCTGCCTCCACCCGTAATTCGTCTACTCGACGGTGAACTTTCACGAACATCAAGTCTCGAAGAAGGCGATCCTCGGTAGAGCACCGTTGAATGACCGAGCGGAAATCTCCCTCGGCTTCCACTCTGTCACGGAAATCTTCAAGAACATCGTTCACCCAGAACACTAAACTGGAGAGCTCTTTGACCGACCATGTCACCAGTTTGATGGTTTCCTCGAGAAACTTAAGAATTCCTTCGACCAACTCAGTCAGTTCGGTACTACAAAACTCGCGCGTATAAGTCAGAAACACTCTTGTTGCATCCACGACGTCTTCGATGCATGTTGCCGGCGTTGCAGCAGCAAACTCTGCAGTGGCCGACATGTTATCAAAGTTAGAGCCGCCCGATTCAAGCCATGCCACGCGCTCATCACGCGAGAATCTGGCGAAATGCCTGATGGACAAGCCCCGGAACCAAACCTCATGTCGTAAACCCGTGTGCATACACCAGGAAGAGCCTTGAACGCCGCGTGCTCTGACCGAATCAAGCTTTTACAGAACAAGACAGCGGACTTACCTTCGTGCTTGGCTGATGTTATGCGGTCGTGGATAAGTACCTGGTCGTTCGATGGTACAAACGCATATTTGGAAGGAGCACAGGATTTCTTTGGCGCTGGAGATGATACCGTCCGCACTTGAGCTTCTTGGTCACGGACCAGCGCCTTGGAAACAGTCCCTTCTGTGCTGCGCTCATTACGAATACGTAAGAAGTGTTCCAAAAGCTCGGGATCGTCACCAAGCTTGTCAACTATCAGTGCATCTTTATCTAGCGCGAGGCGTCGACGTGAAAACTTGGTGTGAGAAACTTCGGTTTCCCTTTCGTTGGTAGTATTACCACGTGGTCTCTTAGCGCGGATGCTTGAGGCCGCCGCGGAGTTCGGCTCATGACCCGCGCTTTCGGAAACATCTTGTGGTGAGTCATCGTCATCGGAGAATGGGTCGAATAGCTCATGCGCATCGTGAACGGAGGCACTGATTGAAGCTGCTCTTAAATTCTGCGGAAGGTTCGAAGGACGACAAAATGACTCACCCACGCTTCGAGGAATCGGTTGGTGATTTCCGTCAACGTAGTATGCGAAATCAACAGCATGTTGAAGAGGGAAGTCTAGATCGTCCCCCGACTTGGGGTCAATCCATTGACATAACTTGGCCGGGTCGGGGACGCTATCCATCTCCAAAACTCCCCGAGTATTTGAGAGAGAACATTGGAGCCGGACTGGCCATCCCGACCGAGTACATGAGCCAAAATGGAGCTCTCGAGGGCATGAATTTCACTTGTGCTCCAGTCATTGGTGTTAAACGTAATATGCTCAAGCAGAAGTGCTACCACTGGTGCCACAACTGAGATCTCGGACGCCTCAGCTACTAGCTCATGCCCACCCGACCTCATCGTAATTGCACCATCAGAGACACTCACCACTTGACCGTAGTGAACTTGCTGGTCATTGATGGCGCTCACCGGACGTCGAAGAAGGGACACTCGTCCTAATTGGTTGACTTCAGCTGCACGAACCACATGCTCCTCGGCAACGGAGCGGGCAAGCGTGCCTTCCTCCTTCAAACCTACGATACTTGATCGTGTCTGCATCCAGCGAGACAACCTCGCATAGAACGGTAGCTCGACATCTTGATCCACTAACTCGGGGGTGAGGTGAAGAAACGAGCGAGAGGTAAGTCGAACCATTCTGCCGGTGTTTGAAACTTGTAGTGAGATGCTTAAGCGCGAGAAGGCAAAATCGAAACTACTCGTGCGACTCCTACTCTCCTACGTTAGTTTCATCTTTTGCTGCCACCGCTCAAAAGCTATTTTCGATACTTCTCGAAATAACCAGTCGAGCCGTCCGACGAGTGTGACGGAGTTTCAGCGACAGAGAAATCTCGTTGGTGCGGCTCGTGGGGTTTGTGTCGTGACCGGAAATCTTGTGTCGTGACCGGAAATCGAGGCCACCCTGTCGGATGGATGGCCGCCCTCCTCCCCGAGTTGGCCGCTGCTTCAGGCTGCGGACACTCAGATCGATCTGTCCACCAGAGAGCAGCTGCAGTAACAAAACGAGTGGTAATGTCCTCCTCTAAACCTTATCCAACCGAGGCGTCCTCGTTCCGTTCTATCCAAAGCACCACCAAACGATAGTCAGTCCCCGGCACAGAGTCCAAAGACGAGGGCCACCGGTTGTGATGCACCGACATCCCCCAGCGTGTTCGACTCGCGCTGTACGCATTCGGGTGGGAACCGATCGATCGACCCGACCAACAGCACAACCGAAAAAGCCAACAAGCAAGCAAGAGCAGAGCAAAGCGAACCAAAGAAAGCCAACCAGCCACCGCCATGAAGATCCCGCGCCAACTCCTCCTGAGCGCTGCCCTGGTCGCTGTCCTCCTGTCGACACAGTCAACCGCGACGTCGGCCGCATCACTCGACGCGAGCTACTCGGACGCAGCATCGGGAAGCTTGGACGACAGCTTCGAGCCGTGGTCGGACCGTCGAGAGAACAGCTCGAAGCCTGTGGACGACGGCGAGAGCGAGGACAGCAGTGACTCGGACGATCTGTCCGACGACGACTTGGTGGTGCTGGTGCCGGTGCCGGCGAAGTCTGGCGGCGTGCGGCAACTGCGTGTCACGGCGGACACAGTTCCGGCCGCGGGTGCTCGGTCTTCAACGGCGACATCTACGTCGCCGTCGACGCCCCGCCCGTCCGCGACGACACAACCGCCGAAGCCTTCCGAGACGAAGCCGCTCCCGATCCCAGCCAACCTGACGGACGTCACAAACCAGACCCACCCAGCCGCGTCGACGCAGCCCCCAAAGCTCCCGGATCGTAATGAGACGAAGGTGACTCCCACACCGGTCACGGTGCCGGCGAACCTCACCAACCTCACCAACCTCACCAACCTCACCAACCTCACCAACCTCACCTACCTTACCAACTTGGCCAACACGACCCACCCGCTCCCTGCGCCAGTCAACTTGACAGCCACGTTGACACAACCCCCAAGCAGCCGGAGCGTAACGAGACGAAAGTGGTGCCCACCGTCCTGCCGACTCCGCTGCCAATCCCGGCCAACTCCACAAACGCGACCCAGCCGTCGACACCGACCCAACTGCCGAATCGCAACGAGACCAAGTCGACGCCCGCACCACTTCCGACCCCTCGACTGTCCCCAAGTTGGCGGAGCAGAACGCGACCCACCCGAACTCGACGTCCACTGCTGCAGCTCCGGCGAACGGTGGCGACAAGTCGAGCCTGCGCGGAAAGCTATAACCGCGGTGCTCAAGAAAAGTGGAGAGGAGTAAAGTGCAAGTCTCAATAAATGGTATTTGATCAATCGTTATCGAGATGTTCGTTCTCCGCAAAGGTTTGCCGAGGTAGATCTCGATCGTTAACCGTCTACACTCTCCGATATCATCCGCCCAAGTTGGTTGGCAGTCCCACTGGTGGTCGCGTCCCAGCCCGGCAACGCTCGACATTGCGACTGACCAGGTGCTTCGAGTGTGGACATTTTCCTCCCCGTCGACCTCCAAACGTACTCGTCCACTAGCTCGAGTTCTCAGAGTAGTGTTCGCCTTCGAGAGAGCGTCTTGCGGGTGGTTTGGCCTGACGCACATGAAAGGGTTACACTACAGAGCAGCTCACTGACGACCCGAAGTCCGGGTCCAGGCCCCGGAAGAATGTTCGCTGAGAAGTACGCGCTGGTCTTGCGTTGAACATGACGAAAATCTCGGCGATGTTCTACTGGCCTGGACGAGCAAACCAGCAGACCAAACGACTCAAAGCTACAGCGAGAGGAACGCCAGCCGCGAATCCAGTCGAGCCGTCCGACGAGTGTGACGGAGTTTCAGCGACAGAGAAATCTCGTTGGTGCGGCTCGTGGGGTCGTGTCCGAAATCTTGTGTCGTGACCGGAAATCGAGGCCACCCTGTCGGATGGATGGCCGCCCTCCTCCCCGAGTTGGCCGCTGCTTCAGGCTGCGGACACTCAGATCGATCTGTCCACCAGAGAGCAGCTGCAGTAACAAAACGAGTGGTAATGTCCTCCTCTAAACCTTATCCAACCGAGGCGTCCTCGTTCCGTTCCATCCAAAGCACCACCAAACGATAGTCAGTCCCCCGGCACAGAGTCCAAAGACGAGGGCCACCGGTTGTGATGCACCGACATCCCCCAGCGTGTTCGACTCGCGCTGTACGCATTCGGGTGGGAACCGATCGATCGACCCGACCAACAGCACAACCGAAAAAGCCAACAAGCAAGCAAGAGCAGAGCAAAGCGAACCAAAGAAAGCCAACCAGCCACCGCCATGAAGATCCCGCGCCAACTCCTCCTGAGCGCTGCCCTGGTCGCTGTCCTCCTGTCGACACAGTCAACCGCGACGTCGGCCGCATCACTCGACGCGAGCTACTCGGACGCAGCATCGGGAAGCTTGGACGACAGCTTCGAGCCGTGGTCGGACCGTCGAGAGAACAGCTCGAAGCCTGTGGACGACGGCGAGAGCGAGGACAGCAGTGACTCGGACGATCTGTCCGACGACGACTTGGTGGTGCTGGTGCCGGTGCCGGCGAAGTCTGGCGGCGTGCGGCAACTGCGTGTCACGGCGGACACAGTTCCGGCCGCGGGTGCTCGGTCTTCAACGGCGACATCTACGTCGCCGTCGACGCCCCGCCCGTCCGCGACGACACAACCGCCGAAGCCTTCCGAGACGAAGCCGCTCCCGATCCCAGCCAACCTGACGGACGTCACAAACCAGACCCACCCAGCCGCGTCGACGCAGCCCCCAAAGCTCCCGGATCGTAATGAGACGAAGGTGACCCCACACCGGTCACGGCACCGGCGAACCTCACCAACCTCACCAACCTCACCAACCTCACCAACCTCACCAACCTCACCAACCCCACCAACCTCACCAACTTGGCCAACTCGACCCACCCGCTTCCTGCGCCAGTCAACTTGACAGCCACGTTGACACAACCTCCCAAGCAGCCGGAGCGTAACGAGACGAAAGTGGTGCCCACCGTCCTGCCGACTCCGCTGCCAATCCCGGCCAACTCCACAAACGCGACCCAGCCGTCGACACCGACCCAACTGCCGAATCGCAACGAGACCAAGTCGACGCCCGCACCACTTCCGACCCCTCGACGGTCCCCAAGCTGGCGGAGCAGAACGCGACCCACCCGAACTCGACGTCCACTGCTGCAGTTCCGGCGAACGGTGGCGACAAGTCGAGCCTGCGCGGAAAGCTATAACCGCGGTGCTCAAGAAAAGTGGAGAGGAGTAAAGTGCAAGTGTCAATAAATGGTATTTGATCAATCGTTATCGAGCTGTTCGTTCTTCGCAAAGGTTTGCCGAGGTAGATCTCGATCGTTAACCGTCTACTCTCTCCGATATCATCCGCCCAAGTTGGTTGGCAGCCCCACTGGTGGTCGCGGCCCAGCCCGGCAACGCTCGACATTGCGACTGACCAGGTGCTTCGAGGTGTGGTGTCGTCGTCCACTAGCTTTTCAGTGTTCGCCTTCGAGAGAGCGTCTTGCGGGTGGTTTGGCCTGACGCACATGAAAGGGTTACACTACAGAGCAGCTCACTGACGACCCGAAGTCCGGGTCCAGGTCCCGGAAGAATGTTCGCTGGGAAGTACACGCTGGCCTTGCGTTGAACAAGACGAAAATCTCGGCGATGTTCTACTGGCCTGGACGAGCAAACCAGCAGACCAAACGGCTCGAAGCTACAGCGAGAGGAACGCCAGCCGCGAACCCAGTCGAGCCGTCCGACGAGTGTGACGGAGTTTCAGCGACAGAAATCTCGTTGGTGTGGCTCGTGGGGTTGTGTGAAATCGTGGCCGGAAATCGAGGCCGCCCTGTCGGATGGATGGCCGCCCTCCCCCCGAGTTGGTCGCTGCTTCAGGCTGCGGACACTCAGATCGATCTGTCCACCAGAGAGCAGCTGCAGTAACAAAACGAGTGGTAATGTCCTCCTCTCAACCTTATCCAACCGAGGCGTCCTCGTTCCGTTCCATCCAAAGCACCACCAAACGATAGTCAGCCCCGGCACAGAGTCCAAAGACGAGGGCCACCGGTTGTGATGCACCGACATCCCCCAGCGTGTTCGACTCGCGCTGTACGCATTCGCGTGGGAACCGATCGATCGACCCGGCCAACAGCACAACCGAAAAAGCCAACAAGCAAGCAGCAGAGCAAAGCAAACCAAAGAAAGCCAACCAGCCACCGCCATGAAGATCCCGCGCCAACTCCTCCTGAGCGCCGCCCTGGTCGCAGTCTTCCTGTCGACACAGTCAACCGCGACGTCATCCGCATCACTCGACGCGAGCTACTCGGACGCAGCATCGGGAAGCTTGGACGACAGCTTCGAGCCGTGGTCGGACCGTCGAGAGAACAGCTCGAAGCCTGTGGACGACGGCGAGAGCGAGGACAGCAGTGACTCGGACGATCTGTCCGACGACGACTTGGTGGTGCTGGTGCCGGCGAAGTCTGACGGCGTGCGGCAATTGCGTGTCATGGCGGACGCAGTTCCGGCCGCGGGTGCTCGGTCTTCAACGGCGACATCTACGTCGCCGTCGACGCCCCGCCCGTCCGCGACGACACAACCGCCGAAGCCTTCCGAGACGAAGCCGCTCCCGATCCCAGCCAACCTCACGGACGCCACAAACCAGACCCACGCAGCCGCGTCGACGCAGTCCCCAAAGCTCCCGGATCGTAATGAGACGAAGGTGACCCCCACACCAGTCACGGCACCGGCGAACCTCACCAACCTCACCAACCCCACCAACCCCACCAACCTCACCAACCCCACCAACCTCACCAACTTGGCCAACTCGACCCACCCGCTTCCTGCGCCAGTCAACTTGACAGCCACGTTGACACAACCTCCCAAGCAGCCGGAGCGTAACGAGACGAAAGTGGTGCCCACCGTCCTGCCGACTCCGCTGCCAATCCCGGCCAACTCCACAAACGCGACCCAGCCGTCGACACCGACCCAACTGCCGAATCGCAACGAGACCAAGTCGACGCCCGCACCACTTCCGACCCCTCGACGGTCCCCAAGCTGGCGGAGCAGAACGCGACCCACCCGAACTCGACGTCCACTGCTGCAGTTCCGGTGAACGGTGGCGACAAGTCGAGCCTGCGCGGAAAGCTATAACCGCGGTGCTCAAGAAAAGTGGCGAGGAGTAAAGTGCAAGTGTCAATAAATGGTATTTGATCAATCGTTATCGAGCTGTTCGTTCTTCGCAAAGGTTTGCCGAGGTAGATCTCGATCGTTAACCGTCTACTCTCTCCGATATCATCCGTCCAAGTTGGTTGGCAGCCCCGGCAGCCCCACTGGTGATCGCGGCCCAGCCCGGCAACGCTCGACATTGCGACTGACCAGGTGCTTCGAGGTGTGGACATTTTTCAGTGTTCGCCTTCGAGAGAGCGTCTTGCGGGTGGTTTGACCTGACGCACATGAAAGGGTTACACTACACACGACAGAGCAGCTCACTGACGACCCGAAGTCCGGGTCCAGGTCCCGGAAGAATGTTCGCTGGGAAGTACACGCTGACCTTGCGTTGAACAAGACGAAAATCTCGGCGATGTTCTACTGCGCTGGACGAGCAAACCAGCAGACCAAACGGCTCGAAGCTACAGCGAGAGGAACGCCAGCCGCGAACCCAGTCGAGCCGTCCGACGAGTGTGACGGAGTTTCAGCGACATAAATCTCGTTGGTGTGGCTCGTGGGGTTTGTGTCGTGGCCGGAAATCGAGGCCGCCCTGTCGGATGGATGGCCGCCCCCGAGTTGGCCGCTGCTTCAGGCTGCGGACACTCAGATCGATCTGTCCACCAGAGAGCAGCTGCAGTAACAAAACGAGTGGCAATGTCCTCCTCTCAACCTTATCCAACCGAGGCGTCCTCGTTCCGTTCCATCCAAAGCACCACCAAACGATAGTCAGCCCCCGGCACAGAGTCCAAAGACGAGGGCCACCGGTTGTGATGCACCGACATCCCCCAGCGTGTTCGACTCGCGCTGTACGCATTCGCGTGGGAACCGATCGATCGACCCGGCCAACAGCACAACCGAAAAAGCCAACAAGCAAGCAAGAGCAAAGCAAACCAAAGAAAGCCAACCAGCCACCGCCATGAAGATCCCGCGCCAACTCCTCCTGAGCGCCGCCCTGGTCGCAGTCTTCCTGTCGACACAGTCAACCGCGACGTCATCCGCATCACTCGACGCGAGCTACTCGGACGCAGCATCGGGAAGCTTGGACGACAGCTTCGAGCCGTGGTCGGACCGTCGAGAGAACAGCTCGAAGCCTGTGGACGACGGCGAGAGCGAGGACAGCAGTGACTCGGACGATCTGTCCGACGACGACTTGGTGGTGCTGGTGCCGGCGAAGTCTGACGGCGTGCGGCAATTGCGTGTCATGGCGGACGCAGTTCCGGCCGCGGGTGCTCGGTCTTCAACGGCGACATCTACGTCGCCGTCGCCGTCGCCGTCGACGCCCCGCCCGTCCGCGACGACACAACCGCCGAAGCCTTCCGAGACGAAGCCGCTCCCGATCCCAGCCAACCTCACGGACGCCACAAACCAGACCCACGCAGCCGCGTCGACGCAGTCCCCAAAGCTCCCGGATCGTAATGAGACGAAGGTGACCCCCACACCGGTCACGGCACCGGCGAACCTCACCAACCTCACCAACCCCACCAACCCCACCAACCTCACCAACCCCACCAACCTCACCAACTTGGCCAACTCGACCCACCCGCTTCCTGCGCCAGTCAACTTGACAGCCACGTTGACACAACCTCCCAAGCAGCCGGAGCGTAACGAGACGAAAGTGGTGCCCACCGTCCTGCCGACTCCGCTGCCAATCCCGGCCAACTCCACAAACGCGACCCAGCCGTCGACACCGACCCAACTGCCGAATCGCAACGAGACCAAGTCGACGCCCGCACCACTTCCGACCCCTCGACGGTCCCCAAGCTGGCGGAGCAGAACGCGACCCACCCGAACTCGACGTCCACTGCTGCAGTTCCGGTGAACGGTGGCGACAAGTCGAGCCTGCGCGGAAAGCTATAACCGCGGTGCTCAAGAAAAGTGGCGAGGAGTAAAGTGCAAGTGTCAATAAATGGTATTTGATCAATCGTTATCGAGCTGTTCGTTCTTCGCAAAGGTTTGCCGAGGTAGATCTCGATCGTTAACCGTCTACTCTCTCCGATATCATCCGTCCAAGTTGGTTGGCAGCCCCGGCAGCCCCACTGGTGATCGCGGCCCAGCCCGGCAACGCTCGACATTGCGACTGACCAGGTGCTTCGAGGTGTGGACATTTTTCAGTGTTCGCCTTCGAGAGAGCGTCTTGCGGGTGGTTTGACCTGACGCACATGAAAGGGTTACACTACACACGACAGAGCAGCTCACTGACGACCCGAAGTCCGGGTCCAGGTCCCGGAAGAATGTTCGCTGGGAAGTACACGCTGACCTTGCGTTGAACAAGACGAAAATCTCGGCGATGTTCTACTGCGCTAGGACGAGCAAACCAGCAGACCAAACGGCTCGAAGCTACAGCGAGAGGAACGCCAGCCGCGAACCCAGTCGAGCCGTCCGACGAGTGTGACGGAGTTTCAGCGACATAAATCTCGTTGGTGTGGCTCGTGGGGTTTGTGTCGTGGCCGGAAATCGAGGCCGCCCTGTCGGATGGATGGCCGGCCCCCGAGTTGGCCGCTGCTTCAGGCTGCGGACACTCAGATCGATCTGTCCACCAGAGAGCAGCTGCAGTAACAAAACGAGTGGCAATGTCCTCCTCTCAACCTTATCCAACCGAGGCGTCCTCGTTCCGTTCCATCCAAAGCACCACCAAACGATAGTCAGCCCCCGGCACAGAGTCCAAAGACGAGGGCCACCGGTTGTAATGCACCGACATCCCCCAGCGTGTTCGACTCGCGCTGTACGCATTCGCGTGGGAACCGATCGATCGACCCGGCCAACAGCACAACCGAAAAAGCCAACAAGCAAGCAAAGCAAAGCAAACCAAAGAAAGCCAACCAGCCGCCGCCATGAAGATCCCGCGCCAACTCCTCCTGAGCGCCGCCCTGGTCGCAGTCTTCCTGTCGACACAGTCAACCGCGACGTCATCCGCATCACTCGACGCGAGCTACTCGGACGCAGCATCGGGAAGCTTGGACGACAGCTTCGAGCCGTGGTCGGACCGTCGAGAGAACAGCTCGAAGCCTGTGGACGACGGCGAGAGCGAGGACAGCAGTGACTCGGACGATCTGTCCGACGACGACTTGGTGGTGCTGGTGCCGGCGAAGTCTGACGGCGTGCGGCAATTGCGTGTCATGGCGGACGCAGTTCCGGCCGCGGGTGCTCGGTCTTCAACGGCGACATCTACGTCGCCGTCGCCGTCGCCGTCGACGCCCCGCCCGTCCGCGACGACACAACCGCCGAAGCCTTCCGAGACGAAGCCGCTCCCGATCCCAGCCAACCTCACGGACGCCACAAACCAGACCCACGCAGCCGCGTCGACGCAGTCCCCAAAGCTCCCGGATCGTAATGAGACGAAGGTGACCCCCACACCAGTCACGGCACCGGCGAACCTCTCCAACCTCACCAACCCCACCAACCCCACCAACCTCACCAACCCCACCAACCTCACCAACTTGGCCAACTCGACCCACCCGCTTCCTGCGCCAGTCAACTTGACAGCCACGTTGACACAACCTCCCAAGCAGCCGGAGCGTAACGAGACGAAAGTGGTGCCCACCGTCCTGCCGACTCCGCTGCCAATCCCGGCCAACTCCACAAACGCGACCCAGCCGTCGACACCGACCCAACTGCCGAATCGCAACGAGACCAAGTCGACGCCCGCACCACTTCCGACCCCTCGACGGTCCCCAAGCTGGCGGAGCAGAACGCGACCCACCCGAACTCGACGTCCACTGCTGCAGTTCCGGCGAACGGTGGCGACAAGTCGAGCCTGCGCGGAAAGCTATAACCGCGGTGCTCAAGAGAAGTGGAGAGGAGTAAAGTGCAAGTGTCAATAAATGGTATTAGATCAATCGTTATCGAGCTGTTCGTTCTTACCTGCTGATGACAACTCTCAGAGCTGCGTGCTTGATGATAAAGCGTCTCGCAGTTTGCTTTGCTCAATGGCAATGATGTGATCACAATCGAGTTGAACGTACCGATCCGATCGATGAAGATGCTGGAGAATTGTTGTCGAGTCGGCTAATCACCTGCTGCATCTCAAGAAGTCCTCGGCGTGGAGGTAATCGCTTCTACCATGCAGTTCGCATGCGTGGCGGTGATATCTGTTCACCTCGTCGAAGACAGTGTTCCAGTGGCATTGCTCCCCACCTCAATCCGACGCAAACGAAAGCGTTGGAATGCAGCAGTCCCATCCAACGCACTTTCGAAGCTGCAGCGCTTTCGGCCGAGCACTTTCATCGAGCCAGGTTGACAAGCAAAGCGTGGGTTGTTCTATCGTCTGATTTCGTATTTAGCCGAAGAAGCTTCACTTTCCAAAGCCAGAGCGCGACCCTCTCGGTTACCCCCAAAGGCCTCCTCGACCCTCCACCATGGCGTCTCTGGGCGTGCGCGTGCACATCAAGGAGGCGCGCAGCATCCTGGCGGCCGACAGCGGCGGCACCAGCGACCCGTACGTGACCATGACGCTGCTAGACTCCAAGGGCGCGGCGCTGGCGGCCGGCGGCACGTTCAAGACCAAGGTAGCCAAGAAGACGGTGGACCCCAAGTGGGACGAGACCTTCGTGGTCGGAGACAAGCTGGACCTGCGCGTGGCCACCACGCTGCGGCTGCTGCTGTCCGACTCGGACCGCTCCTTCTACAGCGACGACGTGCTGGGCGTCGTGGACATCCCCGTGAGCCTGCTGCTGGGGCTGGAAGGGCCGCTTGACAACTGGTTCCAGCTCACCAAGCACAAGAAGATGAAGAAGGACTCCAAGGGCGAACTGAGGCTCGTGCTGGAGAAGGTCACAGCCGAGGTGCAGGTTAGTCTGGAGGACAAGAAGCCTGCCGCTGCCATTGTGAGCTCTGAGCCGCCCAATTTGCTCTATGTGACGCTCAAATCCGGGAAAGACCTGCTGGGAATGGACAACAATGGCACCACGAGCGACCCCCTCGTGTTCATTAGCTTTAATGGACAGAAACACGAGTCCACCAAGAAGGAGAAGACGCTGCGGCCGCAGTGGAACGAGAAGTTCGGCTTCTTTGCGTCGGATCTGAAGAACAAGGTGACGTTTCTTGTGGAGGACTACGATATCACCATCAACGACTTTATGGGGAAGGCCGAAGTGTCGCTGAAGGACTTGAAACCCAACGAAGAGAGAAATTTGGCCGTAGAACTCGGAGGTAAGAATGGACGCAAGGATAAGAAGCAAAGAGGCACGCTGCAAGTGTCGTTCTTGTGGACGTACGACCCGGAAGCGCGCGATATCGCAGCCAAGAAGAAGAAAACGTCGTTTCTGCCCAAGTTTGGCGCGCCCGACCAGGAGTACGACTCGAACGAAGATGAAGGCGTGGAGATTGATGACAGTGCGGTGAAAAAGAAATCCGAGGAGGAGCTGAAAAAGGAGCGCGAGGAAAGGAGGAGAAGCAAGCCGCCATCCTGTCGGAACTGAGCAATATTGAAATCAAGTCTGGCGACTACAACGTCCAGGTTCACGTCATCCAAGCGCGAGATTTGGTGCCCAAGGACTCTACAGGGACATCGGACCCTGTGGTCTATGTGGAAGTCTTTGGCGAGAAGCAGCAGACGGCTGTGAAGAAGCAGGTGCTCAATTGCTTTTGGGATGACTTGTTGATCTTCCCGTTCCGTAATCTGGACAAGGCCGAAGTCGAGATGGGCTACGTCCGGTTAAGTGTGATGGACGCTAATACGCTGCAACGCGCAGAGCTCATCGGTGGGGCTCAGTTTGATGTGTCGTACATTTACTCCCAGGCGAATCATCAACTGGCGAATGTTTGGATTGGGCTTACTGACACCACCAACACCACCAATCAAGGTATCCAAGGGTACTTGCGTGCCTCTATCTCGATCATTGGGCCTGGTGACAAGTTAATTCCGCCGCCGTCACCATTTGGAGCAGCAATGGATATGAACGATGTCATCATGCCTCCAAGTGTTACGCAGCAAGTTCACTTTTTGGGAGCGACAATCCACGTGGCAGAACACTTGCCTCCCATGGATATTGCTGTCGTCGGTAAAGGCGGTCTTGACGCGTATGTGAAGGGATCCATTGCTGGTGGAGATGCGATTCGGACGCGTGTGCGCACCAAGAAGGGCAGACGTGACGAACTCTGCCCTAGTTTTAACGAGGAATTGATGCTCGTTATTCGCGAGCCATCCATGGCTGATTCGATCCAATTGGCTGTGTACGATTGGGATCAAGTAGGGTCGGACGAGTTGGTAGGTTATGTCTATCAAAGCGTGAAGTTCGTCAAGGCGATGGGTGGGAAGATTTCTCCGTTTTGGGCCAACATTTACGGTGCGCCGTTGCGTCTGAAGTCCGTTGGGATTGGAGACTCGATGAAGAAACAAATGAACACGTATCCAGACATTGCCAGCACGTACCGCGGCCGTCTTCTCATCAGTATGCGCATTTTGAAAAACGAGGACAATGAGTTTGACGAAACAAACCAAAAGCGCAACACGAAGCGCATTCCACGAGACCTGTATCCTCGTGAGCGCATCTATCGGATGCGCGCTCATTTTGTGTGGGGCAGTGAAATCCCATCGTTTTTGAGCTCCAAGCGCCCTGGACAGAAGTCCAAGATGCAGCTTGTCATGTCTTGCGGTCTGAATGAGATCGCGTCTTCCCGGAACCGAAACCTGAACGGAGTGGTGGAGTGGAACAATTTCGCAGAGAGCGAAAAGATGTTGCTGCCTGAAGATCTCTCGCAAGTGCCTGATATCTTCTTATATTTGTGCAGGGGCGATGGCGACACACGCAAGGCTGTTTGCTTCCGACGGTTCACAGCAAAGGAGCTGATCGAGGATGGCTTCGACGGCTCTGTCAAGTGGATTTCGATGAAAGAAGACCAAGCCATCGACGCCTTGGAAGATGAGACGTTCCCAGGTAATGTGCTAATCCGCATGGGCTTTGGAACGGAAGAGATGGCGATGAAATCGCTTTGGGATCGCTCAGACCTTGATGCTGTGAACAAACGCATCCCGTACCAGCTCCGTGTGCACATCTATCAGGGTCGACGTCTACCTCCCGCCGATTCGAACGGGTTGTTGGACCCGTTCCTGATTATTCGATGCATGGGAGAAAAGGAGAAACAGACGTCGCGGAAGAAAAGACGAGGGATCCATTGTGGTACGAAACCATTTACTTCGATGTCAACTTGCCAGAGCTGAAGTATGCCCCTCAAGTGATGCTGCGTGTCATGGATTACGACGACTTCGACACCAACGACTTCGTTGGATTGGCGGCGCTTAACCTTTCGGACGCGCACATTAGAACGTCGGAGCAGCTAGCCAACGACCACTCGTTCACTCTTCCGGACCCTAAATGGAACCCGATTCTTTCCAGGAACCCGGAGATTGCGAAGGTGAGATCCTGGCATCGCTCGAGCTGATCCGCAAGACATTCCCCGATGAAAAGGTGCCCCGATCCTTACCCATTCTGCCTCGAAACCGCAAGGCCTTCTTGGAAATCACCGTGCTGGGCCTCCGTAACATGGAACCGTATCAGTTCTTGCCCATTCAGTTGCCGTACATCGAGTTCATCCTTGGTGGCAAGGACCATGCGTCTCAGGAAATGATCACCGACAAGTCAAAGCGTCCGTCGGGAAGCAACCCCAACTTCCTTCAACGCATTGTGAAGGAGGTGGAGCTACCGGAGAACGCCCACTTTGCTCCTCGTCTAAACATCATCGTCAAGGACACTCGTCTCGGAGGATTCCAGACCCCCATTGTCGGCTCAGCGTCCATTGAAATGAGCACCAAGATCCCATGGTCAAAGCACTACAAACCGCCGCAGCATGATACGTTTGCTGAGATCGAGTTGGAGTCTGCCGATGAATGGGGCGAGGACGCACCGCTGCTAGGCCAAGTCTCTAGTAAAAACCTCCCTACCGCCGAGTCTGTTGACAATGGCGCTGGCGTTTTCGGAGCCCTGAAGAGCATGGGCGTGGACTTCGATCCGAACGGAAACTTTGACGATGCTTCGTCGCGTCGGTCGACTCTCGCTGGTGAAGAGGACGAAGAATCAAAGAAGTACCTGAAACACCGCGAACTGCTGGATGACGACTTGGAATCGCAGCTGAAGACGACGCCATTCGAGAAGTATGGCCTGCATATTGGTCAGAAGAAGAAGAAGTCCTCCCTGTTGAACTCGATCAATCCGTTCGCGAAGAAGTCGCGTGGGGTTGGCGACGACGTAGGTATGTACAAAATGGCTGGCTGCTTTAAGGGTTTGATTCGCGTCATTGAGCGTGAAGATGAGAAGCCCTTGTTAGACTTCGACACTCTGCTGCAGTCACTCCCGTACGAAGTTAGGGTCTACGTCTTGGACGGAGTTGGCTTTGCTCCGATGGATATCGGTTTGAATGGACGCCCCGGTAAGTCCGATCCTTATCTGCGCTTGACGCTCGGCAATAAAAAGATCAGTGACCGAAAGAACTACATTGAGGATACGACGGACCCAGACTTCTACAAGATGTTCGTCATCAACGCGAAGCTCCCCGGCGCCAGTATTCTGACCATCGAAGCGATGGACCACGACCTGATTGGCGGCGACGACCTGATTGGCAAGACGACGATTGATCTTGAGGACCGACTGTTTGACAAGCGATGGCAAGCCATGGGCAAGATGTACGAGACGTCGAATCGGTTGTGCTTGAAGCCCCTTGAGACGCGGACCCTCAACATCCCGACCTCTAGAGCTCCTATGGGAACAGTTAAACTGTGGATCGATATTTTAAGTCCCGCCCAAGCGCATGATTACCCTCCGATTGACATCTCCCTGCCGCCACCGGTGGACATGGAACTCCGCGTCGTGGTTTGGAAAGCTCGCAATGTGCCGTCCTTTGACACGTTGGAGGACATGAACGATCTGTTCTTCCGCTGCTGGATGGAAGGTTCGGACTTCCAGGAGACTGACATCCACTGGCGAGCGAAGAAGGGCAAAGGATCCTTCAACTGGCGCATGAAGTTCCCCATCACATTGGGCCACAAACAAACCAACACGAAGACCCCATACTTCCACATCCAAGGCTGGGATAAGGATGTGCTCTCCGCGAATGATGCGATTGGCGAGCACATGCTCGACCTTGGACCTTTCTTCCGCCAGGCGTACAAACTGAAATCGAACCTCCAGGTGTTCGAGGACGACGAGGAGACGAGAAAGAAAAGAAGAAAGCTTCCTCGGACGACGACGCAGCGGTCAAGAAGATCCGGGAAGCCACGGGGCTTTGGGATGACGACGACCCGTCCGACTCGAAGTGGCTCAAGTTGGAGAGTCTCGACCACAAAACCAACACGCGCAACTTCATGGGCGAGGTGTGCGTATCGCTCGAGTTGGTGCCTGCGGAAACGGCATTGCGGAACCCGGTGGGCCAAGGCCGTTCGGCTCCAAACAACTCGCCGTACTTGCCACCACCTGCTGGGCGACTCTCGTTCTCACTCAACCCGTTCAAGGTCCTCAACGACTTGCTGGGTCCTTCGATTTGCAACCGCCTCATGTGCTGCTTCTGCTGCGTCCTGTTCATGGTCGTTGTTTACTTCCTGGCGCCGTTCATCAACGTGGCGATCATCGCACTCAAGGGGTAAGCACAACGAGGGTGAGCTTGGGTGTGTTTGTCGCTCTGCATATTGTTTTTTTATCGTATCAACGTGTAATTCTTGACACTGCTTCTCTTGCCTTCGTCGCTCTAGCTAACCGTTGGCTATAGTTAGGGATTTCCATGACTAGGCGCTTCGATACAAGTAGGAATGCCTCGTCGGGGACACAACCGCGTCGGCGTTGAGGTCGACTTGCCAGATCCTCTGAACGACAACCAACCTCACGATGAAAGCGGGTCTCCTGTGCACGGGTCTTCATCTCCTACCCGATCCGATTCGGCACGGTCAATGGAAGATGCCAAAGCGCAGAGACAGAGAGAGCTACTTCGCAAGAAGAAGGCTGAACGGCGGGCACATGCAAAGCAAAGAGCCGAAGAAAAGCAACGACGCCTTGAAGAAAAGAAACAAAAAGCTGAAATACAGCGCATGCTCAAAGAAGATATTGCAGCAGTGGCATCGACCACACCGTCGATCGAGCAGTCTGCTGCTCCAACTGAGAGCGTTGAAAAGGAGAAGGCGTTTGAGACTAACACCGTGGTAACTACTATTGGTGAAGACCGTTCGGATGTTCGCCGTGAACATACACAAGAAGTGGAAAATGCTGAGGCGACGTTGGAAGAAAGCCACTATCCCGCTACAGTAGAGATCGTGCAGAAGTCGCCATCCCAGCATACCAGCCAGGTAGATTCTGCTGCTTTGACGATTCAAAAGGCGTTGAAAAAGAGATACAAGAAGTGTAAAACGATGTTTCGACAATCCCCACGAGTTCATGCCGAAGAAATGATTGCACCGACGTCTACGCCAGCGGAGACACCAGAAGTCATAGATTTGCCGACCAGTGCTTCGGAGCTCACAAGTGGGAAGTCGGAGGTAGCTCCAACTAACACGGCAACAGACGAACAAGTTCAACTTGAGAAGAGTCAGCCGATGATACCTCCATTGTTGCTCCCTCAAAGAACGGACGGCTTACTTCCGCGGCCTAATGACTCCCCAACGTCGGCGTCGTGTTCATCGTCGTGCTCGTGCGAGTCTAGTGTTTCAGTTTCGTCTACTTCTTCATGTTCGTGCTCGTGTTCGTGCTCAAGTCCGAGCTCAAATTCATCATCAGAGTCCGAAATTGACACAAATCGTCAAAGCCATCGGCGCTCAAAGCGTAAAGCGAGGACCAGTAGGACTGAGCGTGGATCGGTGCGGAGCCATCGGTGCAGCAGTCGTTCAGCTGGATCCATCGATAACCCTTTAGGCAAAATTGGACCGTCATCTGCATTGTTAAAGATGTTCCGACAAGAAATCGAGTACGGTGAGTTGCATCATTTCATGGCAACACGAATTCAGGCAAGGGTTCGTGGTGGCAATGGCAGAGCTATTGCTCATCAGCGCCAAGCCGAATTAGACCAAGAGCTAAGGGATGAAGCACTGCTGGAATTGCAACACGAAGCTTGCTGCAAAATTCAGAGCCGAGCTCGTGGTTTACTCGTACGAAAGAGTATGCCGATTACCGACCGAGAGAGACGGCGACGAAGACGAAAAAGGGCGCAGCTTCGTGGCGATTTTGCTGGGGCGAACTCGCCTAGAAATACTCTGCATCAAGAGGAAATTGCAGCTTGTAATGACCCGGAGGAAGTTGGCGAATGGCCAGCCCAGATTGACTTGGAGGCTCTAGACGATTGGCAGGAGCTCAATGAAAATGCCACAGCACTTGGTGACAAGGTGACACGCGCGATTCCTTTCACACGGCCAGCTACGAGTCTTTTGTGGGACTTGGAACATGCATGCCAAAAAGCCGACGGATGATTTGCGTCTATGGATCAGGTTGAACAAGTACCACATCGTGGCGATCGGCAGTGAGGAATGCGTCAATTCCATCGCAAAGAGCGTCGTCTTCACATCTAAAAAGTCGTGGGAGGACCAGTTGAAAAGCGCAATGGGGGACGACTACGTTCTTGTGACTTCCCATGCACTTACGGCTATTCACAATATTGTGTTTGTGCACGCGAGTGTTCTGCCACTGCTGGGCAATATTCAGTCCGATGCAGTGGCTACGGGACTCGGCAACCAACTTGGCAATAAAGGAGGTGTAGGCATTGCGTTCACCGTTGGCGCTACGAGTTTCGCGTTTGTCAACTGCCATTTTGAAGCCCACCAACGCAACGTGTCGAGACGCAACGAGAACTTCCACCGCATCAACCACGAGCTCAAGCTGTCCCCCACAAGCATTCCGGCCAGCCCACGGTCTGTAGTACCCATGCCAGTCGATGTCGCCAACCCCAGTTTGACCGGACTCGGACGTACTACCGCTAATCGCTTCTCCATTCCAACAATTGGAGGTGCTTCAGCAGAGTCAAAGCGCACCATCAGCGAGCGGTTCGACCGAGTTTTTGGTATGGCGACCTCAACTACCGAATCAGCGGCACTCGACGCATGGTGGATTTACTATTGCTGCGGAACCAACACGCAGTTCTGTACGCCAACGACCAGCTGCGCCGAGAGATGCAAGCGGGCCATGTGTTCCCTCACTTCCAGGAAGGTCCTTTGCACTTCCGACCCACGTACAAATTCGACAAACGCAGCGACGTCTACGACTCGTCTTCGAAGCAACGCATCCCGTCTTGGACTGATCGTGTTCTGTACTTGTCGAATGAAAAGACTTACGACATTGAGCTACTGAACTATCGTAGCCAAACCGACTTTCGCTCCTCGGACCATCGTCCAGTGAGTGCCATTTTCCAAGTCAACTTTACGCCAATTCGAACTGGTGAGCGTTTGCCATCCGCTCGAAGTGCCAGCAACATGAATGGCAGTGACAACGACCAATTGGCACGGAATCGAGTCGCCAGCCAAGCGTGCACAGTACAATAACTAGGTTCTTACTCGAGTTTCCTTTCGTACTTAATCGCATCCTGTATTTTACAACGTGTTGGTTTCACCCTTTTGCGATCCGCCACTTCCCATTCCGCATCCGAAGCAACAAGCTACACACCACGCACCTCTCGCCTTCTTCACAGCCATGGCGCAATACGGCAAGGCCACGTACTGGGACGAGCGATACACCAAGTACGCGACATCCTTCCCCTCCCCCACCTCTTTTTTACTAACAGAAAACTATACTAATGCAATAATCGTTAGGGACTCGGAGCAGTTCGACTGGTACCAGCGCTACGGCGGGCTCAAGGAGCTGCTAAATCAGTACGTCAAGAAGACGGACGCCATCCTGATGGCCGGCGCCGGCAACTCGCGCCTGTCGGAGGAGATGGTGAACGACGGCTACCAGAAGCTCATGAACGTGGACGTGTCCGAGATCGTGACCAAGCAGATGGCCGCCAAGTACGAGGACCGCGTGGAGCAGCTGCAGTGGCAGAAGATGAACATGTGCTCGCTTGACTTTGCCGACGAGACGTACGACTCGGTGGTCGACAAGGGCACGCTGGACTCGATCCTGTGCGGAGAAGGCTCCACCGCTAACGTGGCCAAGATGTGCCAGGAGGTGCACCGCGTGCTCAAGCCTAACGGGGTCTATTTCATTGTGTCGTACGGTGTGCCTGACAACAGACTCAGCTATCTCGAGAACAAGGAGCTGCAGTGGAAAGTGACGGTGCACACGGTGCCCAAGCCCACGGTGAGTGCTGTGCAGGTCTCGGAGGCCGACGCCAACGCCGTGCACTACATCTACGTGTGCCAGAAGGGCGTCAAGACCGAGTAAGGCTGGCCGTGGACGGGATGATCGTTCCGTTAATATATACGGACCTCGCTGCTTGCAGAGAGCTTTATTTTATGTGTTTTTGTTTTGCTGTAGGATTTTTTTATTGTTATGTTGGTTACGCGAGTGTGGCGTCGCTTTCTTGGAGGTCGTCTTTGCCCTGCTTGGAGCGTTGGTTGAAGAGCGCGTCTGCATAGCGGGTGGGGGATTGCTTTTGTGATGTGGAGCTCGTATCCGTCACAAAAGCAGCCATCCGATGGAAGATGTCGGCGTTGGAACCGATGCTTGTCTCGCAGCTGGAGCTGTCGTCACCGTGTCGGAGGCTCTATAAAACGATTTTTGACTATGAGTACGCCGGAAAAAATTCCGTCGCAAGGGCTCGTTGGGGATCGCGGATGCTGGAAGAGAGCCGATACTTGCACGCGGTGCTGGCGCTTGCTGCAGAACCTTGTGGCTAACTGTACGCTGGAATAATTTTCGTCGCTGGGACTCGCTGGGAGCCGCTGAAGCTGCAGCCGTTCGCCCATGGAAGGAAGGATCTAACGATCGTAGCGACTGGCTTCTCCGGCGCTCGAAAATACCACGTCGAGAGTGTCCAGGTGTGGATGGGCCTGTCCGTGGTTTGGAGGACTCAAGTCCCATGGTGATCGGTGTCGAAACTTTCATCAAGTGGCGCGGATGGCGTTCAATTTCTTGCTTTGGAGAAACACTCCGATCACGGGTTTCAATATTTCCTGGGGCCACGAATGGTTCAAGTAGCCACATGTTTTTTCTCCAAGTGAGAGATTGATCTCCGAATTGCTGCCAGAGGAAAGGGCCATCAGTGATTCTGTTTGAATTGTCGTATCAGCACCAGCAACAGAACGTTTTCGGCTTGGGCCTCTCGCAGTTGTTTGACAAGATCGTCGAGATTGGAGTATTTTCAAGCTGCAGTGCAATTCCTGGGCCATACGTAAAATCGCGACCTCTCGTTCTTCTACTTGCTTCAGGCGTGCTTGCCAGGTTAATTGTTGCGGAATTTGTGATGGGGTTTGATGATCCGGAGGAATTTTAACGCTTGGTGGATGTGGTACGTTGCATGTCGCCTCAGAAGCTGCGTGTAAAGCATCACTTCTTTCATTCTGGAAACGAGAACCACTGTCAGACCGGTACCCGCTTTGAATATTCTTGTTTTGTGGCGTCGAGGAAGCGTCGGTGGGGACAGTCGAAGTTGCTTTCTCAGACTGCTTTTTATTGTTGTTCTTTTGCCGCCGACGCTCCCGCAACGAGATCAATTGTTCTCGGACTTGGACGCCAACGCCAAATTTAAGTGACGTATCTTCCATCTCGACATTGATTGCCGTGTAAATTCGTTCAGCTGCTTGCCGAGCTGTAAAAGTTGGAGGGAGCAAGGGAGGGACACCGCCAGCTTTAGCACACGCCTCTGCTATATTTTCGGGACTGTAGATATCCCGCACGAGCTCCAACATTGGACAGCGCGACTGAGCCAACGCATAACTCTGCATGTACGATGTGAGCATTTCCACCACCACGTGATGCCGGTCGTCTGGATATCGTGCAATCACGGTCTGGAAACTCTCCCGGGAAAGCACGCACATTTCGACGTGGGTGATGGCTCGAACATTGGCCGCGCGTTGATAACTCATGAGAAGAGCGAGATCGCCGAATGCCTGGCCTCGTGTGACCAAGCTCTCGTGATATTTTGAACCTTTTCGAGCGACTCGGCTGTAGTATCGCCGTTGCGCTGCGTCCAGCTCGTAGACACTTTGCCAGTGACCACTATCCATTTGTGCAACATGCGTCGCAGTGCGTCGACGTGCTCCAAGTCCACCGTTATTACTCGTGTGCTCTGATCTCATCATCGTTGTGGTGACTCGCTCAAATCGGTGACCTTCGCGACTGAGCTCGCAGTATCCACGGTTCACCATGTAAAACTCGTCGTCGACTTCGCCCTGCCGCACGATAAAGTCGTCTGGTAGGTATACTCGAACATCAAGCCGCAACATCAACTGTTTCTGGAAGTCAGGAGTCGAGTCTGTCCAGAATGGAATGTGCATCACCAGCTCCATGTATTTAAACAGCACCACCTCAAGCGCTAGTGTGTGCGAGAGCTGTTTGGAAAATTGTACAATCTCGCCGTCTAGACACTCGTATTCGTGCCACAGATGCTCGTAGTATTGGTGGACACGTTCGCGCAGAGATGTTGGGAGTTGGAGTTTCGCAGTCATTGCAATTACGGCCTCCATTTTGCGCTGATAATTGGTGAAGTTTGCGTTGAAATCAGACACCAACATGGCGACGTGCCCGAACACCACAGCTAGTACGATGGAGCCCAAGAGCGCCGACAACGAAGCAAACAGATTTTGAGCAGCAGTGTCGGCGGCACCCCTCACCTTGAAGCAATAACAGTGCGGCATAGAAACTTGCGTAATATCGATCGTGCCACGGCATGTTTGGGACAACAACTTTGTCACCCTCCGTTAGAAGCAGCGTCCAGATGCAGCCGATATAGTGAGCGATGGCGATCAAAATGACCACAGTTCCAGCGATTCGAAGCAAGTGCGAGTATCGAGAGTAAAGCAGCCACGCCCAGATGTTAGTGCGGCCTCTTTGATTCACGCGAACCAGCCACACCATGCGTGCGAATTGGGCCACGTAAGCGAGTCGCTCGACACTTAGCCCATCCAGCACAACTTGTGGCCATTGTCCAGTCTTACTATCGTTTTCGACACGTATAAGTAGCGGCACGGCTAGTAGTACATCCAAGACGAAACGTGTTTTCACGTAGTTCCAAGCGATTTGCCCATGTGAAGCGACGAGAGCTCCTTCTTTCGTCACATAAGCCGTGTGAAGTGAGATCGCCACATCAACACCCAACATAATGCTCACTACAGTATCGATGTTGGAGATTTGATGCTGGATTGGAAACGCGAGTTCCAGCGGAAACCAAACCACATACGTGACGGTGGCCACCAAAACAGCTAGATATCGAACTCGAGTAATGCGGGAGTACGGCGAGATCGGGCAGAACAGTTTTCGCTGCCACAAGAGTACTTTCGGCATGACCCGATGATGCCAAGAGTGTATCCGAGAATCAGCTGGGTCATCCAGATCCCCAAACGCAAGATTAAATTGCTCGTCGAGCTGAGCGCTACTGGCGACACTTTCGAACCGTCGATGCGCTTCAGTGAAAATGCTATCTCCTCGAAAACTAGCAGTCCGAGAGCCAACATCGTTGGTAGAGTTGGCGTAATCGCTAACATTGCGAGACGATAGTCTTTGATGCAACTGGTGTCGAGCTGTCAGGCCGGTTCCTTCATTGGTATCGACGACTGCGCCACGGGTTGAACCAAACAACCCTCGACTGGACGCAACCGTAGCGCGGTGGTCATTTGAGATGGTAGAAGGTGTACGTTGTAGTTGTCGGATCTGGAAACGAACCATCATTTCATCGTACGGAGACTCGCTTGGAAGTTCGGGAGTATTGGACACACTTTTTCAGGAATGGTGCTACTTTCCTCTTCAACTGTTTTGCTTGAGACGTCTCGAAGTGAACGCCGCGCAAGAATGCTGGAGTTCCGCTTTAACACTCGGGACGAGATACTGCGTCTCCGGGACCTTTTCACACGAACCAGAGACTGTGCTGGATCTGCAATTGGATACACCAATCCTGGTGCTGTGGAGTGACGTCGTGCAATTCGAGCTTGGCTTTTACGTAGCGAAGGTAGCGAGAGGATGTCAGTCGCAGAGGAAGTGTGTAGAGAAGGTGTTCCTTCGGAGCCATTCAGAGTTGAACTTTGGTTGTCATGGTCGACTGTATCGAGTGCAGCAACATCATCACCTGCTTCGGTCTTGCCATTTTCGTCCATTGGCACGGCGCACTAAGTGAAGGCGAGATCTTAAGTAGTGGTGAGGCGACGCATCCGTTTCGACGGATCTGCTTCTCCTATTATTATATTTTTTGTTGGCCAAGGAATTGCTTTCAACGCAGATACTCAGATGGAAGAGACTAGGACGACTGAGATCGGGTTTGTCGCTTCATCGCTCATTCCCGGTGATGTAGCAAAACCTGAGTCCTTTAATGCCCCCAACGGAACGTTTAAAAGAAATTCCAAGGTGATAGTTCGACGTCATTCATCCCAAGCGGTTTCTGGAGAGGTGTTTCCAATTCCCGAAAGAGGTCCGAGCGATACACCAAGATATGGTGCCAGAATATTGCGACGTAATTCTACGCGCCGGGGCCCAACCTACACGACAAAATCTCTGGCTTCGCTGATCTCTGGAAATCGACATGATCTGGGCGCTAAAAACCAAACCCAGACTCGAGTGGAAAGTCCGTATGAAGAAATGCTGGTTCGATTCCAGATTCGGCAATTGTCGGCTCAGTCCCTTACTGATTTTTCAGAAACCAAGACTGAACAAGGGGAAGCTATTGCTGATGATCAAACTTCGAACGGGACTGAAGTTGGTGCCACCCCAGAAGGACAAATGACTACATATCACAAGATAGAGATGCCCAAGACTTGAACAGACCACAATCCACACCTGTGGTTGGTGATGAATTTCTTGGCAATTTCAGCATCTACCAAGACAAACGTCGCCATATCGTATGGAGAGGGAAACTCAAGCTGGTATTTCGCCATCTTATTGCACCTGTGTCACCATTTTCGTGGATTGTAAAGGCTCGATACTTGACGATTCTTTTGGCTACAACGATATACATATTTTACTTCCCGTTGGGGTTTGCATTCCCCAATGAAACACCATTCACGCGTGTTAGTGGCGTCATTGGAATTATCTTGGGTCTGGACATCCTTTTCGCATTCCACACGAGCTACGTAACGGAAAATGGTTCTGTCGTGAACTCCCACGGAAACATTGCGTTTCATTACGTAAAGACACGATTCTTGTCGGATGCAATTCTAGCGGCTCCGTTAATTGTTCGCATGAACTATCCAAGCAGTGGAAGTGTTAGTGATACGTGGCTACGTTTCGTGCTCGATATCGTAAGCGCTGAACGCTTTGTGTACGTTGGTCGCTTCGTGCGGCTAATTTGGCTCGCTCGTATAAATGAATCGGGTGCTGTCCACAGTTTCTGGGCATGGCTGCTCTACTCTCGTTATTCACATCTCCTTCGGATTGGTGCGATGGTGATGACAACCATAGCAATCGCGCACTATATGGCTTGCATTTGGACGCTTTTGCTGGAAGAATCGGACGATTACGATGGCTCAATAAGACCGTGGAGAGATCAATATATCGCCGGTTTTATGTGGCTCTACTTCTCCTACAGGGGCAAGGTGTGCGATCGAACACGGCCGGGCAAAACTTTTCGCTTCGTTGTCGACCCTTTTGGGATCGATCGTGCTCGCCGTGGTTTTCGGTCATGTTGGAATCCTGGTATCGAATTTTAATGCAAACGCTACGAACTACCAACGCAAGATGGAGGCTGTTATCGCCATGACGGCGAAGCTTCAGCTGCCAAGTTCATTACGCGAACGAATTCATCTATACTACGAACATCTGTGGCATGAATACGAGTGTCTTGATGGTGAAATTGTGCAGTTTTCAAAGGAGTTATCCCACACGCTAGGTCTCGAGGTGGTGCTGTTCAAATACATGGAACTTGTGATGCAGATTCCATTCTGGGCAGATTGCAGCGCCGATTTCCAAAAGCAGTTGATGCTGCGGCTTGATGTTCGAGTGTACCTGCCGGACGACTTTATCATGCGGCAGGGCGAAGTCGACGACGAGTTTTACATGGTGAACCGTGGATATTGTGAGGTTAGCCGTGAAGCTCATCGATTCGAAAGAGTCACTGCTTCTATGCTGGGCGACTTCGCTCAAAGCAATGCTGTTAGCACTGGACGAGGAATCAGCAATTTCCGACGAAACAGTATTATGAAAACTCGTCGCCGATCTTCGAGCTTAAAAGCGCTAGTACTGTTGCTGATGGCTACCGACAATCGGCCTACGAGCTTGACGCTGACCAAAGACGTTACTACTATAGCAACGCTGGCCGTCGTTTTGCAAAAGGTTTGATCAGTCTAGTTTCGCGAGGACAAGCTTTTGGTGATCTTGCGCTTCTCATGAATTATTCTCGAGCAGCAAACGTGCGTGCGGTCACTCATGTGGAGATGTGTGTGCTCTCTCGTGATAACTTCCAGGCGGTGTTGGCAAGGTACCCAGGCGATCGCCATCGTGTTGTCGTGGACATGCTAACTTCGTTCATGCAGTGCTACGAGATTAGTCAAACTCGTTGCCCACTATTAGAAATGGTGAGAAGCGTTTACAGTCCTGAAGCGATTGCAGAAGAGCTTGCGAAATCCGGTGAAGCTTTACCTATTATCCCAACGGAACTGACCACCCGACAAGCGGCGGAGAGAATTTACACAGCTATCAACGTTGAAATGGAGGATACGACTTTAAAATTCGGCGTCAATGGTAGAATTCGGGACCAGCTGATCGAGCTACGCGAGCGTCGACGGCGAAAGCGAGACAGCATAAGGAGGATAACCGAACATAAGAAAACTGTAAAGCAGAAAGACAGTGTGAATTCAGCCAACGCCAATCAGCATAGACAAGAAGAAATGAACACACCACTGGACCACAAGACGCAAGCGTTGACAAATGTTCCACAAACAGACCAAGTCCAGCCTCCAACGCAAGGAAAATTGTCATTGCAAGAACGCTTATGTCGAGTGGGGGAACGAGAAGTTGCGATATTGAATGCGGTGAAAGAACTACAGAAGAGCTTTAACCTCCTTCAAGCTCAAGAATTAGCAGCTGATCGACCGTACATACCAAACAGAAACAACTCTGCCAATGATGTTGACTCGCCGCTTTCAAGAACCGAAAGTCGGCCGAGACTACTGCAACGAATGGGATCATTTGTTCGAATGTCAGGGAGTACAAGCGAGAGTAAGAATGGCGCTGCGTCGCCGACACGCTACGCGGACCAACTTTTAAAATGCACACATGACTGCAACTACCGCCCAGTTAACACCCGAAGCAAAATCACCATCTCTCCACGTCAACAACCGCGCTGGTTTCTGATACACTTCCACGTCAACAAACTTCCGACCAAGATGTGTTCCATCGCCAACCTCGTCAGTCACCAGCATAACACGCCACAATGATCCGACCAGCTAAACTACAATAACTGCTCAAAAGTAGTTTTAGTGTGTCTCGAAATGGTCGGTGTTTTTCGAAACCCCGTTCCCGCCGCAGATTATTTTGTCCCCAAGGAACTGCTTGGCCGTGCGCGCTGGACGGGTCCATTTCGAGGCTTTTGATTTTCGATTTGTCCCCGATGGCCAGAGGTAAGATCCAGCCGGGGCCTCGGCAACTTTTGGTGGATGAAAGCGCCCCCGTTCTCATCGGCGGACCATCGACCGCAGTTCTTCTAAGTAAAGCTCGGCCAGCAAGGAGACAGCGTTTTTGCCACAAACTCTACGACCACGTAATTGGCTCACTTGTCCGATCCTACAAGCGACTACCTTCCCTCACGAGGAAGACTATCAGCGTAACGTTAAGCATGTACGCTGTGATCTACACGTTCTTTACGGTTCCCCTCCGCATCGCCTTTTACTACGATCCGTATTCAAATAACGGCTGGAAAGAGAGTCGTCAATGGACTGAGGAGTTGAGCATGTTTGCAGCCTTGGACGCAGTCGCCGATATCATTGGAGTTGTCGATTTCCTGATGTTCTACCAAGTTTGGAGGGAGGCGTTTACGCAGCTCTCGGTATTTGCAAGTTTACGGTCTAACAAAGCTTCAAGCGACACCGATCGCCTCAACGCGAATCGATTTGCTACAAAGAGAAGGTCGTCCTTCGGTGAACTGCTTGGCAAAATCAACTGGACCATTTCTTCCATCAGTCCTGTATCCAGTATACCCAGCGACGAAAACGACGACTTCACGGAACAGCAAAAGTATATGACAGCGCGGAATGTGGAGCTTGTGCTGGAGTTAATTGCAATCGCTCCGATGGAAATATTGCCCTACGCTTCAGGCGCTTACAATTCTCTTCATCTGGTTCGAGTAACGAAGCTGTGCCGCTTGTATCGACTACGACGTAACCTTAGTCGGATTGCAAAACTGTACACAGACCGCTCGTGGATCCAGCATCTCTGTTCGACAGGAATTGACAGCCTTGCAAGAAGGATCGCTACCTGCATTGGCTTGTGTCATTGGGCTGCTTGTGGCTATATGCTGATCGCTAATGCACAGTGTGGTGTTTCTCTGGAGGCTTGTGACAGAACGATCGAGACCAGTTGGGTGGTTCGCGATCAACTGTTCGGCGCGTCAGTGCCAAGAAAATATGGCCGAACACTGTATTGGGCAACAAGAACGCTAGTACTTCTCGGTTATGACGATGTGACTCCCGTATCTAACTCAGAGACGATGTATGCGGTGATTGTGACGATCATGGGAGCGCTGTTTGGATCGTCGGTGCTCGCCAATTTTCTTTTTCTTTTTCGCTTTAGGAATGCTCGGTATGCTGCCTACTCCGCACACGTGGACAATGCTCGGGAGTATATGCGCTTACAAGATATCCCGCGACCGATAAAGGATCAAGTCATCGCGTATTTTAATTACTTATGGAATACCCACCACAGTCTTGACAGCGAAGACGCTTTGGATATGATGCCAAAGCATTTACAGGCAAAAGTCATCGCAGCTCTGAGAGCGAATCGTATCGCTCAAGTGTGTTTTCTAATGAAGGAACGGACCGAATTGATTAACGACCTTGCGGTTGCAATGGTCCGCCGAGTGTATTCACCTGGAGACCAAGTTATCGAGCCCAAATCGAACGCACAAATGTTCTTCGTCATCTCTGGCCAAGTGGTGCTATCTCTTTTCAACGGCGCAAACCCTCACGAATACCAGACTGGAGATTTCTTCGCCGAAAGCTGTTTGCTTTACCCCGAGATGTACTGCCAAATGGCTATCGCTAAAACTTTCTGTGAGCTCTATGTTCTTACAAAACCAAAGTTCGACGATGTCTTGTCCGACTACTATCCAGGCCGCGAAAAGAAAACCGCACACGGATGGCCAGGATGTTGGATCGGTACGCAATGCAGCTTCGAAAAACTAAGAAGATCTTGGGGCTGCGGGAAGGTTTTGAGCAGTTAAATACAAGAGCCTCATTCGGTAGAAACTCCGTAGGGAGAAGTTCCGTTGGGAGGGGAGCAAACGTAGCAAAAGTTCCGTCGGTCGGAATTCTCAAGCGACCAACTCGGTGGGGAGGACGTCATTGGGTCGAACATCCGTCGGAAGAAATGCAAAGGCGACAGGTGGTAATGGCCCAATGAACCTCAAATTTCGTGAGACGATACATTGGTCCCTGCCAGGCTCAGATTTTCGGGTTTTATGGGATACGATTCGACTAATAGGGAGTGTCTACTCTGCATTCGAAGTGTCGTATTTTGCGGTGTTCATCTCAATGACTGTGGGGCAGCGCATGTTCAACGATAAACCTGAGGGTGACACACGAAACTGGATAACTCTGTTTGTGGAAATCTTCTTTGGGATCGATCTTCTTTTGCGCTCACGGTACTTTGCGTTGTTAGATCCAACCGTCATGTTGAGTGTTACACGACCAGATCTCATCTTCACGGCGTACAAAAGTAGCGGCTTTTATCTCGATCTACTGGCTTGGGTTCCCGTTGGTGTCATTCTTGATTTATTATCATATCAATCTGTCCAGATGTTTTCCTCATTGTTTCGCCTTTTGCGTCTGCTGCGAATACGTTTAGTACCAAGTCTACTTGGAGACCTATGCGAGGTCTATGATACCAGCTCCAAATTCCACACAGTTGTTGCGCTGCTTCTTGGCGTCACCCTAATGCTGCATATGGTGGGCTGTCTATGGTTCGAAATGACGATGATCTCTGCTGGTGACAACTCGGATCACGGAGACGGCGGCTTGTTACGAAATGAGCTAACGCGATCCGATTGTCTTCGACAAGCCACTCAATTTCAGAATTGCTCGTGGGTAACGTATGATTGTTATGCGAATATCGGTGTAGTCTTTCCGCACGACAACGTTGATTCAACATATATAGGGTCATTCGCCTACCTGCGGGCTTTGTATTGGGCGATTGTCACGCTTACTGGTGTGGGCTATGGAGATATCGTTGCATACTCGACTGCCGAAAGCTACTTCGCTGCGCTGTGGATTTTCGTGGGTGGAATTATAAACTTTGGCGTAATGGGAGCAATGTCTAGCACGATTTCGAACATGATGGCTTCGAATCGGCATCATATCGAGCGTGTAAACATAGTGAACAGTGTAATGGAGCGGGCCGGTCTCTCCGACAAATTGAGCGTTGAAATTCGCAAGTTTTACCACCAGCAATTCATCGACCACAAACAAGCTTATGAGTCGGAGCTGCTGGCCCACTTGCCAGATAAACTTTGCTACCAGATCTCAGCGTTATTGCACTCCAAGGCAGTGAAGTGTGTGTCTCTTTTCGATTCGGCCAGCATCGAATTTCTTCGAGAAGTAACGGGGAAGTTTCGACACAAAAATTACCAGAATGGAGAGACGATCTGCATCGAAGGCGATATGTGTCGAGACTTTTTCGTGTTTTTGCGCGGCAGCAAGATCAACCTGTTCTTTCGAGCACGTAAAGTGCCGATACGAGCGCTACACGGTGGTGACTGCTATGGTGTCAGCGAATTCTTGCTGAAGCGACCTCATCCGTGCACTTTGGTTGCTGCGTCGCTTGTTCACGCGTCGATGATGACTCGGGAGCAATTTGACGCCATCCAACGCAAGTTCACTAATGATCTCAAAGACATGAGAATAGAGGCTCAAGCTCTCTTGGTCGAAGAGAAAACGGTCTTGAATCGGATCAACAACAACTTTTCCAAGCTAAAATTGCAGCCCCATTTACACAAAACTCCTAGTCTTTTCCAACAACGGGATGGCAAATTCGTTGCCAACCCAGAAGACGACGTAGGTCACGGTATGCTCGCGATGTCCGACACATTCACTAGCGTTTGGCGTGGATTTATTACACTATGGAGCGTGTACAACGCCATCATTGTCATTTTCGAATCTGTTTCTATTCTCACCTGCATTTTACGAGCTGGGTGAACACTGTGGTGTGGGTCGCCGATTTGAGTTGTGACGTTAGCTTTGTGGTGGACATTTACTTGCAACTTTATTACTTTGGCTGCCCTGAAGTTGGCATTGATAACCTATTGACGAGGGCAGAGATCGACCGTCAATACTTGCGGGGCTTAGAGTTTAAATGGGATGTGTTGGCTTCGTTGCCAATTTACACTCCGTATTCTAGCGCGTCATTAACCGCTAGTCTCTGTCGGCTGCCTAGACTCATTCGATGTATTGATCTCTGGGTGTATCTGGACGACGTGATCGTGCAGATTCAGCAGCATTTTCCGTCTCACAATGTCTGGGCGTTTCTGAGTCCCGTTAAATTGATGATCGTCCTTGTCCTTGTGGCCCATTACGCTGGTTGCATTTTCTTCTTAATCTCGGAGCACGAGTGCGTACTTACGGAGAACTGCTGGATGAATCAAGACCACTTGCTGCATCAATACAATGAATCGATTCTAATTCTTTATGGCAAAAGTTTCTACTGGGCGATTACGACTTTGCTTCTTGTTGGTAGTCGCGAGATTGTTCCTCGAGATGCCGCTGGCACACTGTGGACTGGGTTTACATGTTTGTGTTGTACATTTATCATTGGACATATCGTCGGCGAGATTTCCGAACTCATTCTTGAACTTGGCAAGGATATTAAACAATACAAGAGCCGTATCGCGAGCTTCGATAGTTTTGCTAAAAAGCACGAACTTCCTCCAATTCTTCGGGAACGTGTAACGTACTTCTTTCATATGGAGTTTGAACGTACGAAAGGAACCGATTTGGATGAGACTGTTCAAGACTTGTCTGCTAATCTTCGGTTGCAGGTAGCGCTCGAAGTTTATGGCTATTCCATCAGGAACTTACCCATTGTCAAGTTCCTCACCGACTCGCAGATTAACAATTTGGCTTTACGGTTGGAGCCAGAGCTTTTCATTCCTGGAGATAGTATTCTTGTCGAGGGAACTTTTGGGAGTCGATTATGCACTCTTCGAAAAGGATTAGCTGCTGCATATTGGACCAAGTCGGTTGTAACTGTGGCTGTGCTAACAGAAGGAGCTTTTTCGGTGAAATAGCTTTTTCCTTCCCAATCAACGACGACTAGCAACCGTGCGCGCCACTACACCCTGCGAAGTACTATCGGTGTCAAAAGAGGATTGGCAGGAGCTTTGGCACCCTTGCGATGACACGGCTGATAACAATATTCAAAAGCGAGGGCAGTATGCTATCCTCAATTGGGTTAACACTCGGCTCCGGCGATATCAACAATCGTCGCTGCAAATTGCAAAGAAGGCTAAGAATACGATCGTCGCGAGGACACAGAAACCCACATCTTTGTGGGCGAAACTCAAGGAGAAAGTCGGCAAGAGAGGCTCTTCGTTATTTCAACGCGAAAAATCATCGATTACAATCAACAAGCCTCAATCTCCTCATACTTTGGTTTGGGCCCCGACTCCACCGAGCAGACTTTCGAAGGCTGAAATTTGCCGCTTATTTGTATCTCCAGCGATTCAGCTTCTTGAAAAGAAAGCGGAATACCTTCTAGCAAAGACCAATGCACTATCCCAACCTCTTTCAGAGTCCGAATCGAGAAATGGTTCTCGCCAAATTGATTCCAGCGGGAATATTAAAGCTAGTGTTGGTTCCATAACAAACAAGAGAGCGTGGTGCTTTGGTAGGGGCAGTGTGGCAAATGTGCCAGAGAACTCTCCAAACTCTAAGGCGCGTGATTTACAACAGCGTCAATATATTGTGGATATTAGCCCGATTAACGATTATCTCTGCGGCAGCCTGAAAGACGACGATATTCGCGATCTGGAAAACGAGAGTTGGGCTCGCTTCAAGCTACTAGCGGCTCTTCACCACGTCGTTGACAAGTTACGCGGAGACATCTTGCCTTCAGAAGGCGACCCAACAGAGACGAAAAGAACTTCGCGACCGTCACAATTGAAACCAGTAGTAAAGCGGATCTACACGATGAGGCAGCTGCGGCCATTTCGAATTGACGAGCGAGCTCGTAGGAAATGGAGTGCTGCTATCATGCAGATGGCTTCGTCAGCGAGCAGACGTAGAACGGTCGCGTTCAATGGTGCCATTGGCATTCCTGAAGCTGCACTTAACCACTTCGCTGTGAAAGTCGCTCCGGTAACTAGAAGCAGTTTTAGTGGAGTTGCCCGACAGCTTCAAATGTTCCAAACGATCGGGCAGTCTAAGCGTCTGCAACGATCGCCTTCACTCCCGCTGTTTAACGATGCTTTTTCAAAGACACCCGGCACTACAAAAATACTTCTTAATGGTCGATGACGAACGCCGAGGACAATCTGGAATTGACTTTGAAATTCTCCAACGTTGTCAACGCCCGCAGTACGCGACACAACTACAATTGTATCATCGGTATTCTCGTTGGAAAGATAGCTGGCAGTGGGGGTTGATACCTATAGTAAAACGTTTGTTTTGGCGAGGAGGTTCACGTGGTGACAAAAGACAAATATCCCCGCTACCTCTACGCCAGCAAATACTGCTCTCCAATCAACGAGGCTACAGCAACCGGCGACTGGCGGTCGCTGACTCGACACAACTTAACCTGCCCAGTCACCAAGCGGTGCGCGATGCCATTTCCAACCTTGAGTCAGCAGCCTTCCTGGCCCGTCTAAAGAGATTGGGGAAGCTCTGGGATCTCTGCATGCTGCTGGTGTCGGTTTACCACTTGACTGTGACCCCCTTCAAGATTTGCTTTTCGCATGAACTTTCGGAAATGCCGAGTATGATGCTCCATTACTGGTCGGGGTTCGAGTGGTTGTTGGACGTAATGTGCTTGTCGGACATCATTTACAAGATCCGCGGAATCTCATTGACCCATTCGAGTAGAAAACATTCATCGACAACAACTAGTAGTCTCTGGAAGAAGCTACGCTTTAACTCGGACCTGCGAATTGATATTTTGGCCCTATTGCCACTGGAGATACTACTTTTCTCGTACCACATTCGGCTACCCGTCTTCAACGTGCCATCGACACTAGACGAAGCTTTTGCGTCGTGGTGGTCGACCCGGTGGCTGCTACGAATAAACCGGATGCTGATGTCACTACGAATTCAGTCTCTATCGGAGCAACTTTTCCAGTATATTGTTCACGACTTGAAGCTGCCAGCAAAAGAAGAACATCTTTATTTTCTACGTGCATTGGCGTCGTACCTCGCAACAGGCCATCTATTGGCCTGCATTTGGTTCATGACAAGTGAGTTTGGTCTTTGGCATTACGAGGTATCGTGGTTGTCAACGTCGGGTATGTTGACTTATATTCCTGCCACTACCGCAGCAGAATCCTCTCGTATACTCCAGGCGACGGCTTCTCATTTCTCACTGGATGTAGTCTCGTTAGGGCGGAAGTACTTGCGGTCCGTCCTGTTTTCAGTCGAGTGCGTTTCAACGCTCTTTTACGGCGACATTTTGTCGATGAATCCGCTGGAGATGATCGTCGAGATTGCCATCACGTTTTGGAGCATCTACATCTACGGCGCTCTAGTCGGTGCTCAAGGAGAATGGTTCAACGCGACCGGCAAACAAGAAGCGGACTTCGAACAGAGTTTAGCTGAGGTGCAGCATTTCCTGCTATTGAATGACGTACCGAAAGGACTTCGACGACAGATCAAAGCCTACTACGCTCGAATGTGGAAACGCCACCACGGTAAGTCAGAGTTCGCTTCAGTCGAGAGGGTATCCCGCGCATTGTACGAAGACGTAGTTTTTGCAACGCAACGAGACTTTGCGGCTCAAGTTCGTGTGTTTCACAGCCTAGATGAAAACTTCTTGCGTGGATTACTAGTGTGTTTGGAGTATGTTGTATGCTCCGAAGGGGAAGAAGTGGTGACCAAAGGAGACATGGACTGCAGCATGTACTTTATCGCGCAAGGGCGAGTCATGGTCACGGTGGATGCCAGTGAAGCCATTCGCGAACGCGGCGAGTTTTTCGGCGAGCTTTCATTACTGTACGGGATATCACGACTGGAGACTTGCATGGCTCTCTGCATCGTCGAACTGTATCGACTGGACCACGAACCGTACGAGCGGCTTTTGCAGGACTTTCCAGGGTACCGAAAGCGCAACAAATTGTCGTGGACCAAACCAGTGCCGCAAAACTCCTCGGCTGCTCAAAGAAACCATGTTGTTAGTAAACAATCGGAATCCGCCATCTCTCCAGTTGTTGCACGTCGACCTACTGCTAGCAATCTCGAGCACGTCAGTCCTCAACACATTGAAAACGAGGTGCCATACACGTTCGTGTACAAGTCAACGATGGAAATGCTGGCACAACTACAGGCCATGAACCCGGAAGAAACCAAAGAGGTCATCATCAAAAGCAGGACAGGAGCCCGAAAATGGGTTAGTAGAGAACTTGGTCTGGGTCAAAGAAGTATGCACTCGTAATAAACAGCAATCGAAAGTATAGTAGCCACATGCCAGTGTAGAGTCGCCATCCGATCGATATATGGAGCCGTCGAGTGGCGCTCTCTTCGATGCCCTGCGCAATCGTCTAGCGATCCGCTCGCTGCCGGGACATGCCCCAAACAAGGCCCCAAAGCAGTCACCACTACTACATGGCGGTCTGCGAGAGTTCTCGTCTCCCACCGACGCTCTACTGGCGACTCTGGCAGCGGCCGATCAAAACACGGAGAACACTCTTCGACAACAGATTTGGACGGGGAAATTGCAGAAGCTGCGACGCAAGCGTGTCGAACTCAGAAGAGCTTGCGGGACGAAGCGGACACACTCGGAACGACTCGGTGTCGTCATCGCCCGCGAGTGCGAAGTAGTCATCCAAGAAGCCTCAGTCGACGACGACAAATTTCGGCAGTATGTGACGGAGACCCACACAAGAGCCACGTCCCGGTTGCAGGTAAGACTAGACTTTGTGGACCATTCGAGATGTATAGCTAGCTGACTGTGTGCATTGGGCAAGACACTGTTTTTCGAATGCGTCGGCGAGATGAAGAAGGCAGTGGATCGGATGGAGTGCATTGCAACGGACACTGTCGGGGAGTCTGAAAGTAGGGTAAATGTTGGTATGGGACTCGGGGAGTCGCATTGGGTAGGTGCTGACTAAAGGGTAATTTGATTTTGACTGGCAGGTGGACAAGCTGGTGCGGCACTCGGAATGGCGGCTCTTTCTCTCTCGACTGCAGCTGGAAGGTCGAAGCAATATCCAAGCTTCCCTGCTTACGGATCCAACAAGCACCAACAGCAACACGATCGAGGAAGCTAGCAAACTGTCCGTGAAAAGTGCATTGCAGAGAGTTCTCGAGGACCATGGACCTGCACTGGAAAATAGCCAATCGTTGGAAATACGATCCGTGATCTCCTTATCAAGGAATGTACCAGTGCGACGTGCGCCAGAAAAAGCCAAGTCTCCACCTTCACTTCGCTTTGGGGATTCAGCATCGGACCTATGGAGCGAACTCATAGTACAGATGTCAAGCAATTCAAAGTCGCGTCGATCAGTGCCAGCACCTACTTTGGCACTATCATCCTCGACTCGACGGATACACCACCGTCAATCTCCCAGCTTGCCTTTTTACTCAACAAGCGGCGGACAGTGCTCGGTATTTCGACAGTTAGGGAGAGCACATTGCAATTCCCTTGTACATCCTGTGATGTCCCGCTGAGTTCGTCGTATATCCGTTGGATGCTCCATTCGCCAAATTTTCCGTGCTTGAGGACTGACGAATGCAGTATATGGGCTGCAGATTCAAACATTTATTTCAACACGTCCGAGTATGAGCAGAATTTTGCGGCAGTGATGCAGAATTATGCCACTAGTGCTGCGATGGAAGACACATCGGTATCGTGCGAAGCGCTGGCCTCTGCCCGACGCTCGCTACGCAAAATGAGTTCGATACTGGAGCGAGGCCGAGATGAAAAGGGAACGTATTCGTGTGATACGATCTTCGCTCTGTGCCAAATTTCCCGCGATCGCAGCAGCTGTGAAGCGAGCGATATAACCCGCCAAAGTGATCAAGGCTACAAGGTGTTCGCGCGTGCATCGGTGCTCCAGCTGGTGCAGACAATTTATTATGCCAAAACCTTCCTACCTCTGTTTCCACCGCATGATGTCGAAATCCTGAAGAAAGCGTACGAGAAAGCGTTTATTCAAACGCAAGACTTGATACTAACATGTTTGAGCTTTGCCTGCGGACAGATATCCAACTGATCTCTTCGGCGAAGGATGCCTTTCAACATTATTCGTCCCAGTCAGTAGTGATCTCAAGAGCGGGTCAGCACCCATTTGTATGCAACCGCTGACTAATCGTGATATTCACGAGCTGCTTTTAATTTACGTGGCCCGTGGACGACATGATTTGTCGCAAGAGGAGGCCCCTTGTACAGATGCCAGAGAACTGTTAGTGAGCTTGGCGCATTCGGATGCACTGAACACGCTAATGCCTACGGATCCTGCTGGTGGTCGGTTCTGCGTCGTGAAGTATCCAAGGGGTCTATGGAAGACTGGTCAGACGTCAGGTGAACAAGCAAAAGGGTGCTCGTTTCCAGAAGACCTGAAGCACGTAAAAATGCCGACGTCGTTTTCATCGAGGTAAGAGCAGTTTTTTTTTTCGCGACCGGATGACAGGGCTTACGCTTATGATTTGGTTGCCGCAGTGCGCAGTTGTTTCCACACTGCGTTCACGAAAGACTGTCGCATCATCTAGTGCCAACCCTCATGAAACGCTGGATATACTAAACGATCAATTTTGTGCTTGGCGCTCCTGTCTCGACGCTCCGATACAAAATCTTTGCCTATGGCATTCGACAATTAAGGTTGGTTGGTGTTGAGTTGTCATGACTGACCGTGTTCTTACTCTTGGATTTTGATGCCCAGCGCTATCTGGAGATTGGTGAGGCGTTGCAGTATGTGCCGGACAAGCGCCGGATGAAGGAGATGCTGCTTGGTAATGAGACCAAAGCACTCGTGGAGAGGAAGAAGGATGTGATTAAGACATACAGCTTGCTTCTGGAGGTAAGTTCCCCGCGAATTGTTTCACCCATGCAGCAGCTAATGTGCTTGTGTGTGCTAGGAGCTATCGTCGAGGCATTTGGTGCACTCCATTGAAGCGTTCACCGAATATATTAACATTACAGCTTCGAATCGCGCATACCAGCTAGAGTTCATCGGCCAAAATGGATTGGAAGAGCCCTTCGCGTTGACGACAGAAACGGAGGAGTCCCGTAACAAAGTGCAGCGACTTGTTGGTGTGTCGGAAGAGATCTTGACCACGGAGCATTTCGTTACACGAGAGCTTCAGCAACTGCTGCAACTAAGTAAGTAGTCTGTGATTAAAAATTGTTTTGGTATTGTGCTGACGGCTTAGAATTTGCGCAACGGTCTACCCCGGAGTTGAAGACTCGTTCGCCCAGCACGGATTTAAGGACTTTGAAGAGGTACATCGTGCTCGATCATATCGTATTATTTGCCAAACGAAACACTTACGTGCTGATGAGTGGATAGCTCCAGAGCGATATTCGTACCCAGGACCTCGGCCTTGTCTTGCGCTTATGCCAGCAAAAGTTTCATGTATTGCAGCGTCGACGAAAAGACGAAGAAAAGCACGTGACGAGGAGACTCGCACCATCGGCGTCGTTACCTGTCAGTAGTTCTCTAACAAAGCCACCGTGCGTAGCACCAAATTCCGACTCATCATCGGTCTACGACGTTATCCACGTCATGCGCAAAGGCCGGCGGTCACTGCTACGGCAGAAAACTCTAAACGATATTCACGATGCTGAAATACGAAACGAGTCCAGACGGATTGACGAGGTGAGCCAGAGACTAGAGCGTTCTGCATCGGACCGCCGTATTAGCCCGTACGAGATGAAGCTGACATGGAGCAACACTCAGCAACTAAGAGGCAAGAAGCCCTCCGAAGCCACCAAAAAGGTCGAAGCTAGCGATTTCGATGTGACAGGATGGCCTTTCCCAGAAAGACCCGAACGTTGCAGGTTTTATTGCTGATTTTGCGCCGACCATGGCGGACACGAACAGCTCGGTCTCTCCTGCTTCGATGCCCACTCCACTCCACATCGCGCTCTGGGTAAGTGGCCCATGCTTGATGCGCAACAGCGTGAAGGAGAAGCCGATACTTACATGTGTGCCTTGGCTGAAGAATGGAAACCTTCAGCAGATTCGTGACGTTCTCAAGGTCGGAGGACAGGATGTGCTGGAGACACGAGACTCGCGTGGTAACCGTGCCCTGCACCTGGCCCTCAAGTTCGCTCATCGAAACTCTACCTCGATCGTGAAGGCCTTATTGGTAAGGACGATAACCCAGACTGATGATGGGTGAGACTAAACCACATCATTTCTTCCAGGATGCTGGAGCTCGTGTGCGCTCGCGGGACCTGGAAGGCTGGAAAGCCATTCACCAGGCCGTGGCAGCGGAAAATGAAGAGCTTCTGCGTCTTCTAGTTCGACGAGGTGAGTGTTAACAGTAACGTCCTTTGCTACGAGGTGGTAGTGATCTTCATGAACTTACTGATGTCCTTCCGCAGAGAAAGAGCAATCGCCCGCACTACTTCAAAGAAAATCGACGACATCTGTCTTCGATTGGCTCATGTTCCCGACTTTTACTGCGAGATGCACGTCGATGTGTCCACGTGGTTCCCAGGTCTCTCTCGTTGGCTTCCGTCGGATACCGTAAGGATTTGGAAAGCAGGCCAAGATATTCGCTTTGACATCTCCTTGGTGGGGTTTAGCCACGGGTCGTGGCTGCGAGGAAATCTCTCGTTCCTACTGCTGGGGCCACAGAGAAAGTTTCTCTGCTTGGACAATGAAGAGCAAACGTGCACCGATCTGTTGGCAATGAATGCGAAGCTGACAGACGCAGATCTGGATCAAATAGTTCACTTTTTGATGACCACTTCGATCGTCACAACCGATTTCGATGCAACCCAAGCTATGTTCGAGGAAAAGCACGCTTGGTTTTCATCAGCTCAGCAGCGCCAGAGCATTGGTTGCTGGAAAGATGCCCGAGTTTTTGATATGAGCGGTGTTGAAGCCTCTCTTCGGTACCGTCGCCCTCAGAATCCCAAGCACCAGGCTCCTGCTTCCGCTACGCACGATGTACGTTTACTGCCATCTTAAGATTGTTTTTTTCTTCATATGCTGATAGACTATTGTAGTCGTCCACCCGAGACGCGCTCGAGTTGCTGAGAGATGCAACCGCAATGGTCGATCATTCCACAGAGCTGGTAGTTGGCCCAGGTGCACGCCATACCGTGTCCATCGAACTGGTGAAAGGTGAAGCGCTGACGTGGACATTTTCCACTGAGAAATATGACATCAGCTTTGGTGTACGTTTTCTTGAGGAGAACAACGGCGAGGAATGGGATGATATCGTCCCTTTACAGCGCACTAAAGCACATGAAAAGGAACAGCGCGGGGAATTTGAGGCGCCAAGTGCCGGCACAGTTGTCTTCACGTGGGACAACTCGTACTCTATTGCTAGAGCCAAGAAGCTGCGGTTTGCTATCCGTCCGGCGGCTGAAGATGACAAGGATGCCGCTGATACCGAAGACTGGGAAGCACAATCGAAAGCGAGAGAGGAGGAGATGACGTTTGAAACCTGGTTTGGCGTCTCGATCGAAAGTTTGCCGCCATCGCTGCGAGACTTACGACCACGTCGTCGCATCATGGTGCACGCACAGCCTTCTTGCCGCAAACTCACGAAATCGTTCCCTGCGACGGTTTATATGAGCGACCAGTTCCCCCTCAGCGTGAGTACTCGAGAATGAAAACAAAATCAGTCGACTGACACTGGTGGACTGATTTTGCCTTGATGCAGGTGTCGGAGTTTCTCCCGGTGATTGAAGTGCTGTCCAAGACGACGAGTGCATTTGAGAGCGTGCTGAAATTCTTCTCTGCGGTACGACTACCTAGTGTTGCATCTTGAAAATGGGTATTGAACTAACGTGTACTTGCTGCTAGGCTCCGACGGAGGGGTTCCCCGTTCAGTTTTGCTTCCCATTGGTGCCTTCGATCTCTGCAACTTTCCGTTTCGATCGAATGGAACTGCAAACTCCGGACCACAACTTGTTTGTCGTTCCAAGCACCTACACGATGAAAACCGAGGACATGTTATCGCCGCGCACACACCAAGAAATGCTGCAGCGCGTCACCGCTGCTTAAGCTGCTGCGTTAAAAACCTTTTCGCCCATTTTTTTGTATTAAAATATGTTTTTAAGGCTGTTGGTTCCATGAGTTGTTGAGTACACGACGACTTCAGTCGCGAAAGCGGTGTGGGTCTTGAGAGAGGCAGGTCTGAGGACAGCGACCTATTTTTGGGAGCGAAGTACTCGGTGATGGTATTGAGATTGAGTTTCTTCCCGTGTCATTTCTATCTGGGCAAGCAAGTCTGATAGGATGCTAACGTTGACATCTTTTTGGTCCGGCTCCGATCTTAACAAGATGCTAAGCTCATGTTTTGACGCGCTTTCCACCAAAACCTTATTGTTGTCAGATTCCCACAGTCCACTCCACCTATTTCTTTTCTGGCTCTGCTATTCGTCGCCATGCTACCACAGCCCCCAACAAAATCGCAAGGGCTACCTGAGCCTGTGAATGTGATCAAGCCAAGATCGCTGTGACTAGGGCAGTGAACTACTTTAAAAGGCCATCCCAACTATCACGTTGTTGCCAAGGACAGCGACGTGATCTATTCCACGGCCCAGCGCGCCGCGATAGCATCGGGTTGCATGCCAAACAAGCTCGAGTACCTGTGGTGCGTGGTTGAAGGCGCTGCTGCGTGGTGCAGCACCTGTGCGTTAGGATGTGTAAGGCGCCGCGTGGCGATGGTGGCGCGGACGCGAGGAGTGGCAGGCAGCGCGCGTGATGGGGAGCTCGACGGACGCAGGCCAGCACGAAGGCAGCCCGCTGCAATGATGTTGCAGCGTGCGGTTGCAGTCTGGGGAGCTGCAGGCAAGATGGCGCATGGTGAATTGCGTGACGCGGCGTTGGTGCCAAGGGCGGCGTCCCTGGGCGGCGAGAGCAGGTTAGTTTTCGGTTAACCAACTAATTCACTTCGCATTTTGCTTTCTTTCGATCGAGTTAGCACAAAGAATTCTTTGCAAACGACAACAAGTCCAAGATGGCTCAAGGCGACAGAGACGTAGAGATGCCCTTGGCTCAACCTACTTACGAGTACATCCGCGCACCGAGACTGACCGAGTGGAGCCAGCCGGCCCTCGTGGAGTACCAAAGGCAGAGACGCCGCTAAGGAGAAGATCCAAGAGCGCTGTTCGGCGACAGGCGAAGCCGCGTATGCGGTCGCCGTCAGCATCAAGGCGTCCATGGAGCCCCGGGTGTTGGATCACCTGGCGTTCTACATACTGAAGAAGGCCGTGATAGAGGTGACGGATGAAGACCTGATCAGGGCCATCCAGGCCAAGGCTGGGAACATGGTGAATGACTACGTGCCCGACTTGGAGAGGCTGTTTGAGCGGCTGCGGATGAACATGCAACAAGCCGACATTGAGGCCCGAGTCGCACAGTACTTCATCGACTTCGACAGGATCGTCGAAGAGCAAGGCCTGGTTGGGGTTTTGGGTCGGCAGGGGACGGCAGACCCGACCTCGCGAAGATGAGGTACCGGTTCCTGGTGCGTCGACTGCAGCCCGAGGTGCTGCGTCGCGAGGTAGAGCGACTGGTCCAAGTCACTCATCGCCCGGTCAAGACCGACGGTATCGCGCTGTACGAGCTCATCGTGGACAGGGCAAAGCGCCAGCATCAGGCGCACCTTCTTCATTCAGAGATGAGGGGTTCACGACCAGGCTCCACCGTGGAGCAACGAGACGCTGGGAGAAGCCGCACGCCGGCGCGTGTAGGTGGGGTCTCCCGAGCTGAAGGTCCTGCCCGCCCACAGCGCAGTGGTGACCGTGGCGGAGCTGCCCGGGCCCAACAGCAGAACGGAGACAGTCGCGGCGACAACGCTCGAACGCACGAACCGCCTAGGAATGGCTGCTTGTTCTGCCATGGCCAGCATTGGCTAAAGGACTGTACAACTGCTACAGAAGCGCAAAAGAGGAAGCGCGTCAGAAGTTCGCTCGCGAGCGCCAGCAACGTCGTGGGGACAGGTTGAAGCACCTTAACGATGGTGCCGATTTCAACCTGCACGCTGTTATCGGTGACGTGATCGAAGTACCACTCTGTCTCGACACTGGGTCGGACCATAACGTGGTGCCTCGGCGCATCCTGCAGCAGGTCCGTGACTTAGACGTTGAAGTGGTGCTACGTCAACTGGATCCTCCTCTCGCTGTGTCAACCGTTGGCGGGGTGGAAATGATCTGCGTGGAGACAGCATCTTTGGACGTGTCAGTCCGCACCGCTGCGGGACCTGTCATGCTACGTGCGTTGGAGTGCTTGGTGCTTGATGCTGAAGAACCTGAGTTCCTGTTGGGACACCGCACCATGCAGTCACTGGGCATCGACGTCGGACGACAAATGGAGCAGCTGGCGGAGGGGAATCTTGTGGCCGAGCAAGATGCCGATGGTGCCTTGCCTGCTGAACCTGAGATCGACTTCGACAATGAGCGAGACGCTGTACGTGAGAATCTGGAGCGGATGCTTGCCGAAGTAGCCGAAGAGGCCAACGATGACGCATGGGCGGCCGAGCTTCGTGCACTTGTGTTGCGCTTCGAAGATATTTGGCGCGTCAATGTTGGGTCTGATCCTCCGGCTAATCTAGAGCCAATGCGGGTAGAATTGGTAGAGAATGCACGGCCATATCGAGCGGGTGCCAGACGCTACTCGCCGGACCAGCGTCAATTCCTGCGCGACTACGTTCGAGAACTGGAGCAGCATGGTCTCGTCCGACGCAACAATGAAAGCCGATGGGCTTCGCCAGCCTTGCCTGTACGCAAGCCTGGCACTGATAAGTTCCGGATCACCGTGGACTATCGGGCTGTGAACAAGATGACCGTCCCTATTGCTGGGGCTACACCAAATCTCGCAGCTGTAATGGCGAATGTCGAAGGGGCCGTGGGCTTTGGCCAGTTCGATTTCTTTAAGGGGTTCTGGCAACTGCCCCTGCACGAGGACAGCCAAGAGCTTTTCAGCTTTGTGACAGAAGACGGAGTCTTCACCCCAACCCGTGTGCCCCAAGGTGCGTGCGACTCTGCACTGCACTTTCAACTTCAGATGCATGCGAGTTTTCAGGAGATGCTGTACAACGCGGTACTGATCTGGATCGATGATATCTTGCTCTTCGCCAGGTCGAAAGCTGAGTACCTTGGGAGACTAGAGCAGTTCTTCGGGATTCTAAGGGAACGAGGACTCAAGCTCAATGCTCTCAAGTGCCGTCTGTTTGCCCGCAGCGTGCGTTGGTGTGGCAAGATTGTGACTGGCCAAGAGGTGAAACATGATCCATCTCGACTCGCGGCACTCGTGAACATGGAGTTGCCACCTACGGCAGCAGCACTGCAACAATTTCTGTGCGCGGCCAATTGGGTCCGCGACACTGTGGTTGACTTTGCTCGGGTTTTCGCCCCGTTGCAGGCGAAGTTGGAGGCAGTGATGGCTATGCGTGGACGCCGTCGTCAACAGTTGACTGGGGTCAACTTGAATTGGGATGATAAGGAACGCGAGGCGTTCCAGAGTGCAACGGCTGCCCTTGCTCACTCCTCCCGCTACATTACCCGTTGGAGACCGCCACCATCAATTTGTTCTGCGACGCAAGCGCTACTGGCTGGGCAATTGTGCTCACTCAGGTGCTAGACTGGGACCCGAGTCTGGACGTGGTGGAACAGGCCCACCAACTACTGGTATGTCAAGGCGGCACTTTCACGCATAGTGAGCTTAATTGGAGTGTGGCTGAAAAAGAAGCGTACTCGATAGACGCCGCCTGTGCCAATCTCGCCTACATTCTCGAGCGCCCAGCAGGTTTTCGGATCTTTTGTGATCACGCAAATTTAATTCACATCTTCGCGCCGCACCGCGAAGTTCGTCAGCATATTCGAGGCAAGCTGCAGCGGTGGGCTCTAAGACTTTCGGGTTTTCGCTACTCGATTGAACACGTGAGCGGTGAGTCGAACGTGTGGGCCGACCTCGTTTCGCGCTGGGCACAGCCTTCCCAGCAACTCGTGTCCGTCCGGCGTGTGACGACTCGACAAGCTGTTGAGCTCTCTCTCCTTCGCCCCTGGAGGATGGCGAGTTCGTGTGGCCGAGCCTCGGTGAACTTAAGCACGTGCAGCAGCAACATCGCTCGTCGGCACCGACCGGAACTACTGATCGCGATGGTGTTCTCCGTGTGAACGACCGTCCCTGGGTTCCTCGTGATGCTGTGGATTTCCTTTCAAGACTACTGGTCGTGGCTCACTGCGGACCTCACGGACATCGTGGGGAGGGTGTGGTAGCGGAACTGCTTCGACAGCGCTTCGAAATACCGCAGCTCCGCCAGCAAGTGCAAACGTTTAGCCGAAAGTGTCTGTTGTGCAAACACGTCAAGGGCGGTCAGCTTTTGATAAGGAAGTGGCAAGAGCACGACATGGCTACCATGAGGAACGAGTGTCTGCATGTGGACTACCTTTTCCTTGGCGACAGCTATGGCGACGCACGATATGTCCTGGTACTAAAGGACGAGCTGACCCACTATACTGAACTGGTAGCGTGCGACTCGCCGACGGGCTTGGTGGCATCCACAGCAATTCTGGACTGGCACAAACGGTTCGGGCTTCCTGAGATGTGGATTTCCGACAACGGCACACATTTCAAGAACGAGCTGATGCGTGAGTTAGCCACCCGTCTCAAAGCAATTCACAAGTTCGTTCCCGTATACACACCGTGGATTAACGGTACCGTGGAACGGGTGAATAGAGACCTCCTACAAGTGCTGAGGGTCATTCTTTTGGAGCTGCAGATGGACACGAGGGCCTGGACGACACTTCTACCTGTGGTTCAGGCAAACATGAACCACACTCCCGTGCGTTCTTTGGGTGGGCACGCACCCGTCGAGCTGTTTACGGGGCTTCCACTCGCGTCTCCATTGGATCGGGTGGTGCAGCCGGCAGACGGCTCCCCGTGAACTCCCCGCAGAAAGTCAGGAGCTCGCAGCAGCTCTTGAGGAACTACGAGTGCACCTTCGGAAGCTACACCAAGACGCCACTGACCGCAAGGAACGCCACCGCCTACTAGAAATGGCGAAACAGAAGGGTGCACCATGCAACTTCGCGGTCGGGGACTACGTGTTGTGGTCCCGCATCGACAAGCGCTTGCGTGGGAACAAGCTGCTAGTCCGGTGGGTGGGTCCCTTTCAGGTGGTCAGAGCGCTACCACACTCTTTTATGGTGAAGCACTTGCTCACGGGGGACGAGTATGACGTCCATGGATCGAGGTTGAAATTCTACCACGACTCCGACCTTAATGTGACGGCGGAGATTCGCCAGCACGTCGGGAACCAAGGCATCGTGCTCGGCGTGCGTGGCATACTCCAGCACCGTTTCAATGAGACGACGCAAGAGTGGGAGCTGCTGGTGGCGTGGCGTGGGCTGCAAGACGAAGAGAACTCGTGGGAACCATTTGGGGCGATGCAACATGACGTCCCGGGATTGGTGCGCCAGTATGTGGAGCGCACTGATGCGGTGGTTCTGGAGCAGTTCTTGTAGCATGCAGCCGATCCTTGTGGGCCACGCTATGCGCAGTAGAGTGACATGGGTACATTTTGGTGCAGGTCAAGTTCAACGCGTTGAAGTTGGTGCCCCGTCTCATGGTTGTGACCCGGCTCTGTGATACCGGCCAAAAACCGGTACTTCGACAAAAACTGGTTTTCTCTTTTCAATTCTGGATTTTCATTTTGGTGGCTCCGCGACGGCGCGAGGGCGACACTGTGTTTCCGCGGCGCCTTGGAGGGCGCTGTGGTGCGTGGTTGAAGGCGCTGCTGCGTGGTGCAGCACCTGTGCGTTAGGATGTGTAAGGCGCCGCGTGGCGATGGTGGCGCGGACGCGAGGAGTGGCAGGCAGCGCGCGTGATGGGGAGCTCGACGGACGCAGGCCAGCACGAAGGCAGCCCGCTGCAATGATGTTGCAGCGTGCGGTTGCAGTCTGGGGAGCTGCAGGCAAGATGGCGCATGGTGAATTGCGTGACGCGGCGTTGGTGCCAAGGGCGGCGTCCCTGGACGGCGAGAGCAGGTTAGTTTTCGGTTAACCAACTAATTCACTTCGCATTTTGCTTTCTTTCGATCGAGTTAGCACAGTACCCCGACAAACTTTAATCATGATGTTTTGGGCAACCCTGTGGGATACGTCGACGAAGATGGCTCCAGTACCAGGCGTTGGGGAAACTCCGTTGACTAGAGGTATCACCTAGACATATGAGGTCAGTGTCAGCCCGTCATCCGATCTCCGCGCACTCCAGGAATGCTCTACTCTATTCAAAGCGTACTCATGGAGAAGAACCCAACGTTCTAACCGCTATTTGGCTATGATAGATCTGGTATCGGCTACTGGACTCACGTCTACGAGCAAATAAGATTCACTACTCGATCCCTACGTCGACCAGCTTCGTCATTGTGGTGAGTGATTGCCATCCGTGATCTGAGAACAACATAGTTTGCCCCCAACACGTTGATGCTGCGCAGAGCATAACAACACGAGCTATCAAAGTCGATTCAGCCGTTGGAGCCAAGCCAAGAGTGGTCTGCAGCCACTTTCCATTTCGTTCGTTGCGGTGGCCAGTATCGGGTGGCAGCTTGATCCTGTAGAACTTCTCCAACACTAGCGGTCCTGACATATACATCTCTGGTGATATGAACAACAATTACCATATCTCAATAGCAGGCATTAGGCGGAAATTCACCTCCGTGTTGAGGAACTTGAGTAGCTGCTCCTCGATCACTAGCCGCTGTAGCGGCATTTTCGTTGTTGGGAAATCCAAGCTGTTATCTACGCCACTTACGACGGCAACATCAGGCCGAACGATACTGAGAACATCGTCCGCATAAACTTCTTTTACCACAGCCACCTGTGGCTCTGCGATTGTCTTTATCGAGGGGGAGCATGGTGGCCCCGTGTTAACACAAAATTTTGCCCTGTGAAGAAGAGTCGTCAGACCAGCCTCGTTGCCTTTCAGAGTGATGCATCACGAACTCAGGCTTGGTAAGCAGCACGACATGGAGACGAAGTCGGTGTCCCTTGAACTCCCAAAAGGTATAGTGTCCCAGATAAATTAATGTATGTACCTTGAAATCGAAGATACCTCCAACGCTGGCGCCCTGATCTCGAAGATTGGAGATTCAGGAACTTGTTCGGGCGGCGTGTATCTATTGCAATTCCTGTAAGTCCGATTCGCCCCGAGGCACCGTCCACCACCGTTGGATCTTGGAGAAGCTTCATGTGTTGAGGCCGGTCTCGAGCGGTACGACTCCAGACTCCACAAAAGCACCCAGATATTCGGGATCTCCACTTGAAATCCATCAATCCAGTCGTGAAATCGAGGAGTCCAAGGTCGATATCATGGAATCTAGACTTCTAGACACAAAACATCCCAAACAATAGCAGAAATATCCAAATTCAGAGTTCCTTGATACGTCACGATATGTAGGTCCTTGCTCTTGAGCCGAGGACTCGGGCATGAGCTGGTCGTGGTTCGGCTTCACGCCCGGGGCAACCAGCATAGCCCCAGACACTTGTCGTCCAGGATCTCCGACCCAACTCGACTTGACTACGGTTGGAGTCCCACGACGCTCTTGTAAAATTCATAGTAAATTGCGGCAATGTCCGGGGCCCCACTTCATACCTGAAGTTCTGGGTCTCAGCATCTCAGAATTGCAGGATTTGGCTACTTCAGGGGTAAACATCTGGTGATCCAGGATATGTGACTTGGGGGAGAAATATCTATTGCACCTGCCAGTCCGTTAGTAGGACGTGGCGAGTGGCCCTCTAGAAGAATTGCTCGTTCGGCCTTGCTGATGGGCCGAGGGCTGTGTGGCCGTCACCATTCTCCGTGACAGAGAAATCGTTGCCGCTGCGGACTGGGCCGGGTACTCTTGATAGCAGTTGGATGCCCATTGCCCCAGCAGTTTTATCGACAGGTGATCAGCGTTGCCGCTTAGCAGCGCGGTGGCTCCTCCAATGCGAATGGAGTGAGTTAAGTAGTTTTCCGCCGGTACGTTGGCCATCCGCGCCACCTTCTTGAGTGCGTCCAGTCATCGAGGTCACCGCACAGGTACTCGTGGTTGGCTTGACCGCTTGCTTGCCTAGCCGCCCGAATATGCTTGAGGGCCACGACCGGGCAAATGTCCTCGTCACCAGATTTATGCATCGTTCGATAGGCACCCCGGCCGTACTGACCGTTCTTGGCTCCTTCTAGCCCTAGCATGAGTGAGGTAGCATCAGCGGTTGATGTCTCGCTTCCGAGGTCGTCCGAAAAGAACACATTTGCACTCTTGACACAGTAGAAACTCCGCTTGGAGCCGTTTTTGAGGTACTCTGACCGCCGCAATAGGAAGAAGTAGGCCTGTAGCACGCTGCCCCCACAGAAGACGCTGTCGAGGCTGAGAAATGTCGATGCTGCGAAGTAAAAGGCGCAAAAATGCGGGTGAAATGGGCTGCATATTCCGCCGTGGGGCCGACGTCCGCTTGATCCCTTGCAGCAAAACAGCAAAATCCGGGGTGTCGGAAAGATCAATGCCGGCAAACCGGCGGTCGAACCATCTGACCGCTGCAATCTTGAGCTTGATAGTGTCGTATCAATCGCCGTGTTGGGCACGGTTGAAACCAAATTTCCAGCAATATACGGCAAAGCACCCAAGCTTTTTACTGCTGATGCTGCCGGAGACCTGAAGCCACGGTGACCATGTCATCATTTGCGAGAATTCGCACCACTGGTTCCAGTTCGGCTGGTACTTGGAGGAGGTAGTGTCCGCAAGAGCGACGTCACAGAGCAGCTCGCCCATAGTTCCGAGAGATCGTCGTAAGGCGGATGAATGTGTACCTGTGACCTTGAACGTGACAAGTCAGTCTATAAGTTATGAAGACGGTGATCCGTGCTCCAGGCCCTCGATCCAGCGTCTGCCATGGTCTTGTCCTCTCCTGGAATGTGCGCTGCTGTGAATACCATCGAATACTGAATCTCTGCCAAGGATAACAATCGGTTGTACAACCTTGCCACTGGATGGGGACTACTCCGCTTCACGGCCCACGCGACAGCACTTGTATTGTCGATGTTGAAGCAAACATGTGTCCGCTCCCTTCCTGGCCTTACCCACAGAGGACCCCAGTGCAGTGCAGCCAAAACGGCACTCATCAATTCCCGCACGTTGATAGAGTTCGCCTATTTGGACTCGGAAAATTGTCGTCGGGCTGCCTCGCTGAATTCCACTCGAATATACTGCTTGAGGTGGGGTTCCAATGCACACAAACCGGTGTCTGAAGCGTCCATATTGACGAGGCTGCTGCACGCGAGAAATATTCGACAGGGATCGAATTTAATTGATCCTCTTGAGCGAGCACCTCCAAGAACCAACGCAAGTCCTCAGCCACTTCGGGTGGGACCGATCGCATTTCGAACCGCCTGAAGGTTGACTCAAAGGCTTGCACATTTTGATAGAAAGCTCGCGCTGGTGGAAAGCACGTTGCCACGTAGCGCAGGCTTCCTAGAAGCTCTCTGACAGCTGAAATAGAAAGCGCTCCACTTTGCAGGACCGCCTTAGTACTAGGTTTGCTTCAAAGCATCGGGAACCTATGTTAACCTCGACGCACGTATGATCGTCACCACGTGTTTGGTCCAAACGAACTTTTATGGAGTGCGGCAAAGCGGGTATCTGGAGAATTCAAACCGTATAAAGAGTGGATGAGCTGTCCGGCCAGTCCGTAAAATGCCGGAGAACCGCACCAGCCAAATCCGCAAGATAGATCGATCACAATGTAGTCGTCAAAACGGGAACGCAAACATGTCGACGTGGTCCTCGTGAACTGGTATGTGGCGAAATGCCCCGACACATCACCAACCATCGTCAAGATTACTGCCAGTGGAAACGTTCGTCGTAGCAGATATATATATATGCTGTGCAATATCTGCTGGCAGGTTATGCGAGATTGGTGGCAGCACAGAAGTGTGTCCTGGGAGTTCTTCACAGAACTTGCTAATAGCAGACTCTACATCCATCTGTGACGATGTGAATTGTGTTTTACTATGGATCGCGCTGTGGAGACTTTACATATGGAGTTTACTACGGAGCTAGTGTTGGATCCTGGGATTACCAGTCGCTTTAACCGCTGCCCAAGAACCCCGCTTCAACCTCCGTCCTCCGTTCAAGACTGTGGACTGGAGAAGAACGGACTTGAAACTAGTTAACTCTCTAACTCTTTGTGCTACCTCTGCCCCGGTCAAAAGGCTAGATCGGTAGATAAATTGCAGACCGAAGGGTCGAATATACAGGGATTACACAAGGGTCATACGTCAACCCTCTGGAGGCGTTTCTTCGCTGAAGGGTTACCTACTTTGATCAAGGCTTTTCTAGATCCTGGCCAGGTTACTACAGCTCGCGCTGTAAGAGCCTAACAACCACCACTGGGCGAAAACGTTCACCGCGCTTCGCAATAGGAACCTACTGTTCAACTGCAAAATGTGCTTTGGACGGTCGTTGCAGCAACAGCAAGTACAAAATTACTTCTGTTGAAGTTGTTGCAATGACTACTGGATACGAATGCCGTGCAACGAACAACATACCGGCCGGTCGATTTGTTGGCGAGTTCACAGTCATCTTTACAACGCACTATTACGTGAAGGTTCACGCCCAACTCAGCTTGTACGCCTTGAAACTCCTAATTCGGTCGAGTTTAAAAAGATATTCATTGACGCAAGAAATGTGTGTGGGTGGGTGTGCGGGGGGTAAACCAGATTTATTAACCATTTGTGCAAAGCGAGCTGCATCTTTGTCGAGGTGAGGAGTCGACGAATCGTGCGGGTCTTCATCTTAGTAATTCGCCCAAGTCGCAAGAACGAGGAAATTACTGAGATTACGGCGATCAGCTCTGGTTCGAGTGTACTTGCAGTGAGACCAATTGCAGAACTCTACAAGAATAATTACAAAAATGCCATTGATGACAATCATACATGTAAACCTTCGTGTTAATATATGTAAAGTTAATGGTGTAATTATTCTGATGGTGTAAATATACTTTATAATTCTGACGTCGCCACAAAAACATTCAATTCGCCATGTCAATATATAGAATGCAATAGGTATAATTACACTAATGAACGAGTTGTTCGTTGATCTTGCCATTTCAATACATTTTCACTATAATGTACTTGTGGTATAGAAATCCACTGAACTTTCGCTAATGTAGCAGCGAGCTTTCGCACACAACAATGCAACTTCCAGAACGGTAGGCGAATGTTGGGGCGTAATCTGAAGTGACCAGATTCGACCCTGCCCGAGCCGGTGTGTCCTTCGCCCACTTACTACGCTTGCTAGCAATATACACGAGCATAACAGGCACGAACTTTCGCCTATGCGCCCAAACACTCTTTCACACACACTAAACCCCGCGGCACCAACAGATGAAGGTTGCCTACTCCCGTGGACTCTTTTACGGGGCGCCGGAGTATAACCCTGGCCGGAAGTCACGTTGGAATGCGACTCTAGCACTCCACACAAGGATTCTGTCACCCAATCCACTATTAATAGGGTCAAACCAAAATATACTCTAGCTACCACTCTTTGCTCTTGGCCTGACCGAACGAACACTCATTTCACGAAGGTCTGTGTTCGCTGGCAGGCATAACCCACAACAACAGGGCAATGTGCTTACCTAAGACGCTTGGCCGCTTGGGAAGTCTGGGAAAATTTTGCTCTCTTTATACCGCCCTAATGGGCTCTCACTCGCTCTAAATCTCACTTCCCGATGATTTTATACATATATCAAGTGAAATATGGTCGGCGCTAGCAGGGCTACTTATTCATCTTCGCGACCAGACGAACCTTCAGAGTAGTGACCGCCTCGGTATACTGGCACACAGGGTAGCGACACCCTAGGGTTTAACAAACCTTCGTCCGATCCTGGGATTTGTCCAAAATGGTAACCTGATTCCTGGCTGCCGCGCCGCGATCCTTGGAGAATCGCTACATCACATTTCAATATATCCGTCGATCCATGTCGACGTGCTACCTCGTTCACCACCTTCACCACCATCCGTAACCTCGCTAGTTTTCCACTGTCTTCATCTCCCATATTTACTCCATCGAAATTGTCCTCAACCCCATAGTCGTAATCCCCATACTCACCGAGTGAAGTTCCGTTAAGATTGTCATTCAATGTTCCATCTGGACGGCCAGCTTGTTCGCCTTCATCTAGAGGATTTAACAACTTGCCGATACATAATATGTATACTATATTATGCTATTGCTCGTGGAAACGATTGCATTGGCTTGTGTGTTTGACGCTGGCATGTCATTTTGTTGAGCGTGTACAAAATGATTTGCCCTGACAATACATTTTGCACCACTTGAATACCCGGCTTACTTGAGGTGTGTCTTCTGGTTCGCCAAAGGGAGTATAACGATTACACAGTCGTGTGTTCCGGACACACGCGTACCTGGAACTGGTGTGGGACAGCAACAAAGGCTACCGCTGCCCACGCTGACGAGCCAACGCGGAACCAGTGCCCGACGATTGCGGTAGCACTGAATGAAGCTTGGTCACGGCAGTGGAATTGTTGGCGATAGCCGACCGAAAGACCTCGCGATCACGGAAATTCTGCTGTGTCAGATCGTCTATGGACCAATCGTGAGGTTGAGTAGGGCTGAATGGTCGTCGAACGAAGGCGGTCAAACGCTTGCCAGGGGTGAGGCGCTTGTTGTCCCGGGGCGGTTATGGTATAGTAGATTGCACGAAGTATCGAACCTGTTCTAGGAATCCACCGAACGATTGGTGGTAGCCCACAATGTCCGACCAAGTGACACTGGATTCCGGGGATTTCAAAAGCCCCAACGGTATCCTTTATCGCTACTCGGAGATACTACAACTAAACATAGGATTTGGCGACCTTTTCGGTACTAGATGACGGTTGAGCAGGATCTCGGTGGTTACAGCGGAGCCAAGGTGGTGCTTCGAGGATACTAGAGGTGGGCTCAACGAAGCAATATTTAGGAAATGGGTCATATTTCATTGCATATCTGTATATGGAATAGGAGACTCAAAAGAAAGATTTGCCCAAGGAATTACGGAACTGAATTTTCCCTCAGGCACAAGTCCCGCAGGAGCAAGTGCTGTGCTGCGTCAGATACCGGCTGCAGGTTCGGTTATGTCTGTCGGTGGATACTATCATCACCTTTGATACCTTTGATTAGTGTCTGCCCACCGGTCAGTCCAAGAGTTCGTGTAGATAGATCGTGTGTTCAGGTAGCCACTGAATTGCCAGCGCTTGTGTTCGGCGTTGAGTCCCCGCACCTCACCCCACCGCCACCACAGATAAATTCCACTCACAACAAATGGCCAACCTGGATGGCCGACGTTTTGCTGTGGATGGAGTCTACCGTATTACCATCGAGGTTTCACGTGGAGTTTTATATCTCACCCGGCCCACTACTTATCAGAGCTCTGTCAGACTGCCAAAGGTTACAAGATATAATAGTGGTGGTTACGCTACTCTACAATAGCAATATCACCCAGAACTTTGTATATTCGTCTAGATTGAACTCTTCTTCCACGTGGTTGATATCTACGCCATTGTAGACCACTTTTTCCTCACCTCGCGCAAAACTTCTGGCCAGATAATATCACCAGGCGGCTGGCGCGAGCGTATTACCCTGGCCATGTGAGCGACCCAGACATGATTAACTTTCTTTCTTCTGTTGCTTCTGGATAATGTCATCGAAGAGCGTCTTCTCCGTTGGAAGTATAAAAAACAATGTGTACTTGAACAGCATTTGTACGGCATCGCAATTTGAGAAGTCCTGATACCAATCTGACTCAATGTGCAGTTGGGGCATTCACCGTGTAACCAGCTATGTCTGAAAAGGTCTCGTGGACTATACTAATCTGGTCCGTTATGGGATTTCTTAAAATATTTCTTGTGCTTTTTATAAAGATGCGAGCGTTTCCACACTGACAACATGGGGGTCTCCTCTGCTTCGCGCTGAGTATCCTGGGAAGCGCCAGCGGTTTCTCCTCATCTGTTATCATCTGTATCGGCCACTTGCCAAGGGATGGCTCGCGGCAAAGTGGCCCCAGCCGCGGCCAGGGGCCCTCCACACTGCTATTGCACGATGCCAGCAGCGTCCAAGGCCTACCGACACGTGATTCCAGAGCTATTGGGGCGTTGCTGCGGCACCTATCCAGACACAGTAACAATGTGGTGGTACAGCCAGTCGTGGATTTCTACGGACAATTGTCCTGGAGCACGAGGCACGCTCTGACCGAGGCGGTGGAGCTCTGCATGTTGCTGTACATTTTCCTGTCGGTTCCTTTCCGCGTCGCCTTCTACTTTCGACTTTTTGAGACGGAAGAAGCAGCGCAACCGAGCTGCTGGAGCGACGAGTTAACGGTGTTTGCAGCTGCAGACGGAGTGGCAGATTTAATTGGGATGTGGCAGTTCGTGCAGTGTTACGGCATGTGGAAAAGCTCTATCGTCAAATTGATTTCGACCATAAAACCAGAGAGCTCCAAGCTTTTCTCGAATGAGACCGAACTGCCGGATAGCGAATCGGTTATACAGCGCTCCTCATTTCGAGAACGGCGGCCGAATAAAGCGAGGTGGACCATTGCAACGATAGAGGAGTTTGCAGCCACGAATGGAGCGTTGGGTCAGAAGGAAAACGAGTGGCAAAAAACACGGTGGCGCGTAATTTGGAATTTACACTTGAATTGATGGCGGTGGTACCGGTGGAGTTGATTCCGTACGTGCTGAGAAAGTTTAATGCGCTGCATGTGGTGCGAATCTCCAAGCTATGTCGTCTGTATCGCTTGCGCTGCTGCTTGCAACGTATTGTCGATATATACTCCGATCGAGTGTGGGTCCAGCATCTTTCCTCTGCGGGGGTAGACAGCTTAGTGCGCAATGTAGGTTTATACGTTGGGTTGTGCCATTGGGTGGCCTGCGGATACATGTTTATTGCACATACGCAGTGCGGTGTGTCGCTGGAAGGTTGCGACGAGCATGCGGAGACGAGTTGGGTGGTTCGAGATCAGTTGTTTGGTGCGACAGTGACCCGAAAATATGGGCGCACTTTGTACTGGGCATCAAGAACTCTTGTACTGCTCGGCTACGACGACGTGACGCCAGTGTCTACTGCGGAGACGCTTTATGCGGTGGTTGTGACGATCATGGGCGCTCTGTTTGGGACGTCGTTGCTGGCCAATTTTTATTTCTCTTTCGATTCCGGAATGCTCGCTATGCTGCGTACGCTACTCATGTGGACAATGCTCGAGAATACATGCGCCTTCAAAATATCCCGAGGCCACTACGGCACCAGGTTATCGCATATTTCAATTACTCGTGGAACACACATCACAGCCTTAACAGCGAGAAGGCTCTGCATCTTATGCCAAGGCATTTGCAGTCGAAAGTGGTGTCTACTCTCAAGACAAGCAGAATCAAGCAGGTGTGTTTCCTAGCGAAAGAAAGCGTTGAGGTTTTGAACTTGCTGGCCCTCGCTCTGTCGCGACGGGTGTACTCACCAGCCGATCAGATTATAGAACCCAAGACAAACACCGAGATGTTTTTTGTAATACGGGGACAGTGTTGCTATCTGCACCAAACCCAAAGGAATGCACAGCTGGAGACTTCTTCGCAGATATCTGCCTGCTTCACCCGGAAAAATACGAACAGAAAGTTGTTGCCAAGACTTTTTGTGAGCTATACGTGCTCGCTAAAACTAAGTTTGACGGGGCGCTTGCCGAGTTCTATCGCGGAAAGGAGGAACAGGTGCGCACCCGCATGACTGACACATTCGAAAAGTATTCACTGCAGCTCCTTAAAATGAAGAAACTGTTGGGTCTTCGTGATGCTCGTGAAAACGGGAGCTCTAAGAATGGCTCATTGCTTGGAGTTGCTGATAGTTCGAACTCTTCTCAACGTGGAGCTAGTTGGCGTGATCCACATTCTTCGTTTTCTGCTCAATGGAACGCAATGCGTCTAGTGGGGATTATTTATGTGGCGTTTGAAGTACCTTATTTTGCTGTCTTTATATCAGCAACACAAGGAAAAACACTATTCAATGCGCAGCCTGGATATGGTTTACATTATGTGCTAAGCTTGTTGGTGGAGACGTTCTTTGCGGTTGATTTACTACTGCGATCACGGTTCTTCGCTTATTTGGACGAAACTGTGATGGTGAATATTGATCAGGGGCATTTAATATTTGCGCACTATAAGGCGAACGGGTTTTATCTCGACGTTATTGCGGTGCTACCAGCTGGACTCGTTCTTGATGCACTACCTATTAGCATGATTCAAGGGTATTCGGCAGCAGTGCGCCTTCTTCGATTGCTTCGCGTACGTTTGGCCCCCAAATTACTTCGAGATATCTTCGAATTTTATGGCCAAAGCTCGACGCTCCGATTGGTTGTCTCGTTAGTGCTTGTTGTAGCCCTGATGTTGCACGTTGTTGGATGCTTGTGGTTTCAAATGACATTTGACGGCCAGTCTGATTTTGGGATGAGCGACGCAATGGTGGATTTAACTCGGTCTGAATGTCTTCAACAAGCTACTCAATTTCAAAACTGTTCATGGGTAAAGTTTGACTGCTACTCCCACATTGGTACAGTCTTTCCACGTGACAACCTCGACTCGACATATGTGTCTTCGTTCGCCTATCTCCGGTCTGTGTATTGGGCAATTGTGACTTTGACGGGTGTCGGGTATGGTGACATTGTGGCATATTCGACTTCAGAATCGTACTTTGCCGCGTTGTGGATTTTTCTAAGCGGTGTCATTAACTTTGGTGTCGTCGGAGCTATGTCTAGCACCATTTCAAATGTATTGTTGACACATCACCATCACATGGAGAAAATGAATACGCTCAACGCGATGCTGGAGCGAATGGATATTTCTGGTAAGCTCAGTGCCGAAATCCGGCGCTTTTACCATACGCACTTTACTGGGCGGAAGCAGGCGTACGAGTCCCAATTGTTGTCCAATTTACCTAATCAGCTGTGCTACGAAATCTCTTCACTGTTGCATTTTGAAGCGGTCAAGAGCGTGCCGCTCTTTGAGTCAACCAGTGTCGAGTTTCTTAAAGAAGTCACTGGGAAGTTTCGCCACAAAAATTACCAAAACGGTGAAATTCTTTGTATCGAGGGCGATATCTGTCGTGCTTTTTTGTTTTACTACAGGGCAGCAAACTAAACGTGTTTTTCGGTCACGTAAGGTGCCTATACGCGCGCTGCATAGTGGAGACTGTTTTGGTGTTAACGAATTTTTGCTGAGACGACCATATCCTGCCACCCTAACGGCAGCGTCACTTGTACATGCATCAGTGATGAGTCGCGACCAATTCGATGCCATACAGAGAAAATTTGAAAGCGATATCAGCAATATGAAACAGGAGGCGGAGTCTTTGTTAAATGCGGATCAAAGCCTCCTCGCATGTGTTGCAGCCAATCTCGAAAAACTCAAGTTGCAGTCTCATATGATACAGACACCGTCACTTTTCTATCAGCGTGAGACTGCAATCATTCCAAGCTCTCAGAAACAGTCGCGTAGTAATGTTACTACGTGGAGAACAACGTTTACAAGTGGGTGGCACGCAGTCATCGCACTATGGAATCTGTACAATGCGCTTTTTGTAATCTTCCGCGTCTGCTTCTATTCACAGCTTCACTTTGGGGCGAATACTGCTATCTCTGTGATGGTAGCCGATATATTCTGTGACGCATGCTTTGCAGTGGATATTTACCTGCGCGTTTACTACTTTGGTAACCTTGAAGTAGACATCAGCAATCTTAGAAGTCGAAAAAGGTTGACAAACATTACCTACATAGCTCAAGGTTCAAGTGGGACCTGTTAACGTCGTTGCCAGTCTATGGACCAAACGGCTCTCGTATTGCCTGTTTGTGCAGACTACCAAGACTCATTCGTTGTGTCGATCTGTGGATATACCTGGACGATATTATCGTGGAAATTCAGCAGCATTTTGCATCACGCACTGTATCCGCGTACTTAAGCCCTATGAAACTCATGGTCGTACTGATACTGGTGGCGCATTACGCGGGATCTATCTTCTTTTTAGTCTCGGAGCATGAATGCTCACGAACGAAGGAATGTTGGCTCGATCACGATCATTTGGTTGAAGAGTATCAAAGCTCTGTCCCGATTCTCTACGGTAAAGTTTTCTATTGGGCTATCACCACGCTTTTGCTAGTTGGATCGAGTGAAATTGTCCCCCGAGATGCAGCTAGTACTGTATGGACAGGATTCACTTGCTTGTGTTGCACGTTTGTCATTGGACATATCGTTGGTGAAATCTCGGAGCTGATCCTCGAGCTTGGAAAAGAAGAGAAGCAGTACAAAAGTCGTATTGCAAACTTTGACCGCTTTGCAAAAGTCCACGACCTCCCTGTAGCTCTGCGGGAGCGTGTTACATTCTTCTTTCGGGAGCAGTTTGAGCATACAAAAGGGTTGGATATGGGGAGCGTCGTCCACGATTTGTCAGCTAACCTTCGCCTTAAGCTGATGCTAGAGATTTATGGCAACTCGATTGCCAATCTTCCCTTCCGTCGCTTCCTCACAGCATCACAGATTAACAATCTCACGTTGCGACTTCAATCCGAGTTTTTCATCCCAGGTGACAATATTATAGTTGAAGGTACTTCTGGCAACCGATTGTGCGTGCTCCGGAAAGGAATAGCGGCAGTCTACTGGACGAAATCCTCCACAAGCGTGGCCATGCTAATGGAAGGCGCTTGCTTTGGGAAATCGCATTTTTCCTCCCAAACCAACAGCGACTAGCAACGGTGCAATCCATCACCTTCTGCGAAGTGCTTTTCGTGTCAAAGACCGAGTGGCAGCAATTGTGGGTGGCTAGTGGTGATTCATCTGATAATCAAGTCCAAAGGCACGCCCTCCACGCCATTCTAGGGTGGGTAAGTAGTCGTTTGCAACGGTATCAGCATGCCAACCTCCGTATCGCTAGTCGCGCTCGGCACATTCTTTTAGCACGAACCGGAGCCAACTCAATGCATTCGAGCAACGAGTCGTCTACTACCAGTGATATGAGAACAAGGGCAAAGCTACTGACCAGTGTCCTTAGATTTAAAATGAAAGAAACAAATGGAATGGGACGAGCAGGCACCCCACCACTGAAATCGCCCAAAGCAGAAGCCCGCACATTCTTCATGTCGCCACAGATACAGATTCTGGAGAAGAAGACCGAGTATTTATTGAAGAAGACTGACGAGTGTGCAACGAAATTTGGCGAAGACATCGCCACGATTCAGACCCGTAGGACGTCCGTATTGTCGTCGATAACGAACACCATTGGAACCTCACTCAGGTCTCGACATAGTACATCACGTGCTGTCTCCCGAACTAGTGGAGAAAGGTACAGCACCAACCTGGATACTTCAATATTGATTCGTGATGGTGGCATTAGCAAGGCAAACGACATCCGTTTGCTACAGTTTATTGTGCATCTCAATCCTGTTAACAAGCACGTCCGTGATACCTTAGGGAAGCCAGGTATTAGAGCGCTCGAAGTGGAATGCTGGGCACGCTGGAGAATTCTTGCAGAAGCACAGCATGCAGTAGCCAAATTGCTCGATATTATTCTTCCTCCCGAGGCTGGTATTGTTGTACGCCGGACTCGTATCGGATCTGCATTGGGTCGGAAATCATATCGTCGACAACGGTCATATATCCAATCTAAGAGTAAACTTCAATGGGGTCTTGAAGCGCTTGACATGGCCGTCGGTAATACCCCTACGAAAGGTGCAGACCGTAAGAAATCACCTGACTCCCGGGTTTCTAACGCGAGTTTGGCGATTACAAGACGGAGATTTTCAGTATTAAACAGTCCAGCCAAGATATCCCACCAATGCTCAGCTCCCGCACTAAACTCTGGACGAGTAACTGCACCAATGATACGGTGCCACTCATTACCAGCAAGAACAAACGATGCTCTTAGTGCTTCGTCGTGGAATCACCTGCCCGGGCACACAAAGAAAACCCACCCTGGTATCGATTTTGATATTATAATGCGTTGCCAACGACCCCAACATGCGACGCAGTTAAGCTGGTATCGTCGCTACGTTCAATGGAAATACAACAGGCTAAGCTCTATCGCGCCAGAAGAGTCAAATACCTTATCACCGAAGAGAAGTAGGCGCCACGTTTTTCACTAACTGGAGATATGATCGTGCCAGCTTTCCATCGTCTTGGACGCCCTCGGGTAGCAGCGATGGGGTCAAAGTTACGACTCCCTAGCCAGCGAACCTTATTGACTACCGCGACAGATTTGAACACGAAGCAGTTCATCAAGAGAGTCAAAGAAGTGGGCAAAATATGGGACCTTGCCATGCTCACCGTGTCGGTATATCACTCAATTGTCATCCCTTTCAAAGTGTGCTTTGCTTCTGCTCTCGTGGAAGTACCTGTAAACACACTGAGTAGGTGGTCTGCTTTTGAGAGTTTTTGGATGTTCTTTGCGTGGCTGATGTGGGATATCGGATTCGCTCTATTTCTATTCCCTACAGCAGGCTCAACAGTGCTATGACCTCTTTTTCAACCACGAGATTCCGAAAACTTCTTGCCACAAACTCCGAATTATTCATCGATCTGGTGGCAATGTTGCCTCTAGAATTGCTGCTTTTTGCTGCCCCTGTACGTATATCAATAATTACCAAGCATTCCACAACCGAAGCAAGCCAAGCATCATGGTGGGCGACGAGATGGTTTCTAAGAAGTAATCGCTTGCTGCTGATTCGACGAATCAATCCACTTTCAGAGCAACTTTTCCAGTACGTTATCCACGACCTTAAGACACCTGTCAGCGAACCCCTACTCTATTTTCTAAGAGGATTGACTTCATATCTCGCAATGGGCCATGTACTGGCTTGCATTTGGTTTATTAGTAGTGATCTCGCCTTTTACCAGTATGGAACGTCGTGGCTATCGACATCCGGTATGTTAACATACATATCATCGGGATCGGGATCCACAGAAGCACGCCGAGTGCTTTCAGAGATCGCCAGCTCATTTCGAATAGAGACTGTATCTCTGAGTCGCAAGTACGTGCGGTCACTCCTGTTTTCGATGGAATGCATATCAACACTCTTCTATGGGGATATTTTGTCGATGAATCCGCTGGAGTTGGTCGCGGAGATTGCAATCACGTTCTGGAGCATATATATTTACGGCGCATTAGTGGGGACCCAAGCGGAATTGTTGGACACCAGCGCTCGACGTGAGGCTGCCTTCGAGCAGACGCTAGGGGAATTGCATCACTATGTGATCCAAAATGGAGTGCCCAAAGTACTTAAACGGCAGATCAAAGCGTACTACGCGTGGTTGTGGCGTCGGTCTCGAGGGGAAGACGAGCTTGCTGCGATCGCTAGTATTTCACGCGTGCTTTACGAAGATGTGGTACTAACTATGCTATGCCACTTTGCAACACAAGTGAAGGCTTTTCGGAAACTGGACGAGCATTTCCTTCGTAGGTTGCTGGTGTGCTTGCAGTTTGTTCTCTGCTCGGAAGGGGAACAAGTCATTATGAAAGGTGACGTTGATCGTAGTATGTACTTCATCTCCCGAGGTCGTATTATGGTTACGATCGATTCTAGCGAAGTCATTCGTGAGCGAGGAGAGCACTTTGGGGAGCTGACACTTTTGTACGGCATTTCTCGGCTGGAGACGTGCGTGGCTCTCACAGTCGTTGAGCTGTATCGGCTTGATCATGAGCCATATGAAAAACTTTTGCTGGAGTTCCAGATTATCGTATGCGGAACAAGTTGGCGTGGACTTCTCTCTCCGCATCCGAAGACGTGGAAATTAAAGCTCAAATGGAGGCTATGCAACGGGAACATACGACACTGGCATCTCGACCAAGTATCGCCCGAGTTGGACCGGCTAATAATTTCAATGTGGAGGCTCGTATACCCTTCTCCTTCGTGCATCAGTCAGGTATGAAAATGCTAGCACAACTACAGACATTGCACCCCGTGGAGGCGAAGGCGCTGATTGTCAAGTTTCGCGAAGGTGCGCGAAAACAGTTGCTACGAAGTGTGGTGGGAGACGAGCAGCCAACCTCAGAGAGCAACGAAGGTCCGAAGTCAGGCATAGGGGTGGTGGACGTGGTGAGACCAGATATCAAGCTGCTCCGAGTCCTGAAAAAGACTCGAGCTATGCGGGATGGCTAGCATGAAGCAAAAACCAATTACGTTTCAGCACTTATCTTCTACTGCGCCCTGGCTGCTCGACAAGCTATCCGCGCGTTGAATTCGATAACTAGGGCCTTTCATTAAGATTTTTGCCAGCTCAGGCCTCGGTGTCACGGGGGCTTCCATCGGCTTCGACAATTCCTCAACCACCGCTTCCATTTGATCCACTGTTTCGCTGTATCCTTCTTCGAGGACTTCTCGCGGAGAAGGTGATACGCTGTGCGATCGGAAACTCTGAACGAAGTCACTTTCGTCCACTTCCGTTCGTGATGTCGCCAGCCCCAACGCATTTTGAGCTGTCTACGAGCACCAGTACGGCTCTTGAGGAATAGGTCTTTAGCTTCTTGGGGGTCGACTTTGCTCAGCTTGGACAATAGTTCCATCGCAGAACGGTAAATGTATGAATGTGGCAACTGAGCGTCGATACGTTCGGAATTGGCCGCAATGTCTTGAAGATTCACGACCGAAGGCACCGAAGGAGTCGTTTTCAGGGACGGGTCCTTGGCAAGATGGCCGCTCCTTCGTGCTGCCTCCTTGCTTCTCTGAAGCAGCGTAGTGCTTCCTCAACGATTGAAAAATCTCGGGCAGACCCCAAAGTGTAGGTTGTCCATGCAAATTTGTTACGTGCACGATACTCTGGGAACTCAAGAAGGAGTCGTTCATACGGTTCATGGTCAAGTCGGTAGAGCTCAGTCACTGATAGGGCAACACACGTCTCGAGCCGCGAGATACCGTATAGTAGCGCCAATTCCCCGAAGAAATCGCCACGCTCACGAGTAGATTCGCTTAAGCCCATTTTAACCGAGATACGCCCTGAGCAACGAAGTACATGCTTCGGTCCACGTCGCCGATCACAAACACTTCTTCATTTTCTGAGCACACGACGAATTGCAAACAGGTCAAAAGAGCTCGCAGAAATTGGCCGTCTAGTCCTCGAAAGGCCCGGACTTGTGCCGCAAAACTGCGCAGCGTTGTCATGACAACATCCTCGTACAATGCGCGCGACACTTGCGCTACCGCGGAAAATTCAGCCTCACCTTTGCGACGTCGCCACAGTCGAACGTAGTATGCCTTTACCTGCCTCTTAATTCCTTTCGGGACTTCGTTTTGAACCAAATAGAGCTGCATCTCGCCTAATCTCTGCTCAAACGCAGCTTCGCGTCGAGCTCGAGCGTCTAGAAACTCTCCTTGCGCGCCGACGAGGGCACCATAAATGTAGATACTCCAAAAGGTGATCACAATCTCGGCCACAAGCTCCATGGGGTTCATGGACAAAATGTCGCCGTAGAATAGCGTGGAAATGCATTCCATAGAGAATAGTAAGGAGCGCATGTACTTGCGAGAAAGTGAAACACTTTTCAGCACAAATGAACCCGCAGACGCAGAAAGCATTCGACCAACTTCTTCCGTTGCTGTGGCACCCGATGGGATAAACGTTAGCATTCCCGACGTTGCAAGCCACGATGTCCCATAGCTGTGGTATCCAATCTCACTGGTCAGAAACCAAATGCAAGCTATAAGATGACCTGTAGTGAGGTACGACCCCAGACCTCTCAGGAAATACAGCATGGCTTCGTTCACTGGCAACTTGCTCTCGTAAATCACGAACTGGAACAACTGTTCCGAGTGGTTGGATACGGCTTCGAAGCAATAATCGATTCAATCGTAGCAACCATCGTGTCGCCCACCAGTTCCCAAGCGCCCTTTCCCCGGATGATGGCTCGTGGGCTAGTGATACTCGGACATGAGCACCAAAGAGAAGCAATTCAAGTGGTAGCATCGCTAGGATTTCCAACCGTAAAGCCGAATTTGACGCCAAAACTTGCCAGATCCCAGGATGAGATGCTGCTTCTGTGGTGACAGCACCTTGCTGCGTCAAAGAAGCCTGCCAGACATTGTTTGCCACGTCACACGCATACAGCAAGTCAAGGAAGATCTCGAATCCGGACCACCTCCAAAGTACATCGTGGGGAAGATCAACGAGTTCGTTTGAAAAGCACACCTTGAATGGTGTGACCACCAAGTAGTACCCTATAATCAAAAGCATCGTGAAGTCCCAAAGCTTTCCCACCTGCTTCGCCAACTTAATGAATTCTTTAGCTTTGAGATCCGAAGTAGCGACGCGGAGGGCCTGTTGGCTTGATAACTGAAGCTGTGTCCCCACTGCAGCGCTTCGCGGGCTTTTACTACTGAAAACAGTGTCTCGAGCTGAAGCTGTCCTGGGAATCGCATCATGTAAGTGTCGACGACTAATGGCTAACATAGCTGTTTGGTGGAAATCTGGCTGTACTGCCACATTACTGCGGGATTTCCACGAGTTATACCGCTGAAATAATGCAAGCTGTGCTGAAAATTGGGGCCGCTGACATCTCTGAAGAACTTCAAAGTCAATACTAGGTTGAACAACACTCGATGCCAAGTGCTTATCTTCCTGTCGATGCACTTTGTCGAAGAACTCTCGCCCGAACAGCGGTAAGGAATGGCATCGTTTGATACGCAGCAGCCGTGCTTCCTGATCAGGCAATTTAGAAGGGTTGGCACGGCGCGGGGTTTGCGGGATGGCTTGATGCGCCACTGAAAATCGTCGGCCACCCTTAATCTCTTTCGAAAAAGAGCGCTTAGCCCCGGTGCAGCAGCTACTGCTAATGCTTTCCACTGTGCAGAATGTCTCCTCGGCGAAGGTCCGGCCAAAAGAGATTGAATATCCGTTTTACGGCCTTCGTATTCGTTGTACCGGTATGATCGGGTGCGCAGGATCTTGTGCTTGTTTCGTGCTGGCTGGATTTTGATCTGTAATTGCTGACCCGTGCCTGACGCTGTATGAATAAAGGAGGTTTCAATCGGAGCATATTCCTCAACCAACTTGCTGACAGCGTACTGTGCCACTGTCAGCAGCTTAAATCGAGACCAGCACTCGTTCTCTATACTGCGTATGTACTCGTCGGGCAGTCCATCGCACACGTATTTGTTGGCTGGACTGGTGTCAACCATGAATTGCATCGTACGAATATCCTCCCCGGCAGAGCCGCCATTTCCATTGGCAATAGGTGTAACAGTATCACCGACCATGCTTCGATGTAGTCCTGAATTTCCTCTTCCTTTGCTGGGCCCCGATGAACTATGTCGATGGCTCAGTGTTGATATCATAGAAGAAGCACGCCGATGTGCATACAGTGCTTGGATAGCTGGACGATATTTTTCGCGTACTCCTCGGTCTTTGCCTGCAAATATTTTGTTTTCTTTTCCAGCAGCTGGATTTCCGACGATACGGATAATCTCCTGCTTGATGAGCTGTTTATGGCAGACAATAAAACTGGTTTTTGCTTGGTAGTAGGGGGTGGACCAGCAGTAGTAACTTCATCGTCAAGACCGTGGCTCGACAGCAATGCAGCAGATAATCTCCGTTTAGCTTTGGCAACCCCTTTTGCCGTGGCGACCATCGTTTGGAGATTTTGCGGAGTGTGCCGAGAAGTGAGCAAATATTTGGCCTTTTTGCAGCTCTCAAACTGCTTCGTTTGTATCTGCGGAGTCGAGCCTGAACCCACTCAAAAATAGCATGATGGGCGTGCTTCTGTACTTGAGAATCTGACAGATCCCCGGAGTTTGTCCACAACTCTTGCCAATCGGTTTTGTAACATATAGCACCTCGCACGATGTCGTAGACCTCACTGTAGCAAGCCTTCGCTGACCTGGAATGAAAAATGCGATCTCGCCGAACAAAGCTCCCTCCATGAGGATCGCCACGCTTGTTGCTGAGCTCGTCCAGAATGCGGCTGCCATACCCTTGCGAAGCATACACAACCGGTTTCCAAAGCTACCTTCGACCAATACACTGTCTCCGGGGATAAACAGTTCCGACTGAAGACGAAGAGCCAAATTGTTCACCTGCGACGAAGCGAGAAAGCGGCTGATGGGCATTAACGCAATGGAATGCCCATAAATTTCGGTCATGAGTTTGAGTCGAAGGTTAGCAGACAAATCATGCACGGTGTCTTGCAACTCGAGACCTTTCGTGTGCTCAAACTGCAGGCGGAAAAAATACCCAACACGCTCACGCAAAATTCCTGGCAGCTCGTGTTCCTTCGCAAACCCTTCGAAACTAGCGATACGACCTTTGTACTGCTTCGTTTCCTTCCCGAGCTCAAGAATCAGCTCCGAAATCTCACCTACAATATGCCCGATGATAAACGTGCAGAACAAACACGTTAATCCTGTCCAAAGCGTGCCAGCAGCATCACGAGGAACGCTCTCACGCGATCCTACTAACAGTAGCGTGGTGGTAGACCAATAAAATGACTTCGCGTAGAGCATTACAACAGAGTTATGATACTCGTGTAGTAAATGATCGTGGTTAATCCAGCAACTTGCAACGCTTTGGCACTCGCGTTCCGATATCAAGAAGAAAACGCAGCCTACAAAATGCGCCACCAACACAAGAATTATCATGAGCTTGACAGGACTTAAGTAGGCTGACACGTTATGAGATGCAAAATGCTGCTGGATCTGCACAATGACATCGTCCAAGTACACCCACAAGTCGGAACATCGAATAAGCCGTGGCAGTCTGCACAGACTAGGAATCAACGAAACGCTTGCAAACGGAGTGTAAAGCGGCAACGAAGCAAACAAATCCCACTTCATTGCTGAACTCCGCCGGTAGTGTTTATCCATCTCATGCCGGTATAACAGATTTTCAACGCCAACTTCGTGGAGACCAAAGTAAAAGAGTCGCAAGTAGATATCAATCGCGAAGCAAGCATCGCAGCTGAGATCGGCAATCCAGATCACGGTGCTTAGACCAGTTGAATAGTGCATGTGCGAGTGAAAGCAGATACGAAAAATCACGAAGATGGCATTGTACACATTCCACAGTGTGATAATGGCGTTCCAAATGCTAGTCATCAAATTCCGCGTTTCATGCGCATCGCGGAGTTTCTTGCCGCTATTATTTCCAGTGGCGCCGTTAGCTAAAACTTGGACATCGCCCAAGTAAAAGAGCGTTGATGTTTGCATCAGGTGAGGCTGGAGTTTAAGCATTTCAAGATTTCGCACGGTGCGACGCATACCATTTTGCTGCTCGATCCAGAGACCTTGGGCTTCCTCTCGCATGTCCTTTAGGTCGTCGTCAAACTTGCGTTGAATGACATCAAACTGGTCACGAGTCATGACCGAAGCGTGGACGTGCGAGGAGGTTATGAGAGTTGCAGGATGCGCTCGTTTAAGCAAGAATGGAGCGACTCCGTAGCTGTCACCTTCTTGAAGAGCACGTATTGGGACTTTGCGAGACCGAAAGAATACGTTCACCTTACTACCGTGTAAAAACACGAAGAATTCCCGGCAAACATCACCCTCGAGACAAATTGTTTCTCCGTTTTGGTAACTTCGATGGCGGAATTTCCCAGTGACATCCTTCAGGAATTCGATGCTAGCCGAGTCGAACAGAGACACACTTTTCACAGCTTCAGAGTGTAGTAGCGAGGATATCTTATAACAGAGTTGGTCTGGAAGATGGGATAGCAACTGTGATTCGTACGCTTGCTTTCGCCCAATGAACTCATGATGGTAGAAACGTCGAATTTCAGCACTCAGCTTCTCAGAGACATCCATTCGTTCTAACAAGGTGTTAAGTGTGTTCATTTTCTCCATGTGGTGATGGTGCGACGCCATCGCGTTCGAAATAGTACTTGACATCGCTCCAACGACGCCAAAGTTGATGATCGCTCCAATAAAAATCCAGATCGCAGCAAAAACTTTCGGCAGTCGTGTACGCCACGATATCTCCATATCCCACGCCAGTGAGCGTCACAACCGCCCAGTACACGGAACGTAAGTAGGCAAACGAAGCCTGGTATGCACGTGTTGAATCCGGGTTGTCCGCTGGAAAAGCTTCGCCAATATGGGAATAACAATCAAAAGATACCCATGAGCAATTTCCAAACTGCGTTGCAAGGCGAAGGCACTCAGGTCGTGTCATGTCAAACATTTCATCACTGCGAGCGCGATGGGATGCTCCTCCCGGAACCCAAGCCATTTCAAACCACACACAGCCCACAACATGCAACATAAATGAGACGCCTAGGAGTAACGAAATGACAAGATGCACTTTGGAGCTCAGGCCATGGTAGTCACAAAAACTCCACAACAAATGAGGGGTTTCCCGTAGACGCAGAAGCCGCAGCAAACGGAAAAGCAGCAAGTATCGGTGCCCAACTGAAGCTGACAAAGATTCCACTATAATGCCAACAGGTAGACTCGCGATGAGATCCAGGTAAAATCCATTGGACTTGTAAGCTGCAAAAATGAGGTCGGGATCTCCACGGTTAACATTACCATGGGTCCAAATGCGCTAAATAGCGAGAACGGAGAATTAAGTGGACGCAGAAAAAAACTCCACTGCTAGTGTCAATGAATATCGCATGCCGAACTCAGGCTGCTCGGTGAACACGTGTTGGTCTTTGGTCATTGAGATAAACACCGCAAAATAAGGGACTTCAAACGAGACGTAGAGGGTGGCTAGCAGTCTTGCTGTGTCCAAATGAGAACGAAAAGTAGATCCAGGAAAGCGCCAGCCAACTCGGTGTACAAGTACTGGGACGTGGTTGTCATCCAGAGCAATACTGCGTGTGCTACCTCCATATGAGATTCTACTACTACTGTTGGCTCGAGCACGCATTCCAAGTAGTTTCTTCGTTTTGCGCAACTGTACTGTGTATTTTTCGAGCGTCTCTGTCATTCGTTCCCGCGCCTCCGTCTCGGTCTCCCTGTAAAATCCAGCTAAAGCCTCGTCAAACTTGACCTTAGCAAGCACATAAAGCTCACAGAACGTCTTGGCAACGGCCTTTTCTTCAAACTTTTCAGGAAACAATAAGCAGCTATCAGCAAAGAAATCTCCTGTGTGACACTCTTTCGGATTGGAACCATCAAATGCGGAGGTCATTACCCTGCCGCGGATCACGAAAAACATTTGAGCATTGAACTTCGGTTCGATAATCGGGTCCGCTGGAGAGTACACTTGTCGAATGAGCGTGGCAGCCAGTAAGTTGATAAATTCGACGCTTTCTTTCGCTAAGAAGCACACTTGCTTCAGTCGTCCAGCTTTCAAAGTCGAAACTACCTTTAGCTGTAAATGTTTAGGCATCAAATGTAGTGCTTCTTCACTGTCCAGACTATTATGCGTATTCCAAGAGTAACTGTAATACGCAATAACTTGCCGCCGCACAGCACGAGGGATGTTCTGCGACCGCATATACTCTCGCGCATTATCCACATGGCTGGCGTAAGCTGCAGATCGCGCGTTGCGAAAACGAAAAATAAAGAGATACGTCGCCAACAACGATGATCCAAAGAGAGCTCCAATAAGTATTGCTACAAGAGTGTAAAGGGTTTCGGCGTCTGACACAGGAGTGACATCATCGTAGCCTAGCAATACGATGGTCCGTGATGCCCAGTACAGCGTGCGTGAATATTTTCGCAACGCTGTTGCGCCAAAAGTTGGTCTCGGACAATCCAACTCGACTCGACATTCTCGTGACAGGCTTCGAAAGTTATTCCGCATTGCGCGTGAGCAACTAACATGTAACCGCATGCAATCCAATGACACAAACCCACACAGACGGTGATATTGCTCACGAGGCTGTCAATGCCCTTCGATGATAGCTGTTGCACCCAAGCACGATCGGAATAAATATCGGCAACTGTTGCGAGACATCGTCGAAGCCGATACAGACGACATAGTTTGGTGACCCGCACTAGGTGCAACACATTGTACATCCCAGAAGCGAGCGGTATTAGTTCGGCCGGTACGAGAGCCGCAATTTCAAGCATAAACTCGACGGTTTGTGTTCGCTCAAAATGGCGTTGCGATATAGAATCATCCGCTGCACTCGACGATTTCGCTGCTATTCGTTCAATTGCAGCTAATGTCCATTTTTTTTTCCACGTCGTAGTCCGCTAAATGATGGCGCTCTTGTAAGAACGCGCTGTGTTGGAGGTCGCCAACTGCTGTCACGTGACGTTCTTCTTGTCAGGTCAAAACTGCTAGAAAACTTTGAAAACACGCTCCTTTGTAGCTTGTAAAACTGGATGAACTCGGCCAGCCCAATCATATCTGCCAGTACATCCATGGCCGTGAAGACGCTGAGCTCGTCTGTCCAGCCGTGATTGCGTTGTCCACCATCAGTCTCATACGGATCATAGTAAAATGCGATTCGGAAAGGAACCGTCACGAATATGTACAGCAACGCGTACAAGCTGATGCTGGTTCGGATGGTCCATCGAGTTGTCCAGGATAATCGCTTGTAATGTTGCTCCAGTGGCTTGAACACTTTCTGCAGATGGCGATATACTAATCCACAGGACGGTGACTTTGCAGGTCCAGCTTTGGGACGGAAGCCTTGGGAAAACCAACCAGTGGTGGGCCATTGGAAGTGGTCACAGTCGATTTGGCTCTTGAATCTGCCACGTACACCTTCATCTTGCTCCTCTAGGTCATTAATCAGCTGTGTAGGATTGGATCTTGGTCGCAGTGACTGCCACCTAAGGCCCAACGAGATCGGGTTTGTTGGGGCGGGGTTTCACTATTTCAGGACGCTGGTTTTTGTTGGACCGGTGACGAGGCCTGTCCTCTTGGACATCTTTATAACGCTGCTGAAAGCGATTATCTGTGATGACAGCTTGCTATTGGCGAATCATCTCGAGATCGGGATACCTGTGTAGATTTCGCCGGGTCCAGAGTAACCGGAATACACAGCCGTACTGTGCAATCCGAAGGAACAATGTGATTCTTACAGACGTAAGTAAGAACCACATTACATTCCTCGCAACTAGCTTACAGCCATAGTTCGATTAATGACCAACATCAGTGCTTTAAGTGCTCAGGAAAATTAAACATACCACAGCAGGCAGCAACAACGGAAAACACAATGTTAACGTCAACACGCCCACTACAAGCTGAGAAACATCTTACTCAGCGCCCGCCGATGCCGCTGGAGCGGATGCAGAATTTCCAAACAGCATCGTGAGTAGCTGGCTCTCCTTGTACTCCACAGCGTACCGCTCGACGATTTCATCCACCAGTTTCTTTCGCGTCGGATACGGCCGAACGTACAACATCGTCTACAAATTAAAACAAGAGGTGCGTCAACTATTAAGCACCCAAACAAAATTAAAACAAGGCGAGCATTTACCTGTGAGCGACACACACGATTCGCGTTCATAGCTGTCTGGCGCACGAGCCTAGCGAGATCCGCTTGATGAACCACCATTCCTGACTGGAGGGGTCCGAAGGGGGTACTTTGTCTTTGTGTGGATCTTGATCAAAAAGAGACCGCGTTGCGCCTTCTTCAACGGGTAGATAACAATCTGCACGTCATTGAAGTGGCTGGTAATCGTGGACGGGTCGTATTCTTGGGTAGCGTTGTCGCTCCAGACAATGTGCACGTAGTCGTTGCCGACATGCCGCTTTTTGTCGATCTGCTGCGGGTCCGACGGCTTTGTAGGCATCATTGTCACCACGTGGAACATCACTTCGCTGTGCGAACTGGCGTAGTACAATGTCGTCGTTCCGTTCGACAGGCTCTTCGGGTTGGTATCGAGACCGCCTACAAACCCGCGGTGGGTCTGCAAATCGACTTCCCACCCAAGCTGCGATAGGAGCAGCTCGTATGCGCGACTGCCTTTCTCATTGTGTAAAATATCTTGCTGCGTGAACTGCTTTTTGCCGACGTAAATGACACCAATTTTCATGGTTTCTCGCGTTGGACTCTTGTCCAAGTGTCTTAATGATCGTTCCAACTTGGAGCCGTGTTCTAGCAGTTTTAGTGTCGACTTCTTCTTCGCATCCCCGTCAGGCGAGGGAAGCAGCCCTGCTTGCGATAAAAACAGTCGGCAGATATCAAGGCGCTCACTCGACTATCCTTCAGACTACTGTTTGACACTTCAATCATGTGATCGGCAGGTGTTACTCCAGGTTTTGTCAGCCTTGCTAATTGCTCGTCTGCGTTGCGCCGCTTCAGTGCCAAGTGCGATACACGTGCGTTGACTTCCATGATTGAAAACGAGTCGAAGAGAGCCAATTGAGGTGGAATGGATGGCATGGAACCGCTTTTGCCGTTGCTTGGCGTTGCGGCCGATAGGGCTGCCGGTTGGTCCAACGCAGCGACGTACTTGTCCAGTAGACCTGACTTTTCAAACCCTTCGTATTCAACAAATGCCATTGCATGTTGGAAAAGAGCTCCGGGAGACAGAAGACAGGTTCCGCGGTTTCCTCTGCGGGCGCCGCCGATGCCGCTCTGAGGGCAGTTTGAGCTTTATGGAGCTGCGTCTGAATATCAGCAACGATATTGCTAGGAAATATAATTTTCTTGCCGCCTTCCGCCGTCAAAAACTCCCAGTAGATGACACTTGCCTGCCCCAGACGGTCGGTAGGGACTGATGACCGCTCGTATTTCTTCACTGCATCACAGAAGTCCACCAACTCCTTCCCGCCGGTATTTTCTTCCTTCGTGAGGAAATTTTTCAGTTGCGAGTAGCACTCTTCATCGTGGATAAGGCGTTGCAAGAAAGAGAACCCAGGGGCTTCAGCCGAATCAATCAGCAGAGGGCCTGAAGAGGGTGCCAAATCCATCAAATTATAGCGGAGCATCGAGTATCGACCACCCAACAGCGTTTTGTCCGTCGTGTCGCCGCCGCAATCACGGAACACCATCGGTATGCTATCCAAGACTAGGTCCAGCAAGCACCGTTCATCGTCCAAGCTGCCTACGTTTGGCTCGTTTATTGACATGTCGAAGAGACCACAAATTGTCGTAGTGGTACGCCGCTTGAACTTGGATTCGGCTTGTGGAGGGCAATGGCATACCGGTTTTTGAGCTTCCTGCATGTCCTCTGTCGATGATGCACCATTGTTCCGATCTTCATGTTGTTTTGCTACGCGTTCTAGGCGCTCCTGGCGCTCGTCGCGATTCCCTGTCCCCGGCATTTTATCGACATCGGAGGACCGCGATTTATCTTTCTTTTAGAATCGCTATTTTCCTTGTTGCCTGCGGATGCACCGGTATTGTCATTGTCATGGAACACATAGCTGCTCTTTATCGGACACACATTGTTGGACAGGATGTCTTGTTCATGTTCCCATGACACTTGTCGAACCTCAAGCTTGATCCCACCTTTGTCACGTGTGTTCTTAGCATCAGAAACCGCCTTAATTCGAGGCTTCTCCCCACCACATGTCTTGCATACACTGCCTTCATCTATGTGTTTAAATTCAACCTGCACAGTTCCGCTTGGACGATGTAAAACCTGTGATTCAGTGCTCATGGCGTCTGTTTCCAGGGTTAATTCTCGTTCAACTACTGAAGAACTGTTAGCAGTGTTATCCGCGCCGCGCAAAGCTGTTCCTATACCCACCCAACTAGTTAGTGAGTGTGTACCGCGCGCCATGACGGCTGTGGTAATTTCCCATGTAAATAAGCCGGTCATATCTCTCACAATAAAACGCGCACAAGACGAGTCTAAGCTTCCAACAACGCTGAACACAATCGAATCCATAAAAACAAAACTCAAGGCGGCTGGCGGCGATTCATCGTCCGCGTTCGTACCACGAGATGCGTCCAGTTCGTTAAGTTCCGAGCAATCCGATATCATCTGGTCAACGCCTGCAGGCGATGGGAACCCATTAATATGGTGCAGCAAGTGCATCAGTAGCCCCTCGGCAGCCACTGCCGTTTCTTCGAAGCATTTCAACCAAGCGTGGCCTGGTTTGTTGTCAAGGGATGCACGCATCTGCAATCCTAAGAAAAGTAGTGGCATTGACATACGCCGTTCAAGTGTACGCGCGCGTTCCACTTCTTGCTGCCATTCACCGTCCGGTAGCGTACCAACAAGCGCTGCTTCGATAGCACTGAAAATCAGCTTCTTTACATCACCGTCTTGCAACACTTCGGTTCGATGCATGATCCAGAAGCGCAAGCATTCAAAAATTGCGCTTGTTTTCTGCACAATCAACTTTAGCGCTGGAATTTCCTGCTCTTGTTGGGCAGCAGGCTGCACATCTCGTGGGCTGTTTATCAAAGGTGAAGGTGCCGAAGCCGGGGTGTTTGCATTTGTCCCTGGCTTAAGCTTGCTTTTCAGTTTACTGAATGGGTCAGTGGCTTCCGCTGGATTGCTAGCGACCGAATTCTCCAGCCGACTAGCTCTTAGGTTATCACTTCCACGGCGTGCAGTCCCTGACAGGTGGGAACTGCCAGTGATACTCGAACCTGTAAATGACGCCGACTTGGTGCCAGTTCCGTTGCCTTCCGCAGCATTTTCTGCCCCCAGACGTTCCATGGCCGCTTGCACTTCAATGGAGGCTTCCTCAACTTGTTGCTGCGCAAAAACGGCAAGCGTCATAACGATCCGAGCCACAAGAGACGGCTCAAATGCGTTAATTTCGTCATGATACTCTGACATATCCTGCAATATCGTCAGCGCCGCCATTGAAATCGAGAAATCAACATTTTGGCAAACGTCTACAAGGTGCACAATCCATTCTGATAAGTGGATTGGATCCACGACGTGCTCGCCATTCCCATTCGGTTTCAAGTTCATCACAGCAAGGCAGTAAAGCCCCCACAGCGCGCTTTTTAATATCGACAACATCTGTAAATGGAAGCTTGGAAATACGAATTACAATGCGACCAAGAATGACATGAAAGTCATCTAGAGTTTCTGGTATCTCGTCAATAATATCCTGCATACGAGCAATCTCGTCAATTCCGCACACTCCCTGAATTTTGTGCTTCCACCGCACGAAATCTTGGCCGGGGAACCGCTTGGGCAACTCTAGGATAGCAAATACCACATCCAGCGCCGCATTAAGCTCATTGTTCCACTCCGACGATTTCACCTTTGACTTTTCTGCCCGACTCCAAATGTTCCCGATAATGATCTCATCCACCGCGTACAAATAGGCAGGAACAAGAATGTTCAAGCCCTCCAAGTTTAATGTGAATAAAACAGAAGATTTTTGGAGAACGGTCGACACGACGACCCCTGACGGCGACGTAATACCCTTGAAAAGCACGCGTGCAAGGGTCGTCAAGTGGCTGCGAGTAATCGTGTTGATACAGCGAACCGAACACAATTTGCAGAGCGCCACGATCGCAATGCAACGCGAGTTTTGGTATTCTGTTGCCTCCAACTCACATGCTGGTAGAAACCATTCGCCAAATAGAGCGAGTACCGTAGACGGGCTGATTTGTTGCAATTCAGTTGGCTGGCTTCGTTTTGCTTCGATGGCCGAATCAATCCAGAGTTCCACGAGCTGGAGCATACCCTCAGTTAAGCTAAGATGCATCGGGGTGCTAGCGCAGATACTGTAGGAGGAGGAATGAGATGCAGTACACGATCCAGTAGTAGCGTTGCATCAGAAGCTTCAACTACTGTGGTCATGAGGAAGTTGGCTGACGACTGAAGATATCCCTGCTTCAGTTCACGCAGCGTCTTGCCCGCTGTTTTGGTGTCTTTAGCATCAACACCTTGAGGCAGTAGCATGGCACCCTCAGGGGTAACCTTCAAATACGAGTACCCTTTATCCATCACGTACATCAGCAAGCAGCTCGAAAAGCGAAGTTCTCGTTTCCAGCAGTTGATCATTTCTTTGCCCACGACCTTAGCATCCCCGGGATTCACGAGCCATCGCCGGATAGCAATCGTTAATTCCATCCAAATCTGTGTACCCGTGGCCTTGGTAACTACCGCAGAATGCATCCATACATGCAACACGACGGACAGCATAGCGGTAAGAACAGGGCGATTACTTGAGTCCCGAAGCATCGTGCAATTATCGATCGTTGATAGCACAAACTTTCGCAGATACGTAGAAGTATAGTCATCCAATCGACGCTGGGATACAAGCTCCAGTAGCTCGATGCAATGCAGCAAAATTTTCGAATCGTCCAGCTGTACGGATGGGTGAAAAGTTGAGATACATGTGAAATCATGGCGCGAGAGCACTCGTTCATTTGGGACTTCATGCCAGACGGAACATACTGAGCTCCTGTGCAGATCCCAGAGTAAAACTTGATGGCGTCCACCACCAACTCAGTGTCACGGTAGGCAAATCGCTGGCGAATCGTTTCCATAACCACCTCAGAAAACTCTCGCCGCGACCAAAGTACTTCCATGAAATCTTCCTTCGAACGAAGTTTGTAAACCCATCGAGCAACCACGCGCTGGAAACTGCCCGGACAGTGATGGAAAAAGCCTAATGTATCACCTTCTTCTTTGAGTTTCACCTTTAGACACACCTTCGGGTACAACAGCGGCATATAAAACTTCATAATGAGCTCGGACCAGAAAATAAAGCGGTCACTGTTCCCTGAACTGCTGGGATTGCTTGTTGCAGAAAGCGGGGCGAGTTTTCCTCCATGTGCCTCCTCGCGTTCAAGGCTCAGATCCATCAGAAACTTGAGCATATCCACTGGCTCTTCCGCCTGCGTGGGCATGGGTCTCATCCACCCTTCCACATGTACACCTTCATTGAAGAACTTGTCGGGCAGTGAAATACTGCCTCCTCCATACGGCGAAAAGTCCACGCTTTCTCTTAACAACTCGAGATGCATATCTTTTCTCCTTGGAGTAGCATGTGACAGCATGGCGGTGCCTCGCGCGTCTTCTTCCTCGTCATCAATGTCAATTTCAATGCCGTCACTAAGCAACCTGATCGAGCCCGCTCTCGAGGCCTGGAAGCTCGATGTGCTTGTGGACGGCATGGCCGACAGCTGCTGCAGGTTCCTCGTGGCGTCTGTATACAACGCCAAGCACCTGAACGCGTATTTTTAATCATAGCGTGGTTGTCTCTCTTCAGCAACTTGGCGAACAGCATGGTGAGCCCATTGTTATTCCATCCTTCCCTCAGCCGCGCGGAATTGTTGCGCAATAGCACCTCCAGCCCTTCAAATACCTCGCTCCAGTCCTCCGCCTCCAGTGGCTTGCGGCGCTGCTTACGGAACGCCGTCTCGTGGGGCGCGTACAGGGACTCCAGCTCCGTGACGCAGTCGTTGACGACCCCAAACACCAGCGTGCTGTTGTTCGCATCGGCCCAGAAGTCGGCCACGGCTTGCGCATGCTCCGGGCCGGCGTTGGCTGTGTTCGTGTCCTTGGAGGCGCCCAGCAGCGACTGCACGGCGACTGCAATGTTGCCTCCTGCCGAGCCGTCCGAGCCCGGCACGTGCTTGAGGAAGTCCAGCAGCGTGCGCAAGCGCTTGCGCGGCGGCCGGTCGGGAGAGAAGAACTTGGCCAGGCGTTTGAGCTCGGCCGACGGCGCCTCCTTGCGCGGCCCCTTGGACTCCGCCACACGCTTGGACGAGTCCATGACGACAGCGCGAATGCGGAAGGGGAGTGGAGTGCGGAATCGGATTTGAAAATACTGACGATTGGAAATAATAGAATCATGTTCCCATTGGCCTGACACGGGAATGCTTCTATCATTTCCATTTCCAGGTATTTTCGACACCGGGTGTCGACGAGTTGTGCTGTGGGCAACGCGCCAGGTCGAGTTTTACTTTGTTTGCGTCGATGCCACAGGACTGGAAGCCACAGGACTGGAAGCCACAGCATACTGCTGTACACAGTAACGAGTTGTGAAGACCTGGGGTGTTGTTGAAACCCCTGTGACTGTGTACTGCCAGTGCATGGGAAATATCTGCTACGTGTAGTGATTATGCAAGAATCCGTGGGCTGGCAAAAGGCGTGCTATGGACAGCTTTTCGATGGGTTTTGGGCTGGAAGCAAAAGTCCAGGTGTCGGTGCCATTCTTTCGAGTTGTGGGAACTGCTTCGTTGATTTTGACCATGGCGCTGTATTCGACAGACCGGTACTAATCTGGAAGATCTGTGGTACAGCATCATGCTGACATCCAAATGCGATTGTATTCTTTTTTGGTGACGGAACTCGTTCAGTATGTTTGAAGTCCAAGTACAGTTTGTGATGGAAGCGAAACGCGTCTTAACGTACAAGCTCCTGAAATAACTGGGGCGGATTTATTTGTTCTCGACCGAGTCGATGGGCGGCACTGATGATCGCTCCTTATCCGCATGGGCCGTCAGATGATACCTGTACAATTGCTCCAAGACCACGCTACTACACAAGGATTGCACAATGTTTGACAACATGGATATGCTGTTTGCTTCAACTATGGTCGGCGCTTCACATCAGTTGTCGAGGTAGCCAATACTCTGTCGAGAGGCTGTTAGCACTGGAAGAGTACACAAGAAACACTTCGCTGGTACGTGTCGTGTTGGTTTTCGCATCATTTCCAGTGCCAGCGACAGCTATTTTGATCGCTCAAGAAGCTGTGCCACTTCAAAACCCGAATGAAGGGTGGAAGGCAAACTATGGATTTTGGGTTCGAGCTGGAATCATCTGCAGCGCGGTGTTCTACACGATCCTGGTTCAAATTAAGTATTTCTTCCGGGATGTTGCAATTTCTCGGCAGCAAATTTGTCTGTTAGTGGTGATAGTGAGCCTTGTCCAGACTACAATAGCGGCGATATGTGCGGCGTATGTATTCTTCCCGATTCCGTTCTGCGTTATTACGCTAGTTCCAAGCTATTATGTTGTGATGGTCATCTCTTTCTTGGCTGTCGTGGGGTGCATGCCGCTCGGAAAATCACTAAACGCTCGGCTGAATTCGTCAGGTTTATCAGGTTTATTGGCGCCCAGCAACTGA